>JBBDHG010000037.1:16307500-16647500 GCA_037951165.1 Lophius americanus | reverse complement strand
TTTTTAACATGAAGCAATATTTCAGCAGCGGCTTTAAAGGGTGTGTCGTCGCTATTAGATGAAAAACTGGAGATTTTTCTGGTGACACTCAATGACAGAGAAAACAAAATTTGTCACCTTTCTGTCTGACACTTTTGCCACATGCTGGAGGAACGCTGGTTCTCCCTCCAGGCTCTTCACAGTGCGGCGCTCACCTGATTTCTGCCGCCGCCACCAACTTTTAACTTAGCATTGACGATTAAAGAACTCATTTTATACCCCCAGAATTCTTAAATGAGATGTACAATGAGATGTAAAAAGGTCTTTATTGTCTTTACCCATAGTCTTTAATTCTAATTATTCGCAGAAATCTAATCCTTAGCTCAAGTAACATAATTAAAAGAAGCATTACATTCTTAACATCAAACAAATATATTTAATTAACTTTTGTTCAGTCCCATCTGACACCACAACAGTCCTGAGTCTCCTTCTGTAGTCTGTGATGAGGTCTGAGAACACATGGAGAAGATCTGAGACCATTCCTCCAGACAGAGGAATGTCTTGCTTTTCTCTTCGGCTTTTTGTCTTTCTACGCCACAGCCATCTTAGATGTTTGTTGCCACAATGGTGTACTTTTGTCTCATCTGACATATGTTCTGGTTCCAGTCAAAGTCCAAGCGGATGCAGTTGGGAAACTGTCGAAGCTTTAGCTTGTGTGTTGACGACAGAAGAGGCTTTTTTCTTGTTACCCTCACCAACGTCTGGTGTTGGGGTAGGCGCCATCTGATTAAGGAGACTTTCTGACCCCAAGATTCAACTGACCTATGCAATTCTCTAGCTTGGACAATCTTTTGCCAGTTGAACCATTCTCCTCACAGTGAGTTGGTTCAGTTTGCAGAGATTTTTCTCTTCCAAGCTGATTTCATCATCTCCGGTCGATCTAAAATTCTTCATTATTGATCTAACTATTGAAACTGACATTTAGAACCGTTGAGGTTTTTCTTGTATCCAAGGCCAGATTTCTGCAACTCTACAACTTTTCTCTGCACATCATTGCGTTGTTCTCTGGTCTTGCATTGTAAAGAACACCAAAGAGAATTAGACCTGTGTCACCTCATATTTATACCCCAGTAAAACAGAAAGTCATTGTTCAACTGTTGGAGCAACTATTCAAAGCTAAAAATCAAAAAGTAGGACTGGAAACCTGATTTCTTTTACCTTTAATTGCAATATTTCGTAGTGGCCAATAATTGTGACTGCTTGTTGCCATGGTGAATCGCAGTACTTGAGCTCGACTGATTATAGTTTTTGATTGTCCTTGTGCACGAGTCTAACCCGGGGTTAAACTCAGTTTGTTGAACTTGCTTTCTGGATTACACTCCTGGTGTTTCCCTGGAGAGATTGAAAGACAAGCACTATGGTGATTAAGAGGTTTCCACTGAGAGCAATGAAATGATCTAAATTCTCCCACAAAAATGATGCATGATGGGATGGCTTTATTTATTTATGGCTACCACTATTTTCTTGCGGGGTTCGATGATATGATGCCATGGGGTTATTATCAGAGAGTTTTGTCTCCAAACACAAACTAAGATCAATTGCCATTATCAATGCTTGCATGCCTTCCCATTTCACTCTCAGATAACAAATGTTTGTGGAGTTTGATTTCCTGGAGACTGATCAGTGTCTGCGTCTCAGCGTCTTCTGCCTCTAAATGTATCGGCAGAATGTTTATTTTATCCGAGGTAAACACAAACGATCATCTTCTGGCTTGACGCGCAAGAAGTCGGTGGAAATGGGAGGAAATGCCTCCTCCTGTGTTTTCTCATTTTCCTTCCCCACCTTTTGATATGGAAAGTCACCACTACCAGTTTGAGTTGAGAGCATCGATTCCTATTTTGACATATTGTCCCTTTCTGCAAATTGCCATCAAAGAAATCCTCGAAAAATAGAGGGAATAGGAATAGTTCACAGAACTGCAGACAAATAGATCCTCTTCACCAGATATACACAATCTCACACTCAGCAGTGGCACAAAGATCAGAGGGTAGTTTCATAACTCCATTAGCTGAAAGATCACTTCCTCACCATTAGCTCTGCACCGTCTGTCAGGACACATGAACTCCCGTGTTAACTTTGTAAACATTCCATTACAAGGTGAGCGGGACTGCAGAATATGGGGTTCAGTGGAGTGAGACGGCAGGAAATCAATGGAAATCACAACATTTGGACTTGTCTTTTCGGCAATTTTTTGTTTGCACGAACATGTGGGTTCATGTCAGTCTGTGAAGTCGTTTCCAACGCGTCAAATAGGGCAGTTGTTACGCTTTTACTATCATAACGTAGTCGTATAGCGTGGAAGAAAATACAAGTTGTGGTCAAGGAGGTTATATGATTAATACAGGATATTGTGGGTGACGAGGGTCGGGTTCTTCATTGACCCCTTAGAGACGTAAGACTAAACAGTTTGTAGATATCCTCCATAATAGACCACATGGTTGTGGCGCTGCTGCTGATGCCCACCAGTGGAGGACAACCTCTACGTTGAACGTTATCTGCTGTGAACGTTTTTTTTTCTTCAACAATTTTTCAGTTTTTCATAAAAAACTGAGTTTATTTTATACGGCCCCATTTAGGAAGTTTTTGAAATGGATTAATGAGATTAAGAATTACGTACATTATGAGGCAAGGTGTTACCGATGGACAGATGGGGTGATTGTACAGGGGGGTTCTGGCCTTTCCGGAGTATAGCTGGCCAACTGTTTTGGGGGGCTGGTTGTCTGGGAGCCCCTGTCTTCTCTGGTGGTTTGAAGGTGGGAAGGATCTTGTGGCTATGGACCTCGCCCCCACATTAGGTGGTCTTTGGTCCATGGCCCCCGGCTGGCTCTTGCTTGGAGTGGGCATGCTGTTCTCTCAGGGGCGAGTGGCCAGAGGTTCTGCCTTCTCATAGGGCATGTGAGACGCTCTGGTGGTTTGGTTCCATGCCTGCCTACTGCTAGGGGTCGCTGTGGCATTGTAATGACCCCCCCAGATAAAACCTTATCGAATGACGGGACATGATTTCATGAAAATGCGGCAAAATAATAAGAATTACGTGGTCGGTTCTTGGCTCTAGATCAGCAAAGGGTTAGTGCTTGTCTGGCAATAGTTTTGGGAGCCAGGAGCTAGTGCAAAGGCTTACAAAAAGCAAAGAACTGGTGCTTAGTCAGGCTCTGGCTCCGAACTAGCCCTGGAACCAGCTCGGTAGGAATATGGTATTGCCATATTTGAAAAGATGGGATTGACAACATGTTTTGGATCGTCATAGATCAAATAAATACTACATCTGTCGTCATTCACTGACGACAGATGTAGTATTACTTAATGATGGTGGCTTAATAATAAAAATAATAATAAATTTAATTTATAACAAACTTTACATTTGGAAAGTTCTCTCAAAGTGCTACAAGATAAAAGCAGATAAAAGTATCAATAAAAAAATATAATAACTACATAAAAACATGACCAAAAAGCAGCAATATTAATTAAAGTTATAGGTTCTGCCAAAAAGGATTGTTTTAAGTCTTTTTTTAAATGTGTCAGTCGTCTGTGGAGCCCTAAGATGGTCAGGGAGGGCATTCCACAGACGAGGGGCAGCAGAACAGAAGGCCCGATCACCCATGGTGATGAGCTTAGTTCGGGGAAAGAGGAAGCGGTATGACTGGGTAGAACGGAGGGATCGTGTTGAGGTCAGTGGGGTGAGTAGTTCTTTTAGGTAGGGGGGTGCGTTACCATGGATGCACTGGTGAGTGAGGAGAGAGATCTTATAATCAATCCTGGTGGAGATGGGAAGCCAATGAAGGGAATGAAGAACAGGGGTGATGTGTTCGTGTTTACGAACTCTCATCAGGATCCTTGCAGCACTGTTTTGAATATATTGTAGTCTTTGAAGACTTTTATCAGGGATCCCGATGAGAAATGCGTTACAGTAATCCAGTCTGGAGGAGACGAACGCGTGGACCAGCTTTTCAGCATCACTCAAGGTGAGTGAAGAACGGAGTTTGGAAATATTTCTGAGATGATGAAAGGAGATCTTGCAGATGTGTTTGATGTGGGATTCAAAAGTGAGTTGAGGGTCGAATCTTACTTGACTCCTTGACTTAGGAGGATGAGGCCGTCCGGTTATTCCTTCCTTCCGCTCCATCTCCACTTAGGTGACATTTAATGGACGTACTTCAACAGAATGTTAACGGATGCTTGCAGCCAGCGAGAGCGATGGAAGGGACAGAATTCTGGTGGATTTTATTTTTATTTTTTTAAAGCTAAAAAATAGGTAGTAGAGGAGGGGGCAGCACGGGATGACACATCCAACTTAACCTTTTGAGGGAGGAAAATAACAGATATGAAAGTCAACAGCTTGTTTCTACGGGCGACTAAGATGGATATGTTGAGCTGGAAAGGGGAGAAAAGTAAAAGGTTGGAAGAGACTGGGGGTGAGAAAACACCAGTTGAGAGGCAGGCAAAGATTAAAAAAGGAGGCAAAATGGGGGTATGTGTAACGGGAACATAGGCGTTGCCTGCGGTTTGCTGTTTTATTCATCTGTTCGCTTGGAATGGTTTGTCCTTGCTATTGGAAAAAAAAAAAATGGAGAGAGAGAAACTCTTTGGAAATCACAACCCACGTAGATTGTGCAGACTATTAACGATGACTGATTGATGACGTCAATCACAGTGATGACCCACAGGAAGACTTCAGAACGAACTTTGCTCAGTGTGAACGTCTTAGAGGAGAAAGGCGGGAAGAAGAAATAACAAACTTTTTCTTAATGAAAATCTTTTTTTTTTACTTGAATAGTTAATATTTTACTCACAAGTGGGAGTTTTTTTTTTTTTAAACAAAAAACAGTTTTTTAGACAAATCCTCTTAACTGTTGGCCCAGTTTAGTCCAAATTCTCCTCAAATGAACCACTTCAGGGCTTCATATTTCCCATTGTTTCCAATTGTTTTTCAAACTGTTTCATGGCCTATAGTTCCCAATAATATGTCCCATTAAGTCCAAATCTGCAGTGACGCGGACGCTATATCGATCCATTGTGGTGAAGACAGAGCTGAGCCGAAAGGCGAAGTTCTCGATTTACCGGTCCATCTACGTTCCAACCCACACCTACTGTCATGAACTGTGGGTCATGACCGAAAGAATGAAATCGCGGATACAAGCGGCTGAATGAGTTTTCTCCGCAGGTTGGCTGGGCTCAGCCTTAGAGATGGGATGAGGAGCTCAGAAATTCGGGAGGGGCTCAAAGTAGAGCCGCTGCTCCTCCGCATGGAGAGGAGTCAATTGAGGTGGTTCGGGCATCTAGTCAGGATGCCCCCCGGACGCCTCCCAGGGGAGGTGTTTCGGGCATGTCCGTCTGGGAGGAGACCCCGGGGCAGACCCAGGACACGCTGGAGAGATACAATCTCTCGGCTGGCGTGGGAACGCCTCGGAATCTTCCTAGAGGAGTTGGTGGATGTGGCCGGGAAGAGGAAAGTCTGGGCTTCCCTGCTGAAACTGCTGACCCCGCGACCTGACCCGGATAGGCGGAGGATAAGGAAAACAAAACGAATCAAGTCCAAATTGGCTCATATGTGTTGTATTTATTGTTGAGTTACTTTTGCGATCTGATCTAAGAGCAGACTGCTGACTTCATAGAAATAGTTAGGTTGAGTCAATATGGACTGTTTGTGATTCTTAATGAGTCACATTTAATTTAAGGAGTTTGATCAGGGTGGAGTACTTGTACAACGCAGGGGATTCGGGGGTCTTCGAGTTTTCCCTCCCTGAGTGGAGTGACGGAGGAGGACACCAATGAGGTGTATGATGGGACAGGGAAAAACTACGCATTTTGTATTTTATTGTTTTAAATGAGTGTAAACCAAATACATTAAAGGTGTGCTGACAGAACATTACTCTGCTAAAACAAATAGGACTGTATTAACATGTCCGCCAGGCCGTAATAATATCTCCAAAAATTTGCAGATATTATTCTTCATCGATCATTGAGAGGGTATTGAAAATCCATTCATGGATTTATTTTCAACTTTTATACCCGTGTAGACCTTTTGTGAGAGGAGGAACTGGATTGATTTTTGGAAAGATTGGTTGAATATTTCAGCGTAGAATTAGGTAATGCAATGACATTAGTATTTTTATACCCAATAACAACTAAACCTATGCCGTCGTCCCGTTAGTCGGGGTATGGCCCCAAAAAGTCCTCAAACCCCCTGCATTTCACAAGCAATCAACCTGATAACTTCACATTTTATTGGAGTTTTATGTCCACACTATTTTTTTGTAAAACAGGAAGAAGAAATAACATACAAAATACGACCTGATAGATCTCCTCAAGATGATTTATATGCACAAAATTTGTAATTAACTGGACTGATGTTACCAAAAAACAAGTCCCCCCTATCAGTAAAATCTGTACTATTAGATTAAAACCTCGATAGATCTCCTTGAGTTGATTCCTATGCACCAAATTGACTTACCAATGGTTCAGAAATAATGTCCCGATAACCTTTTGATAAAGGATAAAGCTCCCCCTAGTGGCAGAAATATTACACCAAACTTTCCCAAAACCAGTCCAGTTCCTCCTCAAACTAGGATTTATAGGATTTTTTATTTATAAAATTTGAAAACGATCCATCAAACAATTTTTGAGATATTGCATTCACACGAATGCTCTGTGGCGGTGGGCGCGGCGATTCCATAACAAATAATAATACGAATAATACACACATTTCTGAACGGAATGTATGATAAATGATGAGGAACTGACTGGTATCTGCCCGACCGAGGCAGCAGACGCAGCTTCAGCGTTGACTTTTGTATTCAAGAGAATGAATGTCAATAACGTATAAATATTGTTTGTTCGTGACAGAAACTTCATAAGGTTTGGTTTTCAGCGATGGGATTCTCTGTTTGTAGTTATTCTCCAGGGAGGATCAATGGAATACCTGTTCCATTATTTATCGTTGTAAACCTGAGTTGTAAAGCTTTGAGTGTTCCGTCTTTCCACCAAAGCTCTTGTTTGCCTATTTCCCATCTGCATTACAGTTTGGGTGAAGGACCACAAATTGTCCCGGCAAGTTTGCTTTCTATAAACACTGAGCTGAAAGTGGCCGAAGAACATAGGTATTTGCAATCCCAGTTTATATTGCCACTCACTATAGAACTGATGGCAATAAAAACCTGTTTATACATTTATTTACTTGATTCGGACACTGATTAGAATTCTGAAGCGGTGCTAAGATGACAAGGGCAACATAATCATTATTCTGAATTAAATTTTAAAATATGCAGTCTGTAACTCACCATCTGGGCCGGATCTTACCATAAATAAATGCTTGGGGGACTCCTTGCCTTCAGGTTGGCCGTACAGAGGGCTTAAGAAAATTCACTTGTTTTTTTTATTTTATTTTATTTTTGACGTACATATTTTCGGGTATGTCATCATTGACGCCGCCGCCGCAGATCCTTCGTGTTAACGCGATAAACACTATTTCATGGAGCGTTTTCAAAATTTTATACCAACATTGACAATGTGAGGAAGAACTGGATTGATTTTAGGAAAGGTTGATTAAAATTTTCAACACCAGTGAGAGCTTTTTTGTTTTTGGGCCATAAAATTGGCTAGTGTTAGTCCAAATTTCATGCATATGATTTGACTTCAGAAGGTTTATCTTGTGTATATATAGAAATATATGTGTGTGTGTATATATATGAGTGTGTGTGTGTGTGTGTGTCTATATATGTGTGTGTGTGTCTGTGTATATATATATGTGTATGTATATATGTGTATGTGTGTATGTATGTATATATATATATATATATATATATATGTATGTATGTATGTATATACACATATATATATATACACATATATATATATATACACATATATACATACATACATATATATATGTATATGTATGTATATATATATGTGTATATATATATGTGTCTGTCTGTCTGTCTCTCTCATCGTTAACAACTAGGGGGACCTTTTTTTTTTTTCAACAAAAAGCTGTTTTTCAAACATAACTTCTTAACCCTCCACTCAATTTAGTCCCAATTTGGTGCGTATGAATGTATCTATACTGTATGAATCATATTTTACTCTAATATTTCATATTTTAATCACTATTGAGTTTTTTTCTGCCGACGTGATTTTGCATTTAATTTGAGGAGTTCGATCAGGGGGACTGCTCGTGCAACTCAGGGGATTGGGGGCTTTTTCGGGGATGACAACTAGCGTCTAGTTTGAAAGTAGAAAGTCTAATATAGAATTCAAGATAAGTGGAGTTTCATTCCTGAGCATTGAGGATTTAAGCTAACGCATGTATTTCTTTTTTTATTTCAAATGCAAAAACAACTTATATGGGTTTTTACAGAACTTACTCTCTCAAGGGCATTCAAAACTTACATTACCTGCTGCATTCAGACACACATCGCGTTTAGCATACAGCATCGTATTTATTCATGTGAGAAGAAAAGAGGACACACACTTCTTCATCCACAGCATTGCACCTGGAAGAAAAACAATTTCATAACGGCTGCAGGGAGCCACGCATTCTCCAACACAATCTCCCTCCACGCTATACTTGAAGATCAGACGTCAGCATTAGTGATCAGTCGCACATAAGAATAGTCTTTGAGCAACATTTGTTCGGTATGTTTCTATTGGACAGTTTTTGTCCTGAGGAGAATTTATCTCCCCTAAATGTGGGCCACGGTAAGCTGTGCAGTCTAACCCTGCACAAACACCCAAACTTCAGACCAGTAGAGATGGGTCAGAAAATAAAATATAGTGAAATATATCACAATGTCTTTGAAGCTAATCGCGGAAGTCTCATAGCACTAAGGACACTTCGTTATATGGATGAAATCTGAGTAGAAGAAGTTACTATTAAAAACGCAGTTGACCTCTGCCAAGGAATTTCTATGGCGCCCAGTGATGAAAAAAGAGATTAAAACGTAAGTCGCAGGTACGTTTTCGTTAACCGGCAAGCAAAATTCACGCTATCCTCATGTGCCATGTAATTAAAATAACATATGATGATTACCTCATGAGTTATTGACTGTCTGATAAAATCATCTTTATATATCATTATAAAAAAGTCCGGGATATTATGTTATCATTACTTCAATGCGTGAAACTGTTGGAATAACTCAAAAACTATTTCATGGATCATTTTAAAATTTTATACCATCAAAAACCTTAGTGTGAGGAGGAACTGGATTGATTTAGGGAAACATCAGTTGCATATTTCTGCCACTAGGTGTAGCTTTGTCTCTGAAATCACATTTTTTTGGTCATATCATCCGAACTGATTTCATCCATATTTGTTGCCTATGGATCGATTGGAGGAGCTAAATCTTCATTATTTCAAATTTAACTTGTATAGCTCATATTTGACTCACTAGTTGAAGCTTTTTCCACGAAAAAAACAATTTTTTCAGGCAAAACCTTGTAACGACTATTTTTAAAAAAAAGTTTTATGGCCGATATTTCCCAACCATACGTCTGATTATGTCGAATTTGGCCCAAGTATGTTTCATTTATTTTCATTATTGAGTCTCTATGGAATCTGAGCTTAGAGCATATGGCTGACCTCATAGAAATTAGAGTCAGTAAGGACAGTTTATAAATGAGTCATATTTTAAAATTTGAAAACCTGGTGATCCTATTTCGTCCATATTTGGTGCATAAGAGTCGGTTGGAGGAGATCTACCTTGATTATGTCATTAACCTCAAAGTTCTTACTGTACTCACTAGTAAACTTACCTTTTTACAAAAAACACTTTTTCAGAGAAAACTTTTCTATCTGTTGGTCCGATTTATTCCAAATGTATCATATGAGCTACTTAAAGCCTTCAAATTTCCCTCACTAGATTTTATTTTAAGGAGATATACTTGGGGATTTTATTTTTAAGTTTGATGGCCTTTACTTCCCAACCATCTTCGTTGTTGAGACACTATGGATTTTGTCTCGGAGCGTATTGCTGAGAAATAGAAATAGTGAGGTTGATTCAATATGGGCTGTTTAAGATTAATAACGAGTCTCATTTTTTATTGAGTTCAATCAAGGCGATTGCTTGTAAAACGCAGGGGATTAGGGGCTTTTCGAGAAGAGGCCCTTGCTCTCTTGGACGAGTGTAGGCCTTGTTCCATATAATAGTCATGTGAAAACTTACCATTTTCCATATATTCTACATGTACTATATGTTAATATGAAATATAATCTGGCCTATATGATAATATATTAACTAACTAGTACTTTAGCAAGAGCACTGAAACCAATCCGTACAGCAGGAGGGTGTGAACGCGCTAGTCTGTTAATCAAAATGCGTAAGCCACTTACTAATATGCGTGCGTGTTTCCACAGTTTTGGATACCCTCCTGGGCTCTGCATGTTAAGTGCTAATTAATATTCAATACACCATTTCTCAAGAAATGGTGCAGTATTGTGACACATAATATTGCTATATATCTTCTTACACCCCTTACCTAACCAACCAGGCTCATAGAACTCTTTCGTGACCCCAGAAGGTACCACTCCATAAACTGTCTGCAGCCACTAGGCCCAAACGTTGGCAGGTATGTTGTTCTGACAAGGTGGGAAAAAATTCATGTAACTGGGTTTAGTGACTTTGCACTGGAATTTTTTTTTTTTTTTGTGGCTGACGTGGGCAAACACACTGCAGACATCAATTTCACAACATTTGCATGCTGCAAAAGCCACAACAAGATTAGCCGTGGTAGCTTAGCTTATTTCCCGAGCTTAGTATGAAACATTTAATCGATGTTGCGAAAACAACAAATAAACTTAATGACCATAACATGCACACAACCTAAAGCTCCAAACAAGATTTATTTTACTTGCTGAAGCCATTTTAACAGCTTTTGTATTTGACATTTTGACCCTTGTGTACGCGTTGCCACGGCGACAACTGAAGCCAGTGTGAACGATGGTGGTTAAGAGTTTTCTTCAGATAGTATAATCCACCTTGTTTACTGTAGCTTTGGGTTCTGTGCATGTTAGGGTCATATATTATATAGAGTCACATGACCTGGAAATTAAGTGAAGCTACCACGGCTAATGAAAACATCATGACAAGTTTGTGCTTTATATCTGTTTTCATCCCTAAATGAAGCGATAAAAAAGTGCATCCATAGATGCCTCTCTTTTTAGTGTCCTTTGTAAACACTTGTCACTCTGAGAAATCTTTTAACCACCATCAGGCATTGACTTCAGTTGTCGCCATGGCAATGTGTACACAATGTGTACACAACGGTCAGAACATCACTTACGAAAGCTATTAAAATGCCTTGTTAAGAGTTTTCAGCAGTACACCTTGTTTACCGTAGTTTTGGGTTCTGTGCATGTAAGGGTCTGTATTTGGTTTATCTATTGATTAAATGTTTTATTTTTAGTCACTTGACTGCATGACCCAGACGTTAAGCGGAGCTACCACGGCTAGTTGTGTTGTGTTGTCTTGTGGTTTTTTTCTCAATGTGTTGTGTTGTGGTTCTTGCAGCGTGTGTGTGTATAGTCAACTTGATGAAGATGTTTTCTAAATTTGGAGCATGCACATATTGTCAAATTAATGTTTGTAGTGCGTTTTTCTCGGCCGTTGCACTTTTCGGTTCTTCATATTTTGATTATATATTTCGGGTTGAAGCACAACAATCTACCGGGAAGGCGTTTCCACTCCATGCTCTCACAAGTCATCCATTACCAATACGCCTCTCCACCATATCATCACAGCACCTCACTCGCCTCACACATGCTGAGCTGAGATCGGCAGTTGAAGCCTCATGCCTTCCACATCGCAGCAAGGAAGCCGTGAAGACAGCAGTATCATAAAACTGACAAAATGCGTTATGTATATACACATCATACATAATACATTTTTCCTCCACAAGAAGGAAAATCAGAGTTATGGAGCATGCAGCCAGAGGTGGCTGTTTAATGTTTTGGTGATGAGGTGCTGAAGTTCATGCTTGTCAAATTTTCTTTTTTTTTTATGATGACTATAAAAGTTGCAACAGTCAAGGTTGTTTTTCCGTCAAGAGCTGCTCTCTTCGTCATTTTCGCCTCTCTCTCCACGTCATGCTCATCGCCCATCTTCCTCCACCGACTTTGAGCGGCATGTTGGATGAGGGACCGGAAAAGGGAAAAAAAAACACAGGCTTTTCTCAATTTTTTTGATGGGAAAAAAAAACAAAATGTCAGTTGCGTTTTTGTGGGCCATTCCTCGCTTCAACGCACCGCAAAGCCGTAATGCTCTAGCGAAAACGCGGCTTTGGTTGTCAAACTAAGGAGCACGGTCACATTAAGAAGACAGAGGGAGCAATAAAGAAAGAAAGGAGGAGTTCCAGCAGGCAAGGGAGAAAAGACATCATTCCAGGAAGAACTATAAGATGAAACGTGACACAAAAATCAGTCAAGTTTGCCTCCTTGTCCCCTCAGACTCACTAAACTCCCTGAAAAGTCTGGAATATAATTGGAACTTAATTTTTCACGCATCAGCAATAAATCTTTTGTTAATCTGATAACTCAAGAACCATTTCATGGATCATTTTCAGATTTTATATCTCCCACAGATCTTAGTGCGAGGAAGAACAGCATGGGTTTGGGAAATGGTGGGTTGTATTTTCCGAACTCTCGGCATCAAAAGTTTTCATGTGTCCATAATTTATCAACTGCTGGTCCGATTTATTAGAAATGTGATGCACCTGAATGGACTGGATGAGTTCTTTCTTGTCATATTTTACTTGTATATTAAACCCAGCCACCAAGGAATCAAAGGTCAGTGTACTTCTAGTACTGGACCCAAGCCCGGATAAATGGGGAGTCTTGCGTCAGGAAGAGAATCCGGCTTAAAAGCCTATGCCAAATCAATATGCAACAAACAACTGATTTTCAAACCGGTTCAGTTGGGTCTAGTAGGTTAACAATAACTGTCACCGGTAAACTCAGCCGGGGACGGAGAAGGAAAGACAGGTAGAGTAAGAGCAGGAGGCTCGGGAACACTAGAGGGACGTGTGTGTGTGTGTGTGTGTGTGCGTGTGCACGTGTTTCTGCAGGGTCTGGTTGCATATATGTGCATTCTTTATGGTTTTTGACATCCATCTCTTTGAGAGGGTGTGAGGAAGGAGGAAGGTCGAACAGGTTTTTTTTAATCAAACTTGTTTATGCTTATGCAACATTTGGATGCAGGTGTGTGACTGACTTTTGTCCTGTTATCAGTTCACATGTAAATTGTTTGTTTGTTTTTTTGTGTTTGACTTTCTTTACGATGGGAAAGACCAGAGAACACAGCAATGTTGTGCGAAGAAAAGTTATAGAGCTGCACAAATCTGGCAATGGATATAAGAAAGACCATCTCCTTCCATGTGTTCACACGTGGATGCGGATGTGTCTGCAAACTGACCCAAACACACTGTGGAGGATTGCTCAACTTGCATATACTCCAACAATTACAGCTAGAGAGGTCAGAGGTCAGTTGAATCTTGGGGTCAAAACGTCTACCTAACCACCATAAGGTGTTTGGGAGGGTAGCAAGAAACAGGGTCAGTTGTCATCCACACACAAGCTAAAGCTCCTACAGTTTGACAAACGCCACTGGGACTTTCACTGGAACAAGGTCAGAGGTCAGATGGGACCAAAGTAGAGATTTTTGGTAACAAACATCAAAGATAGGTGTGGCGTAGCAGGAAAGAAGTCTAGTGGTGGAGCTCTAATGCTGTGAAGCTGTTTTTTTGGAGGGTCCAGAACATTTTGTTAAAAGACATGGTTCCATGGACTCCATCAAACAGCAGCAGATACTGGATGAAAATCTAAAAGCCTCTTACAGGAACCTTTAAAGTGGGCCGTGGTTGGACCTTCCAGCAGGACAATGATCTTAAGATCACCTCAACATCAACCCAAGAATGGTTCAGAGATCAGAAAATAAATGTTTTGCCGTGTCCATCCCAGTCACCTGACACATGTGCAGACATTAAGCACCTGGAGGAGTTAGATTACTTGAATGAAGTTAGTTTTCTTTGAATAATTTGAATAAAAGGTAACGGGTATGTACAGTAAACACATTGTTTACATCTTATTGTGCTATTTTTTCTAAAAGGCCGATAATTATGGAGGGCGCTGCGTGTGTTGCCTGCAAAGAGAGCGGTTCTGCATAACGGGGTGACGGACAGCTGTTGTCAGTTGGATCGTTGACATTCTGGCTCACTTGCTGGCAGACGGAGGGAGAGACTCGGGCGAGAACAAAAGAGGATACAGAGGTGGGTTTCTGGGTTTTGGGTTGGGGGCGTGAGTGGAGAGGAAGAGCGAGGGAGGAGACCACACATACCTGAGAATTGAGAACGAAATGTAGCGAGAAAGGCAAGGACGGGAACGCACACAAAAAAGAACATTTTGTGATCGGTTTTTTTTAAATTTTCTTGCAGGGATTCTTTAATGAGGAGAAGCTCCAGTAAAGGAGAGAGCAAGAAGAGAATGTCGCTAACATCTAATGCAACCGGCATCTGTTCTAAATGTTACCCTCAGACTCTCACCGTATGGCTGCGGTAGCCACTAACCGCGTTGGCGCCCTATAAAGAAGCTAATGAATGAGAACAAAATGAGGAAAGAAGTTAGTTAGCTATTATTTCTCACTTAAAAGATACTTTGGCCTGATGTACAACAGCCTGGTCAATATGGGGCTGATGGGAACTTTTCACGTCTGTAGGAGCTAAAATACGTATTTGTGTTATTGTGAATATTATGGTAAATAGTATGGGTGTAATAATTCATCGATCCATATCGGTGTATTGGTTTGTTGAACAACGATCAATCAAATCAATTAAATGTATTATTATTTATTATTAAATCGATAGTTATTGGTATTTTCACTTTCTATTGTCATTTTTAATATATGCTTTTATTTTGAAATTACTACCGGTTCATGTCTGCAGTGTTTCCTGTACGCGGGCTCCTTTCCCAGCCAGCACACAGACTTGGGGACCAATGGGGTTTAATTTTATCCTTTTAGTCTGCTTTCCCTGAAAATAGGTAGGATTTAGGAAAATAGGCTTTGTCCCTTACCTTAATGCTATCATACAGTGGGAATAAAGTATTTCAGTAAACATATATTTGTCACTGAAACTTACTTACACTAAAAAGTGTTTGTTAATAAGACGCTGAGTTCTTACATAACACAAATAAGTCAATGCAAAAAAAACATATTGTTCAGAAGATATTAATTATGAGTGGCTGTATGTTTTTGTTGATAGTTTGTTCTGTAGGATGTAAAACAGTCAGAGTTTAATCCAAACCACTGAGCACAGCACCGATCAGAACCACGTAAATTCAACATCAGGAAACATAAATGTAGACGGAAACATAAATGTAGACGGTTATGTTTATAATCTAAAGGTAATCAGGGGTCCTTAATGTTAACTGATTGACTTTTGAAAACTGACATTTGTAGCTAAACATGAAAATTGTGTGACTTTACGGTGAAACATTTCAGCATAAAAATTGTAAAAAAAAAATCAAAATTGAATAATAATTTTTTTTTCACAAGGTGAAAAGCAACCAGTTTTGCTAAATGGGTTAATAATATCGTCTGAAATCGATCACAGGCCCCTGAATAGAATAGACCGTAATCTTTCCTGGCAGACTTTTTGATATAGTCAAATATCGTATCGTGGTGGAACTGGTGATTTACACGACTAGTACACAGTGGTCAGTACAGAAATAGTAGAGCGTCATCTTGTGTTTGGTAGGTCTTCAACCAGGAAGGGGAAAAGGTTTTATTGCTTGTGCAGTGCTCGTTTGACGCTACATAGCAGCTTAGGGTCCCTTGTTTTGTAGCTTGATGGACAATATACCAATATAATAGTCACAAATCCACGCCTCGAGCATCATTCGTTGTGACTGAAAATTTTCGATGACCGGATGACTGCAGGAGGTGAAGGCGGAAGTAGGAGACAAACTTATCGGATTTCTTTGAGTAGGCCTGCGGATAATTTTGTGAAGTCGAGCGCGGTCATGGTTATATACGTATCTGACTTCATCAACAAATAAACAAATGTGCAACTCTGTTTACTTTATTCACAATTGATGACAGAGTGAAATGATTGAAAGAAAAAAAATCATTAGTGTCATTGCTTGAGGAGAAGTGCTTACATTCATGGGTGAACAGGTTAAAATTAACAACCAGAGGTGACCGGGCTCTGCAGTAGCAGACCCAAACCTCTGGAGCAGTCCACACGTTCACATCAGAACCAGAGCAGGCACAGAGTCTTGAAATTTTTAAATCTCTGGCTTTTAATTCAGGTTGCGCTTTGACATTTCTATTTAATCTGCTCATTTTAATGTTTATTTTTATGCTTCTTTTACGGGTTTTTTCTTGCTTGATTTTAAAGCGATTATTTGATCCATCGCTTATTCTTGTAATTAATGCTATTATTTTTGTCAGTCTTACCTGTTCAGCAATTTTGTCAACCAATTTTTGATGTTTGAGTGTTCTATTTAAATAAACTTTGACTTGACGGGTGTTTTGAGTGAGAACTCAGAAGAAGACAGCAGTGGGGGTAGTAACAGAGGTGAATCAGACTTCTGTATAAGCGTGGGGCACAGAGGCAGTGCTGTTTTAACCATATAATGTATGCTGCCCACCAGTGTAAGACTTAAAATGCAGCTAGCAGCAAACTCAAAGATGATTAAAAACAAACTAAAATACCTTCAAATTATGGAGACAGTCCAAGGTTCCAGAATTTGTTTATCGTCCGAGCAGAATACAAAATCCGCCATCGTTTACTATTATTATTTTGTTTGAAAAAGTGCTGCTGCATTTGTAAAGCGTCACAGCAGAGACGGATGCTGCTGTTCAATAAGTAACACCTTTTTGTTCTTTTTATTTTGTCACGGAAACTTTGTTTGCTATTTAGAATACACACCTACACAACAGAGGTTCGTAGAGAAGACTCCTAATTGCAAGTCTTTTGACATCAGGCGAATATTTGTGGAGATTTTTCTATTCTACTCTCATTTTCCAGCTGTTTGTTCTTTTTAAATGTATGCTTATAAATATGTTATATAAATTCCAACTGTTTTCATTTTCCACCAACTCACACACTTTTTTTTTTACTTCTCTCTTTGGCATACCTTCACACCCCAGGTATCTTTTATATCACTTGAAGGTCTATTATTCTCGTGTGCATCTTTCAAAGGATCATTACGTCCCTGAAAGTCGGGGATATTATGAATTATTAAAATAATAATTATTACTATTATGAATCGTCTATGCCGCCGAAACTGCGTCCACCGCAGAAACTTAGTTTTAGCGCAATAACGCAAAAAACTATTTCATCAATCATTCTCAAATGATTTACACACATAGACCCTTAGTGGGAGTAAGAAATGGATTCATTTTTATGACTTGTCGTTTGTATATGTCTAACACTAGATGGAGCTCTACCTCGAAAAGTTTCCAGGACATGATTTTGCAACTGTTGGTCGAATTTAGTCTAAATTTGTTGCGTGTGCATCGACTCGAGGAGATTTCTCTAAATATCACCATATCATACTTTACCCAAGTAGTTCAAGTTTTACTCACTAGGGGTAGCTTTGTTTTTGTTTTATGTTTTTAAACGAGGGTTTCGTATTCGGACAGGATTATCCGATACGGCTGACACAAAGCGGTAAGACGTGCAACACTGATTCAAATCTGGCAGCTACTAATGAGGAAATATTGATTTTATAGTTGTAATCGCTGGAGCTGAACAGTAGGACGTCAGAGAAGGACCTTTTCAGCTTTAAAAAAAAAGCTATAAAATTAATCAATTCTTCTTCTTCTTTGTATCGAGCATTGTGATTGGCTGTTAAACAAGAGACCGTAATGCCACCCGTAATGGTAGACTGGTTCAGCTATGTATAAATAAAACCAGTACAATCAATTTTTTTGAGCAGTATGTCAGGATGTTTCACCGTGCCTCACTTCCTGTACGGAGAGATAATAAATAATAATAATTTCAAATTACTTTATCCATGAAAAATCAGGCATATTATGGAATCGTCGTCATTTTTGTTAAGGTTCGCCTCACATCCTTCCCGATAATGCTGAATATATCCCATGAATCGTTTTCGAATGTTATACCCGCATAGACCTTAGAGCGATGAAGAATAAGATTGATTTTGTGAAATGTCAGTTGCATATTTCTACCACTAGGGGCAGCTTTATATCCAAAATGTATGGGGTCATAATTTCACAACCGTTGCTCCGATTCAGTCCAAATTTGGTGTGTATGAATCATCTCGAAGGGTTATGTCTTTTTTTAAATCATATTTTATTGCAATAGATCATGTTTTACTGACCACAGGAAGCTTTTTTAGAGAAAACACAAGTTCCAGGACCATAAGTCAGATTTAGTCTAAATTAGTTCCATGGATCGACTTAAAGAGATTTCTTGTATACATCATATTTGAGTCTTTATTTCATATAATACTCCCAAGAGCAAACTATTTAGTGATTGATTTATTTTATAGAAAACACTTTTTTCTAACACGACTTTAAAGTCCAAGGGGAGTCAGATGGCCCTAATTCATTTCATTTAAAATAATTTTGAGATTAAACTTTTTTTTTTTTTTTTAATAAAGTTGAGCCAACGGTCAAACTTATTTTCAGGATCCTGAATTAAATAGCCATTTAGAAAAAAATAAAATATAAAAATGAATCCCTCGGCCCTCATCATCTTCCGTACATTTAAAATAGATTACTTTGTATACAATCTGGTTTAATGGACTTAAAATGTCCGTTTTATAATTAATGAACTGTTATTGTGAAGTTATTTTCAGAATCTTGCATGATTAATATTTTTCCTAAAATAATATCATGTACCCGCTAGTACATTGAGCTACCCCTAAAGCTGCGTGGACCCCCATTTTTGAGAGAGACTGGGTTAGACAATCGGAAGAGATGTCTGAAGAAGAAGACTTTGGATATAATTAAAGACGTGGCGCAATTATACATCCAGCATTTTAAATAACTCTGCGGGAAATGTAATTATGGCTGTCTCAACCCTCTGCAGAGCCTATTATTATTATTCTTTATATTCTAAATATATAATCAGCTATTGAATATGATACATACTGATATTATATTACAAAAATGTATTGAATAATAGAATAGAATATAGTATAATATGATAATATAATAATACAAAGAATGACCTATGCCGAAGGGGTGGGATGTCACGTATTTGACCATTAATTTCGCTTTAATTCTTTTCAGTGTCTGTAAATATTATTTCATTGTTTTATATTCATTAAGATTTTTAAACAATGTTTGTTATTTGTGAATTTTATTAATTCATTATATTATTATTATTATTGTTTTCATTTCAAAATGACTTTTCGAATCAATCATTTAAAACAAAAGCCTAGGGGGCGCTGTTTTACCTGCCACCCTGCAGATATTTGTCATTTTGGGAATAAAAAAAAGTCTCATTAAACCAGCCCTTCTCTAAAACACCTCACATTCTTTGGTCATTTTACAAACCTACCTGTGTCGTCTCTGTAGTACTAAACCTTTATTTCACAACATTAACTAGCAACAATATGCTGTTTTTCTGTGTGTGCGTGTGCATTTCCACATGTAGCGTTCTGATGTGTGGGGCGGTCCTCTACAAGGATCTGCATTGAAATTCATGACCGAACACACTTTGACCGAGACTCACGATCTGATACAAATCCACAGATGAATAATGCAGGAGTTCACACAACGTTATGCCTCGTCAGAATAATGCCTGAAATGCCTCTTCCGCCCACACACACACGCCCGTTATTACAGCTAAAGAGAGAACATTCTTTAATACGTTTTCAGCCACATTAACCGACGCGTGTTTTCTCATCTCTCGGCATGAAACGCCTGAGGGAAATGAGCTCTAAGGAAAAACTCAACATTACATCTGGAATGAAGGTAAAACATTGAACGTTTCAAGCGAAGTATGTTACTAATTTAAAGCTATTCAACTTGTTGTCCAGTTGTTCCGCTCCATTGAAAGAAAGTTCGTTGGCGACTTTATTACTAGACCATTTCTTGGTAGGACACACAGCTTAGTTCCAGTTTCTTCTTTCGTCACTCTCTTAATAGAACCTCGGCATACGGGCCAGAGAAAAATAAAACCTCTACCACTAACACTATAATTAAGTGACTAAATATAATTAAAAAAACAACAGCAGACCCACGTTCATGAACGATAAGAGTGAGGACTTGATACATTCTGAGACTGGCCAGGGACCACCTCTAGACTATTGCACAGTCTATACCCTCAGCCATACCCCATTGGTTGGGAAACAGTTATTATGACGTCTTGTCGTGAAGCCAGGATTTAACATCACCAAACTTAAATCATCTCTAGCACATGCCATAAACTGCCTCTGGGGGAAATTTCTATGGAAATCTATACGTTCGTTTTCCATAATCTTGCCAACAAACAGACAAAGGTAAAAACATAACCTCCTTGGCAGAGGCGATAAGAAGCAGCTGGTGGCAGTGTTGGTTACAACAGTAGAAAACTACTATCGTAGCTGGAGAACGAGAGGCTCCGATATCACGGGATCTAAAAAGAGTGTGGGAGAGGAGAGCAGTGTTGAACGGACAACAAACCATCAGTAGGAGAAATTAAATGTGGTTTACCCCAGAGAACTCCCTTAGCTCACTGACAAAGTCCTGTCTGTACTGCTGTACACAGCTGTACTGATTCTCAGTAACTACCGGACATTCTACTGCAACAGTAATCCTGTTAAAACCTACAGAGTGCCTCCCCTGTGGAAAAGAGGGCTGGAAGCCAAGATCATTACCAAGTAAGCCTGGAGAGAGGTTTGTCCCCTATAAGAAGTGCAGTGGGGTGTTATGAGTGACGGGTCCTGGATGGAAAACGGGTACAACAAAATGTCCATAGGTGAGGCTCTAGAGATTGTTAAACAAAGACTCACCGCCCTCAGTGCTCGGCTAAGGAGACACAACAGAGAAGCTAAAGTCAAGAGATTAAATGGCCTCTCTGCCAATGAACCATCAAGGATGTACTCCCAGCTGCAAGGGAATTACAGCACAAGAACGGTCCCATTCAAAGCTCAGACTGAGCAACATGAGGAGGTCATATGGGAGGAAGAGGAATCGCACGAGACCTATGACAAGTGGCTGGTGGACCTCTGAGCAGACCATAGCAGCCTGCTTGAACAGGAACCGATCAACATCACAAAGGCGGACTTCCAACGAGTCTCTGGCAGGACCGCACCGGGACCTGACATGATCTACACCCTTTGAGTGAAGAAGCCAAATGCCCTGCATGATCGCCTCAAAACACAAATGGCTGAACTGCTAACAGGCCTGAACAACGCTGATCATGAAGGATCCACACGTTGGAACAACACCATCAAATTACCAGCCAATATCCTGCCTCTGAAGAACACGGAAGCTTCTCTTAGGCGTCATAGCCATTAAGCTGGATAAGCACAAGAGTCAGAACATAAGCAAAGCCCAGGGGAGCATCGAGGCTCTCCTAACGCCAGAGTCAAATCAGCAGCTACTAGTCAACAGAGCAATCCGCCAATACTCTAAGCAGACCATCCTGGGCATTGCCTTGATTGAGTACAATATATCTTACGACTCAAAGCCCCACTCATGGATACTGGCATGTCTTTTGCTGCCACAAAGGCTTTGAGGGTTCCCCCACATGCCAATTCCCACTTCAACCTCCTGGTTACCAGACAAGGAATTTCAGAAAATATATTCTGTGCTCACTCAACCACTGACAGTATTTCATTCCAGCAAGCTTAACTCACAACAGCTTGTTTGATTAATTAAAGAGCTCTCCGAACTGTCCCCCGAGATTAAGGCTGGAAGAGATTGCACTCAGCCAGATGTTTTTGTAATGGGATGCATGTAGGCCGCGTCCCTTCTGCGTCGCAGTGCTGATTGACCAAAGACAAATTCAAGGTGTCTGATCAGAATTTAGAATCTAGTTTCGCTGCCTGGTGTATTTTTTTTTGATTTTTTCATCTTTTTTAAATAGCATTGAGGTAGACACATGGAAATAACAAAACCAGATAAGTGAGATGAATAAAAAAGATAAATAAAGAGAAGTAGAATAACAAAATATACATCTGTGTGGCAAGATATAAAGGAACTTCTATGGTGAAAAGTCCTGAAGTAGATTGACTTGTTTTGTAAAGGACTCTCTAATAATACAACATCTCCAAGACATTTGATTTTAACTTTATTATTAATCCCTACAATACTTAGACCAAAAACTAGTTCAACACTGTCATCCCCAACAGCTAGGTTGTATTCCCCGACAAGACCCCAATCACCTGTGTTTAACAAGGAACTCCAAAACAAAGTTCCCTGTGTTAACAAGTCCAGTGGTTGGCTAACAAAGCCGGAGAATGCAGGAAGCTTGAGAGCCTGGTGTGCAGGATTGAGACAGGGATTTAACAGCGGAGGGCGAGAAGATGGTTACTGATGTTCAATAGTTTTTCTCGAGAGATATTACAAACTCCATCCAGACTGACGGTGCACGATCTGGCGGCGGGTTTGAGTTGGTGGCAAGTATAAGTAGCAGACTTGATTGACATGAGTTGCAGCTTGTCAAGAATGCCTGCACAACTGATCCCAGTCCTGCAATCATAAAAGGACAGAAAGGAGAAACTCCCTCCTAGCTGGGAGGATGAGCAGTGAATGTGACAACCCCTCACAATAAATTGGGAAGTTACTCAAAGCTCCCCTAATGAGTAATGTATGAGCTGTTAGAGTAAAACATGTTCATGCAAGATAGAGCTCGATTCATATACACCATTCTTTGACCAAATCAGACCAACTGTTGAGTTATTGGCTGAACATTTTTGGAGATCAAGCTCCCCCTAGTGTGAGGAATATACAACCAACCTTTCCCGAAATAAATCCAATAATTCCTCACAGTAAGGTTTAGGTCCGAAGTGATTCATGAAACGGTTTTTGTGTTATCGCGTCCACGTGAACAATCTGCCGCGGATGCAGCGGTTGCGATGATTCCAGAACATCCCTCACTTTTTTTGGCAGGGATGTGAAGAAAGAGGAGCAGGGAACAGAGGTCAACATTGGTGTTTTAAAAGAAGAAGAAGTCAAAGGAAGCTAATGAGGAAGAAAAAAGAACTCAATGCAGGAGCTTAAAGGAGCTGAGCAGCAAAGGCTGAGATCAGATGGAATGGTCCTTTTACGATGATTGGATGCAGCTCATATGATAGATTCTACTTTAAATACATCTTTCTGGTAGATAGTGACTCTCTCAAGCGAGTTAGTGATTGTTGGAATGGCACAAATCCGGCAATACGACAGTAAGAAGTACAATGTACCCTTTAGCTTTATTTGTGGTCTATGAGTGATGCGTATATAGTTTCCTTCTTTTGCTATGGGAGAATAAACTTTGAAAAACAATCCATCAATTTTATTAGTTATTTCGGTAAAACAAAGGATCTGCGGATGCGCCCATGACAATTCCATAATATCGCCGACTTTTCGGGGGCATATAATAAGCTGAATCCTTCTTCTGCTAGTGGGTAAGTGAGATAATACTGCATGATATTTGGGGAATTTGACTCCTTGAAATGTATTTCTCATAACATGAATGCCAGTTTGAAACTGCCGTCGGACGCCGATATTAATTTTACAAGAGCTGAAAAAGTTTCCAGAGCGCCGTGAGCGATCAGTGAGTCAGTGGGGAAGACCAGATCATCCAGGTCGCGGTGTGGCCTGACAGTCTTGTTCTCCTTCCTGGTAATGTTTTACCTTCGAAGAGCAATAAATGTGAGTCATACCACAAATCACATGGATTCCATAGTCCGTGCGTTATTTACTTATTTATGCCTCATGAGAAAAATGGCTCTCCCTTCCTTCCAAGCGACACTTATTAGTGTCACATATGGAAGGTTTCTACCCTCAGGTTGTCATGCCAGTGTGCATGTGGAGAACGAGATTCTAAATATATTTGACCGGAAGGCAGAGTGAATTATGTCGAGTGTGTGGAGGAATGTATGTGATCAGTTTTTGCGTGCTCTCATACAGCGTGGAAGCGTGTTTGAAGCCTCACTGCTAATGATGCCGTAGTCGTGTCACGCCTTTGTGGTCCAAGAGCCGAGGCCGGGGTGTCATTGCACACGGGAGAATAAATCTGTGTGATATTTAAGTTAATATTTTTTTTTTTGAATATTATACAAATTACATAATTGTAACATCAACAAACAAATTGACTTACTGTGATAGATTTTTGTCATCAAATTATGAATGACACAAGTAAAAATAATATTTATGTGATAGTTGGGATATACTTTAAGTGTTTTAACCCTTTTAATGTCCCGCTCAACTGTTTGCTAAAGCACATTTTGTATCATTATTTCTTCTTATCTTATTTTTCATCACGTTCCTCTAACTGAATCCTGCTTGTTCTATAACGAAACTTATTTAAAGCTCCTAGTTTTTAACTGATTTCATTTTATTGTTTTCAGAATAAACAAATTCATGCTGATTTTATGAAATTTGAACAGATGCGTTAAGTAATACATGATCATTTGAATAAAATCAAACAGATGCAAGTACTCAAACTTAAGAAATGCAATTATTCCACTTTTTGAGTAGAATCCTTTCAACTCTTTGGCATAAATGCTGCCACTGGGTCATATTATAACCAGCTTCAGTCGCATTCTCCACTGAGAAGTAGTGACTTAAAATGAATTCAACCAAACGGTTCAGCGGGACATTAAAGCCCGCCGTAATGGAGATAATAAGCTGCGGACCGACGAGTGGAGGCCAGTCAATTAATGGGCCCTTCTTGACATAAGAGTCCATTTGTTAGTTTTGAAGCGTTGTGACGGTCATTTACTGAGGGTTGGCTTCAGTGGACCGCTCCACTTAGGCCTCCTCAGGGAAGAAAAACATTTCCTTGTGTGTTTGGAGACAGTGACATGGTTTATAAACACATGGTATATACATTATTTATTAAATAATGTTGATTTCCCTGTAAATAAAGGATTTTAATTCATTTTGATTTACAATCATTTTATGCAATCTATTTAACCATAAACAGGAACTCAGATCTGATTTTGATGTCATTTACTGTAATAACGTGTACCGTACTTTTTTACAGCAATATTCTGCTTATCAATATTTACCATAAATTACGATAGAACTGAACTCGTCAAATATCACATATTGACAAAACCTAACTATTTCTATGAAGCGAGAAATGTGCTCCAAGATATAAAATCTAAAATATATACGTACAAATATATATATATATATATATATATATATATATATATTTGTTTGTATATATATATATATATGTTTGTATATATATATATATATATGTTTGTATATATTTGAATTTGTGTGTGCGTGTCCTACAGAGTCATACCTAAGTTACAAGGGTCATATGCTTCACAGATTTATTTCCCCTAATAGGAATATGAC
The DNA here is from genome assembly GCA_037951165.1 of Lophius americanus. Taxonomy (NCBI): domain Eukaryota; kingdom Metazoa; phylum Chordata; class Actinopteri; order Lophiiformes; family Lophiidae; genus Lophius; species Lophius americanus. The sequence goes on along the minus strand of JBBDHG010000037.1, from coordinate 16,621,995 downwards.
GGAAGGTCCTATTTCTAAAGTACAGAACATCGGTCTGCAAATACTGGATTTATTTTACAAGCACCTGTCAGATTTTCTCCTACGCATCAATTCTTACCAAACGCTACTTCCATCAAGCTCGCGTTTCCAAAGTTCCTGTTTTTTCGTGCTTAACTTTAATTCCAAATCATTTTTATGCGTGTGGGTGTTACATTTTTTCAAATGGCTGACATATTACTTCAGTAAAACTCCAAATGTCACGGTAAAGTGAAAAGAGTGGTTTAACTTTTGTCACAGCGATCTTGTCGGAAAGATTCTGTCGCAGCAGCTCTGTATTCACCGACTGGTTAAAATCTCAGTGGAAGCAAACTGCCGTTGAATCCTTCAGAGAAGCTGCTGCTGCAGAAACACATTAGCATTTATCTGTGGATATCCAAATGTATGAAAAACGGGATTGGATCCGAGTATCCCTGTGATCGTATTTGGTCCATAAATGGAAGTGTTGCCTTTTTATTGGCTCAAAAGCACAAGAAAATGAAAGAAATACCATTATTTTTTTAACGGTATACCAACTACTCTTTGAAATAATATGAAAATGGTGAATTATTTTTCTTTAATGTTTCCGTACATTTACTGTAAAGACAAAATATGAACCATCTGGCTCCTTTTATTATTCTTTATTAATAGAAATATTCAGTCATCAATGCCCATATTTCAATTCTACCTCAATTTACTATATATATATATATATATATATATATATATATATATATATAAGAAAAATACCAGTAGTCCTGGAACCAACATCATCAATCAAATTCACTGTCAAGGCCAAATGGACAACTTCAGAGGAAAATATTGATATCTGAGCAAAGTCCAATGTTTTTTTTAAAATTGCAGAGAATAGAAATGGATAGAAAACAGGCTTTTTTGTAAAACTTCCAACCAGGAGTCCAATTGTGTCTAAATTTAACTCGTATGAATTGAAACAAGGAAATCCATCATGCTTTATTACTGAGCTCAGAAGACAAAATGAACTAACTCTATTTATCTTCATTATTGAGTCACTATGGGAGAACTCAGACAGCCCAAACCTCCGCCAAGGCACAATAGTACCCAATGTTTAGAACTTAAGATTTCGTAATTCTGAGTCATTTCCAGCCTCGAAATCTACTGACAACTCCAACAAACTTTTTTTTCTTTCTTATTTTTTAATCTGTCTGCACACTCATTTATGGTATGTCCCCAAATCTGTATAAACCATTCCTAATAAATCATGCATTTTGATCTTGCAGCAGATAAGAGGTTGTTTTATTTTCTTTACCCGTGTCTGTGTGGTTGTGAACTTTACCAGCCCTTTTTGAGTCACTAGCCTATTAAGTTTTATTTGGAATTACTATATCTTTCTCATCAAGGTGGGCAAGATACACCTTTATGTGAAACGAGAACAAAAGGACATGGAGCGAACTCTGTGGTTATGCAAAGGACATGCAGTTAACGTCAATGAGCTGTGTTGTGATATCTGTGTGTGAGTATCTTTCAAATACTCTGTAGCCAGTCATCTCCTGCGCCTTCCACTTCAGCGTCCCTGTTCAGCCCCCTGAGAACCCAGCTCCATTCCCAAAGAAACATCAAAGGAACTCTTGGAACTGAACCCCTAGCACACACCCAAGGAAAGATCGCAGGAATCAAAAGGCAGCAGTAGCCACATTGTGCCATCACTACTCCAAACAGGTTTTTGTATCTTTTATTTTAATTGCTGCATCATCAAAATTTAATTATCTCTTTAAAATGCTAAAACTTAAATTTGGGCAAATCCATCCTGTAGATTTCCCGTAATCGTGCTCAAAAACAGACAAACGCACAGGAGGGAAAACAATATCCGCCTTCCTTGGGCCCATATTTCATGTTTTTGGATCTTGGCAGGACGCAGGAGTACCTGGAAGGAACCCAAACAAACACAGTGGCAACATGCAAACTTCATAGGCGGATTTGAACCTGCAACCTTCTTGCTACGAAGCAAAAGTTCTGCTGCCATGCAGCCGTCTCTAGAATGAGTTGGATCTAATATAGCTCAAACATGTACTTTGTATGGATTTCTGTGGAGGAGAAGCTGAAGTAGCAGGTTGAGCAAATGAGAAGGGAAAAGTTGCCAACGTTATTCAGCAAACTCTTCAGATCGGACTGTCAAATCTCCTCAGTGGTGAGAGTGAGTAAAAAAGAGCAAAATAAATTGGGTAATAAGCTCATCCCTGAATTCCTTAGGAAATGAGTCTGACCCTCTGGCATAGCAAAAGAGTGAAAATATAAAGAGAGAATAAGTGAAGATTTCTCTTTCCATTAGCAAATTTTTTGGACAAAAATATATTAATTGGCCCTATTTAACCAGAGTCATTGCTTTCATATTCGCTTTTAGAGTGCTTAACTTTATTTATATAATTACAGTTTTTTGCATACTAGCCAAGTTTCTGTCCTCAAATTACTGAAACGAGTCTTCAAAGCTGCACAAAATGGTCGAGATACATGGATGGATGGATGGATAGAGAGATAGGTGGGCGGAAAGAAGGTAGATCATAAATATGATATATGTAAATATGATATAAAATACCGCCTGAAGCCTTTCACCATGGGTAACTCGGGGAAAGGATATAGTCCAGCCCCTTTCCAGGATTTTGGTTCCAGAACCAATACTGTGGGCAGAGGTAGAGCCCGACTAAATCTAGCTGGTAAAAAGCTCTGGTTCTTTCCTCGACAGAGAGGCGATATTCCAAGTATCTAAAACCAGTCGGCTAGGCCAGGAGTCGGCATGCCTCGGTACCGTCAGTCGCCTGCTACCCTTACTACTCCAACGCCTATCCCTGCAGGTGCTGAGCCCAAAGGGCGTTGGCTCCATTAAGCTTGTTGGGGCTGAGCACAGCCGAGCCCCATGGAAAAAGGCCCGGACACCAGACTCTGGCGGACAAGCTCCCCTCACAGAACTGGCCCGAGAAGGGTGACCGGGTCTCCGTATTCCTGACAAGGTTTTCCAAATTCATTGGTGCCTATTCAATGGACCCTTTGAATTAATCTTAGTGTGAAACCCTACCCTTTGACCACTTTGCCTAGGGAGACCCTACCAGTGGCTAAGGCCCCGACAACGCTACTCTCCAGACATAAACCCCCCACTTGGTAAAGGTGGCGATATACAAATACACACATACATACTATAGAATAAGGAATAAGGCATTACGAAACAAATATAAGAAAGCCTTTGAAAACCTTGCTTAGCACTTCCTATTCATCTATTGCCTGATCCCCGATGACTTTTACCCTGTTATCTTCATATTGTGACATCGGAGGCCAGCTGCACAGCACCAGTTATTATTCGTCTGATGTCCAGCTTCTCTTCCTCTTGCTCTGAAGGAGGAATACAGCCAGAACGTTAGCAGGAGTTGGATGTAAAGACTTAACAAAGTGGAGGAACTGAGATTAGTCTGCTTTCCCTGATTATTTTGTTGGTGTCACCATTTCTTCTTTCCATATTTATTACATGTTTCGGTTGAACCCTCTCTTTTCAGAAACAACTGTTTAACACTCTCTAAACACACTAAGTGTTGCTGGCATCATGCCCCGCTCTTCATTCTTTCCTCTACTTTGTTTTTCTCTTTGACCGGCTTTGTGCTAGATAAGACCTGCTTTTTTGACCAAACAACTACTAAGGTGGTCCCAGAAACTACAGTTTTCAAGAGGAAAAACTTAAGTGCAGTATCGTCCATAAGGGGGCAACGACTGATTTCATTTTCTTGGTATGGAACGGTCTGGTATTGAAAGTTTTTTAAAACCAAGGAACTTCTCGTTGATTTCAAATGTGGCAGAGAAGAAGCGAAGATTTCGTCAGCCGAAATGAAAGTGTGGAAATTGTCACATCTTAGAAATATTCCGGGTAACTTTTGACAAGCAGCTCCAAACTGAATCTGAAAACTGAACCCATTGTGAAGAGGGTCCAACAGAGAATTCAGCTTCTCTGGAAACTGAATTCTGAAAATCACCATCTTCTGCCGGTTTGATCAGTCTTGTATTGAGAGTCCTCTGAGTTTTTCTTTTATCTTTTGGTGGGTGAAACAAAGAGACCTTAATTCCTCCTGGAATCAACAAATCCTCTGAAAGGTTATTTGTATTCTGACGTCCTCTGATGATGTTCTTGCCTGAAAAGTCTCTCTTTTTGCCATCAGGGTGTCGGTATACTTTCCTTTAATGCAAGTCCAACCGGTACGCGAAATCGTTTATCCCTTCTACAATAAAACTTTTGAAAATAACATAGTTTTGCACATTATTTATCTTTTTAATCTATTTATCTTGCCTTACATTACTTCCATTTTTAGCTCCATGCTTCGCAACAAATTGCCCGTGATGGGATGATTAAATCCAATCATTTGGAGGGGATCACGCGGTCTATTTAAGATATTGTAGATCTTTCCTCAAAATCTGTTGGAAGGCATCGGCTTCAGCGAGGTATGAAGAGATAATCACGCTCTCTGGGCGTTTCAAGTCCACTAGGGGTCCAGCTGTGGAAGGACGCATCCTAAGAAAGCAGCCTCCAAGTTATATTTCCGAGGGGAACATAACTTCCTAAACATTGAGTCTAGTTAAGGTTAGGTGGTACATATGAATTTAGTAAAGGAGATAAATCTTGTATAGTTATTACTTTACTCTATGACCGTCATGTTTTACTCACTTAGGGGAGCTTTTTTACAAACCTTGTTTTTCAAACATAACGTCCCAGCTGTTGGTCCGATTTAGTCAAAAATGTACCTCATATGAGCCGCCACAAGGAGATGTAACTTGCCTTTTTTCATATTTTTTTATAATTGTTCATATTTCACTTACTAGGCTGGGTAAATGCTTCTTTCAAAGAAAAAAAACAAACAGTTTTTTTATCCTTACGTCCCAACTTCTGTAAATGCCAAATTGTCCAGATGGGCTCATATCAATCTAAAGAAGGTGGTCTATGTTATATAGATATTGTTTCACTATAATAATTAATATTTTACTCAATAGGGGGCTTTTTGGGCATTTTTGGCTTGGCAGTATATTTTCCTAATACGGCTTTCTTTCTTCTGAGACACTTGGAGCTCTAAATAGCCTCTGTCTGTTATTTCACAGTTTATGGTCAAATCTATTATTAACATCCTGAGTGGCGGGGGTGTGGGTCGTTTAAAGGCAGACAGTTTTTGCAGATGGGCAGGTCTGGCAAAAAAGATGGCGCTCCCGCTTCCTCAAAAGTCTCAAAACGATACACTGATCTTCAAACCAGCTTCCGTCGCCTCGGCGTTCTCAGATGAATAATAGTTGGTTTGTTAAGGCGGAAGCTCATGTCGGGGGCGGTTGTGCACCGGCGTGTGAGGTTAATGTTAGTTGGGAGCAGCGAGGCAGTCAACGCCGTGAAGAGTTTGCAGCCAGAACTGCAATGTGGAGAACTATGGAGCAGTAACTGTGGAGCTTGGAGAGATTTCTCAAGAAGCAGCAGCTCCGATACTCGGAGCAAAAGCGCTCGTCTGGTGATCCGTATGTCTATTCTGGAAACAGATTTTAAAACAACAGAAGGCCCGACTTTTATTCAGCGACGCAGGATTTCGGCGTCGCCATCTGGATGGTAAATGGCTATCAAGGTGATGGAAAGGTGATGAATCATCTCATAGAACCGAAGCAAAGACGCGTTTTTAACTATTTCCAAGCCCCGGTTCTTCATCCCGACTCCGTTCGAATTCAACGGCTTATTTAATTTGCTCAACCGGTTTTAATGAACTCGTATAGGAATTTAAAAACAACAAAGCTCTTTGTGAATCGTGTTTGCTTTTGTGGGCAGTTGTTGCACTTTTATTAAAGCTTGAGTTAATAGACGCCGGAGGAATGCAGCCGGGGAAAGAAGAGTCATAAAAATGACCCTTAGTATCAGAAACTGTGTTAACTGGAGTGTTTTTGCTTTTTTCCTTATTATTATTATTACATTATTATGTCCAAATTGGCTCATATGAGTCTAAACAAGGAGATCTATCTTGTATTTTTAAATTATTTCACTATAATGCTTCATATTTTACTCATTAGGAAGAGCTTGTAGTGGAAAAGAGTTTCTCAGCCATAAGTTCCCAACCTTAAGTCCAATTGTGCCTGAGTTTAGCTCCTTTGAATAAAACAAAGAAATCTGTCTCGTTTTATTACAGAGCTCAGAAAACAAAGTAGTTAACTGTTTTTACCTACATTACTGGGTTATTATGGGATCTGATCTTAGAGCAGACTGCTGACTTCATAGAAATAGTTACGTTGAGTCAATATGGACTTTATGAGATTATCAACCCGGTAATGTGATGCACCAAGTAAAAAGTATGAATAAATATCTCTTTGCATAACTTATTTCTTAGTGGATAGGGGGTTTTATTAATTCAAAATCTTTGCTTCTGTTAATTTACTGTGAAATGACAAATTGTTTGGTCAAGCATGTTTTTAAACGGAAATAAATATCAGTCTTAGACTTATTTCATGAAGAGTTTCCTTTTTTGCACGGAAAATAGTCAGTTTTGATTAGAGCGGATAAGCTTTCTGTAAAGTACGGAGCCCCCCCAGTGTCTGTGGAGAAAAATTAATTAATCTGTGAATCCGTGCCCACAGTTCATTTGTGTAGATTCTAAACAATCAACCACATAAAACATGATATCAGAAGGTCTATGCACACAATTCCATTCGCAACTACATGCACGGAATTGCCGATAGGCGCCATCTAATCTAGTCTGGTTTTGTCATGACCTCCTAATGTGTAAAAGATATCTCTCTAAATATATAAATAATCATTCACATCACAATTAAGAATAACGTAGCAGGTTCAAACTGATTGAAGATTCAACACAAACGCCACCGGCGTTGATCCGTCTTCCACTTCTCTGCAGCGAAAATTTATTTTCAAAGAGGAATTCATCAGAGTCAAGACAGGCGGGCTAATTAATTTCTGTTGCGTCTCGGATCCCCTCTGAAGAAATTCCTTTTGTATTGTTATTTGATGATTTCGCTCTAAATGCCCCGTTGCAGGCCGGAGTCACAACCCAATGAGATTCACTCAGAATCCCATCTCCTGTAAATCCATCATTTAAAGGGTGTGTGTGTGTGGTGTCGGGGAGCGATAGCCATCATCTGTACACTTCAGTGTTGGGTCCGCTCCTTCATATTTCCTGAAGCAACTCAGAGACATTGAAGCGCACACACGCTCTGCCATTTGTTAGAGTGATTCATGAATACTAGTATCGGGAATTGACGACTCGTAGCAGCACCGATGTCACCCGAGGATCCTCTTTTTTTCCCCTTATTCCAAGCAGCACAAACACACTCACAGAATCGGCCCCACGTTCATATCCTCCCTCGTGTTATTCATTTTCATAATCAGAATTTACAACCAAATATATAAGTTGACGCAATCCGGTATTGCTGCTGTTTTCTCCTTATGATTGGTGGTTTACAGGTTTATTACCGGGGTTTGACATATCTTTCTTTGGGTCAGCGGGCTTATTACAGGATAAACAGTAAATCCTCTCTGTGATTGACAGCGGAGAGCGCCCCCCAACCCCGCCATGCATTACCTTCAGTATTGTGTTCACAATAATCCGTAGAGTGGGGATATAAGAACAATAATATTGGATGTGATGGCAGTCTGGTTCGGATTATGTTTGTGAAGCAGCACACCCTGATTTTAACCTATTTATTATATTATGATATTCATGATATTTTGATGTTTGTCATTTATTTTCCAACGAAATGTGTTGAATAAATGTCTTAATTTTACGTCTAAATGTAAATATTGAATCTGAAGTTTTATGTTGAATCTATATATTGTATCTAAAGCTGAATGTCGAACCTAAATGTTGAGAGAAAAAATAAATATTTTCCCTAAAATACAAATTTACACTGACGTCAGCCAAAATAAAAGCTTGATGAAGAAAACAACTTTTGAGGGAACTTACCGAACGGTTGAATAACAAACCAAAGGTTTTGTTGATGTTGACTTGGCAACGTTAACAAGATAAATCAAAAGCTTTGTCTAGGATCATTTTCAAACGGATACAAATGGCCTGCTATAGGAGAAAAATGACAGAATGTGATTGGCTGAAATGGGCCGTGAAAGCCTCAAGGGACTGCTTGTGAAGTAGAGAGAATGTGCATAGAGATAGTCCTACTGACTGAACTTTAATTCCATCGCGTCCGCTGTCGCCACTGATCCTTCCTTTCCACGACACAACTATATCATACATTTTCCAAAATTGCCAGGTCAAAATTTCTCAAAAATTGGCCCGATTTAGTCCAAAGTTTGTGAATATGAATCGACTCGAGGAGATTTCTCTTAACAATGTCGTATTTAACTCCAGTAGTTCTTATTTGACCAGTAGCGGGGATTTAAAAAAAATTAAAAACACTGTTTTCCGGACATAACTCAAAAAAAACTTAATGGATCATTTTTGTACCTACATATACCTTGGTACGAGGAAGAACTGGGTTGATTTTGGTGAAAGGTCGGTTGTATAATTCTGACGCAATGGGGAATTTCGTTTTAGAAGTTTTCAGCCCTTAATTTCTCAACTGAAGGTTCCGCTGTGGTCCCACAAAAGAGGAAGATTATCTTCCAGTGCTCAATGATGAAGAAACCGTATTTTTTCAAATATTCTTTTTTCATGTATGGCGCTTATGAATCACATGAAAATATTTATCTTGTATTTACACTATATTTTACCGTATTAGTTAATATTTCAATCACCAACGGTAGCTTGTTTTGACTAATACTTTTTTCTCGTTATAACTTCCAACATGTTGGTCTTTATTAGTTAAACTTTGGTGATTATCTATCGACTCAAAGATCCATCTTGTATTATCAAATTTTACTCTAATGGTTCAGATTTTCCGTAATAAGGGAAGCTTTTTTTTTTACGAAAAACACTGTTTTTCGGACATAACTTCTTAACCGTTAGTCAAACTTAGTACATATTTCGTGCTTATGAATCCCCTCCAAGATATCTATCTGATATATATATATACCATATTTTCCTGTATTAGTTTATATTTTGCTCACCAGAGGGAGTTTCTTTAATTGAATAACACTATTTTCTGGCTATAACTTCCAAGTTGTTGGTCTGATTTAGTCCGACTTTAGTGAATACCCATCGACTCAAGGAGATCTATCTTGTATATGTCATATTTTGGTCTAATAGTTCAGATTTTATTTAATAGAAAAGAAACGAAAAACAAATTTTTTTCGGTTATACCTTCTTAATCGTTAGTCCATCTTTGTCACTATTTGTCACAACGTAGTCTAGTTTGAGATATTATTCTAACACAAGACTAAGCATGGACGCCGGCGTGGTTTTAAATGAGCCGGATATCTCCATCCACACATATGGATTTTCCACAGAGGGAACTCCGTCGGAAAACCATATCTCTTAATGGTTTATGAAATGCAACGGCGACCAGAGAGGGTGACAGAATGAGGCGCCAAATACATAATGAGTAGGTATTAACTTCAGCCAACCTAACGGCTTTTATTTTCCTTTTGGAAAGCACAATCTATTCTGAACGTATGCCTGCTGGTATACAGAAATAACAAACACACACGCACATACACACAAAATATGAAATGTCACGGTTAATAGTCTTTTACAACTTCTTTGACTGTGACATTTAAAAATCTATGGGAAGGCGAGGCAACTTCGCTGCAGGTTGCTTTAGAGAGCAGTGGAACAAGGCGCGTTGTTTTTCAGAGGTTTTATTATTGTGGATTTGATTTCAGAGGCGTCGATTGGATTCGGGTTGGTTAAAGAGAGGAAAATACTGGGGCGCACCAGAACTTTAGTGAGGGATTCATCTCTGATGTACATGGTCAGTGGAATTTTTGACATACCCTTGCTGTGAAATAAGTGGAAATGATGCAGCAGAGCTGGAGGGGTATCCCGGGACGGAACCTCTACCCAATGAGAGGATCCGTTCCGGAAAAGGGCTTTTTTCCCGGAAGCTTAATCCACATCATGGGTATTAACATGTTGTACTCACTAACAGGAGAGGAAGAAATAAATAAGCCCCTGCGACCCTGAACAGGATAAGCGGTTACAGATAAAAGAATGAATGAATACCATCCCATAATATCTGAATAATAAAGATATATACAGGTAACTATTTAGACTTAGACTTACTTTATCAATTCAAGAATGTCAACTTCACTTGTTGCAGCAGCAGTTTGAAATAAACAACAAAACATACTCAACAAGATAAAAAGATATATAGATAAAGGTAGAGGTAGCTCATATGAGGGAAAGTTTGACACAATTTGACTAATGATCGGGTTTTTAGTCAAAATAAAATAGAAAAAACAAACCCTAGTGATAGAAATACGATATCAATAATATCAACTGTCAGAGTAAATATGTATATATTCTTTATATATATATATATATATATATATATATATATAAATGACTTTATGTCTATATCCGTGTGAATAAGGGAAAATAAAATAGTTACATTTCAACTTCTCAGTTTTAGTTCTGACCATTTCTCACTCATGCATGGCTGCAAATACAAACCTATACAAAATATCACATATAAGCAGCTAAATAACCTTATTACAGTAGCAGGGGAGAAATCACCGGGGAGGTAAGGAAACGTTTAAAGTACTTCTAAAAACCTCCAGCGTGGCCCTGGAGAGAGAGCGATATATCGTACTCTAAACTGATATTGATTTTTTTTTGAGGTGGGCCTTATTTTTTAGGTGGCTAAAATGTGTTTTGCTGCTGGAGCACGGATCCACAGCAGGAGAGTTATGGCTAACACCATCCCTAATGCTGCCTCTCTAAAGTAAACCCCTTACAGGGCAGCCTCCATGGACTGTAAATATGGCTTCCACTGACCACTCGTCTTCCTGTTTAGGGCGAGCCAGGAGGAAACTCTCACTCTCTTGATTTATTCAGCTTAATTTCTCTGACTGTTTGACCCTCATCATGTGGTTTTTCTCTCACCAAGCCCCACGCCTGCTGCTGGGGGTCAATCAGGGGGATTGTTTGACATGGAGGGGTCTGGGGACTTTTCAGGGCAAAACCCTTGCTGTCGGGGATGACAGCGTAGGACTACTTAGATTATGTATGAAGGAGTATCAGGGCTTTCTTGAAAAATTAAAAAATCTGATTATATGAGAAAAGAAGAAAAGAAGATTTTCTCCAAGTTTTTCTCCAAGTCTATCCGGATTGTCTCGTAATCTCAATTTATTTATTTATTCAGTCAATCGGACCCTAATACGCCATGATAGATAAGAGTTAAAAAAGAAAAATAAGGTACTGCACTAGAATGAGACTAAAGAAGACCCCAAGAAATTAACTGCATAAGGATTGAAAAAGAAAAGCTCATTCAAGTTTCATGGCAAACTATGGGTTTATTTCCTGTCTGCGATAAGCTCAAGACTTTTGTAAATCTCCCTGTGAGTCAGCAGAACCGACCAAGCACCAACGCCTCCAAACACCGCCGCTGATCCCTGATCGAGTCCGCTCAAAGCCTCTGTCTTCAGAACGTATGCGAAAAGCGAAATGGGAAAAAGAGAGATAAAAGTGTTAGACTACCAGAAAAAGGAAAGCTGTTTTAATGGGTTTGTATTCACTTCAACAAATAAAAAACATATACGGTACCAATTTACAATACGACTCCCATTATGAAGGGTTTATAAATGGTTTATAACTACTTTGCTTATTAAGTTGTGAGGTCTTAACAAATACTTAATATCTGCTATCACCCGTACGATATAACAGGAAACAGAGATCTGTTGTCTGCCAAATAATGAGCTATGTTCTGCTTGCCATTGCTAAATAATGATCCCACATTGATTTTAGGCAACTATTTTAGATTGTTTATAAATGTTTATTAATAGATAATTAAATGTGAACAACCTAATTAATATCATTATAAACCATTTATAAATCCTTTTATCAAGGTAGTCGTACTGTAAAGTGGTAACAATAATATATTTAAGATATATTAACAGTGAAAATGCTTTAATGTTTAAAAGAAGACAAAGTACATATATTCTGAGAGCTTAGATCTGTCTGAGCTGGCAACAGGATGAAATAAAATGTGATCATGTGAAATGAAAGAGATACTTGATTGCTTGACATTGGCAGTCAGGAGGCTTTCAGAACAAAACATAATAAAAATGCAGTTTCAAAATGTCATCTAAAATATGAGATCAAAATGTTCCATCAGAAGAGACCACGCAGGATATTTTACCTCTATCGGGGATCTTTAGATGCAATCTAATATTGTCTGGAGAAGCGCCGGTTGCAGATTAGCATCTAAAACTGGTCATATTTGGCTTCCGACGTTTGAAATATGAACAAATAACACTCACAGAGAATGTGATGAATGGACGGTGTGAATATTATTTTTTCCCGACCCTCGTGTCCACAACTGGCCAAATGGATAATCATGTCTGTCGGTTTATTACCGCCACCGTGGAAGGCGGTTCTGTTCTAGTCCCTTGTTTGTTTTTCTATTGTACTATGATAACGAAAAAAACATTTTTTGAAAGAAGTTCTACCCATTGGCAGGTGTTGGCATATCCTAGAGTTGATAACATTTTGGTGATGTTATGTGTTTTGCAGCATTGAGATCAAAATAATAATAAAGTAATAAGCCCTTTGGAGCAGTGATGTCACAATGTGGCGAGGCACTCCCTTGAAACAGTGTCCATTATTAATGCCTTTGTTCCTTTGATTAATTTGATGTTTCTTTCCAGCTGGAGCTGGGAGCTCAGTGGGCTGAACAGAGACACTGAAGTGGAAAGTAAAGGCGACGAGCAGTTACAGATTATTTGAGAGATACTCAGCAAGTTTGTTGCGAGTTGTCGGTAGATTAAGAGGCTGGCAAGAAGCTATGGTAATGTTGTTCCTAGGCGGAGGAGCTTTCTGAGTGCTTTTACTAGTTTATATTTTTGTATAAATATATTTGGGTATTTAAGATGATGTTGCTGCTTCTGTAAACCTCTACATACCTGCAGGGTTAATTCTAATAAATGATAAAAAGTGATTTTCGTTGAAAAGTGAGTAAATTCTGATAATGACAAGATAGATATTTTAGGTTATCTTCACATGCACCAAATTTGGTTTTGATTGTTTCATCAGTTCGGAAGCTATGTCTGTAAACTTTTTTTTTTTTGGGGGGGGAAAGCTCCCCCCAGTGAGTAAAAATAAAAATTATTAGATTAAAATAATGAATACACAACATAGATCTCCTTGATTCGATAAATTTGATAAAGCTCCATCTAGTGTTGGTCATCCAGTTCTTCCTCGCTCTCAAGTCTTTGAGGGTCTAACGTTTGAAGATCGATGAAATTGTTTTCAACAACTATTCTGGCTTGTAATGACTCCTCTCAAAATTGCCCAAATATCCGAATAAGTTTGATGAAAATCAGTGGAGTATGTATTTTATAATCCTGATAACCAGCAGAAAGACAAAAACATAACCTTCTTGGTGGAGTTATTCAAAGACTTTAGCCAAACAATCTCTCAGGGAAAGAGAAGAATTTTGAGAAGAAGATAAAATGATCACTTTAGGGTGAATTATGCAGAAAGAATGAGTAACATTCAGTCTTTACCTCTTTAAAACTTTGAAGCACTATTTTCATTAAATATGTCCCATTCTACTCTTTTTATTTCGTGCAAAGCCTGAGAGATTTTCATCAGATAACAGGAAGTGAACCAGCACAGATCCTAGTAAGCTCTGCAGGAGGAGCACATACTGGAAGAACAGACTCTGCAATTGTTCAAAAAACCAGAACAACTTTGCCTCGGAAGCGTTTTTCCTGGATCACTGGCACCTTATGAATGGCTGGGCATGGAAGCAAAAACCTAACTCACTATATATAGAGAGGGTAAGAGCAAGCGAGAGAGAGATGAGAAGACGGATTAAGATGGAAGAAAGATGGTGATATAGAGAGTGATAAAGTCTGAGCCTTGAGTCAGGAATATTGCAATAAAGGGTGCGAGGTTCATTTCGAGAGAGGATTACCAAAAGTATTTGATGTAGATCCGGACCTTACAGCTATATGAATGAAAAATACTTCTTAGAGTGAAAGGGGATTATCCGGCCTAAAGACGTAGATATACAGGCAACGACACACCGGGAGAGATGATCTTTCCTAACCTCGGCTTGAAAGCAGAGATAAGGAACAATAAAGAGAACTGCAGAGATGAACAAAAGTTCCTTCTACGAAATCTGCTACAAGAATTATAACTACATGCATAACATTGATTACCTCATTGCAGTGGTAACTGTCAGTGTGTGGGGTATTTTAGGTACCAAGGGAACGCTTTGTCCTTGAAGCTGATTAGTTGGAATCAGGGAAATGGGGAAAGAGCAATGATCTAAGTGACTTTGACTAGAGCCAGCCGTTACTATGACTACTTATTACTAATAAGCTTGACATTGATTGAGTCAATATGAACGTTGGAGAAGTAGTAAGTTAAACTTTTAGTGTCATTATTTTTTCTCATCAGTCGCCAGGGACCAGCCAGTATCCCCAACGTTGGATATGTTGGTAAGGTGAGGGTCATGTGATAGATAGAGGATCAGGTAGAAGGAACCACAACCAGGTCAGGAGGCAGGAAATGCAGCAGAATAATGAGTGTAGCCATAAAAACACAAAGAAAAGAAAAACATCATCCATTTAGTGCTGATTCAAACGTTTACTCCAGAGGGCCCATTGATTTTTCTGCCAGAAAGAATTTGTGTTCAATATGGCAGTTATCCGGCGCGGCCATTCACTGCGACCATCTCAGATGGTGGAAATCAATGCACGTTAAAAAATCAAATCTCATTTAATTTTCCCACACTGAACGCTCTTAGCAGGATTTTGAGGTAAAGGGAGTTGAAGTTTTTCACAAAGATTGAGAAGGGAGAAGAATCAATAAAAGAATGGAAAAGGTTACGTCGGAGGAAAGGGGAAAGGAAGTATAGATGGACAGGGTGGAGCAATGAACCAGAGACAGGAAGTTGGCCTGTCTCAGGCAAAGCAAAGTAAAGCTGAGCTCATCTCGGTCTTTTCTACTTCTACCTTCATGTCCCATTAAGGCATGTTAATAACTTTCTCTCTTCATCCCAGAACCCAATTGGCCGAGGCAGACACATGCCCACCTCCAGCTGGGATCCGCTTTGATCAGCCTGTATTCCTCGCACAAATCTTGCTAGTGGGAAAACTTGAGTCTCTTCAAATTATGAAGATTGCCATGTTATTCAAAAGTCAAATCGGAGAGCTTTAGTTGTGATGTTTCACTGTACGCATAAAACTTTTGGCTTCCCATAGGGCTATGCCAATGTGCCAAATAGGAATGGTATATTCCCCGAAAAGTCCCCGTTCCAATGTGTTGTACAAGTAATGCCCCTAATTGAGCTCCTTAAATCGAATGTGAAGTTATGTCCAATGTATGTTTTCGAAGAAAAAAGAAGCTCCTCTTAGTTAGTAAAAACAGAACGGTTCAGAAGTCACGTTCAAAAAAAAAATCCCAGTTTTTCGTACTAATGAGTCAAATAAGAACTTTTGTGAGTTAAATAAAAACTTTTGAGGTAAAATATGACACAAAAAAGTATGATAGCCTTGAGTCGATTCATTTACGTCAAATTTGGACTAAATCGTGCCCATGGTAAAGAAATTTGGTCCGAAAAAAGGTTGTTTTGTTTTTTTAAAGTAAAAGAAAGCCACCCATGGTGAAGGAAATATGAACTACTAGAGTAAAAACAACATATAAAAGAACGGATCTCCAAGAGTGGACTAATATGCACCATATTTGGACTAAATTGGACCATCACTTGAAAAACTTTGGTCCGAGAAGTGTTGGAGATAAAGCTCCCCCTAGAGTCAGAAATCTACGACCAACCTTTCCAAAAGTCCTTCCAGTTCTTTCTCATACTGAGGTCAACGTGGGTAAGAGATTTGAAGATGATCCATGAAAGAGTTACTAGGGAGCTTTATCCCAACAAATTGTCGGCAATAATTTCTCATTGATCGGTGCTAAAGTCTAAATTTGGCGATTTAGTCTAAATTTGGTGCGTGTAGATCAACTCTTGGAGATCTGTCTTTTATATAATGTCTTACTTTATTAGTTCATACTTTACTCACAAGTGGGAGCTTTTTTATTTAAAAAAAACTAATACTCTTTTTCTCACTTCGAAAGATTTATTTTATTTTTAGATAAAAATACTTTGGAAATAACCTCAAATTTCATTTAAGATTCAATAAAGGGGGTTGCTTGTACAACGAAGCGGGTTGGGGACTTTCTAGGATATACCCGTCCATCGGGGACGACAGCATAGCTCACATTCATTCATTGTCATTAGTCTCACCAAAAACAGATTCTTTGAATCTTTTTTTTTTCAGCTGAAGGTGATGTGTAATCATGAAAGCCATGATAAAATCAGGACTCAGTTGCAAAAATCTGGTAATTTTTGATGATCTGGTCGAGGTGACTCAATAGAATCAGAGACTCGCGTTTTGCATGAAGATGTGAGACTCTGAAGAGCAGATGCAAAGACTGCAGTAGTTTATTCATTAATTCATTGTAAAAAAGAAACGTATGGAAAGCTCCTGTATTTGTCGATGCTAAATGAATGTTATAATGCTAAATGAAAAAGCTTCTTTGAAAGAAAAGAAAGCATATAATACATATTATATGTGCATCATATATAACTGCAAAAAAAAAGACAGGCAGGGGGGAGCTTTTATTATAATGCTTGGAATTTCACTTTGGTGACCAGTGTGCTGTGAAATTACTACAGAATATCAGCCACACAGAGACACCGAGACCTCAGTACAGTCATCAACCGTCAGCTGCATCATCTCCACCTGCTTTCGTTAACGCCAAACCCCTGTGGTAGCTTTTGATTATCTGTAATGATAAACATGTAAATATAACTCCTCTCTGAATTCACGATGCCTACCCTCCTCAGCTTCCACCTGAGTCATACAACAGACTACCATTCCACGCTGTCTTGCTATGTTCCCACTGTAGTCTCAAATTTCTTTCAGATTGCATGTTCTACAAAAGATGGGGTCCACCTGTGCGCTCCTACCTCCACTCTGACATCTCACCCCGTGCTCCTCCCCTGTCTTGAAATGCATGACCTCAGTCATTTCCATTCTTTTAGCAAAATCTGCCACCATATAGCCTTCAGTGTTCTTGTTCTTAAAACCATTCTTGTCCATCACCTCCTCATTTCTCCTCACTTAACTAAAAATGAGCACAAACATAAAAATGAATTTGTATCACCTCACCAGGATTTGATTTTTATTCACATGTTCTCCTAGGTATCACTGCATGTTCCACTCATTAATTCATATTTTTAACCAACTACAAGCACTTCTTTCACTTTCTGTAGAACACATTTTTGGAGTACTTCTTTATTGACATCAATAGTCTTTGTTGAAAGCTATAATCTAAGGGACTAGGGAGTTGAGGGTTGTCCGGCATTAGTTATTCATGCTTTGTGCTGATTGACAGCAGGAGCCAATTACCGAATGAGGTCTAGACTCTTTCGATGGGAGAGTGCAACAGGAAGACGCAGCATGAAGTGTGTGCTCAGAAATCACAGCTTCTCAGACGCTCAGTTTTTAACCGCATAAAGGCGACTTGGCATCAAAATGCGTCACAAATTACAAATAAAGTACAAACAAAATAACAATCAATTAGTAACATATCAAACAAGAACATATCTATACAATAAAAAAATGGAGAGCTTAAATCGGGAAAAGCTTTCTAATAAACCTTTGGAAGTTATCAATTAAATACAAGACTCAAGGATTTCTTGAAGAAACAACCAATAGATGGCTGTAGACACCAGCGGGGCCCGGTAACAAGGATCTCTGTTAATTGCGTTGAATTGTGGTATAGTTGGTAGAACTATTACCTCACAGCAAGAAAGTTCTTCTGTATGTTGAGTTTATTCTCTCCTACTTCTCCGGCTTCCATTAATGGCATCCAGGTTTTATTATCCATGAGACAGTCCTGTGTGGGAATCCGGCATACTTATACCAGGCGGAATAACTGATAAGAGTAATGGTGCCTCATCAGCGTAACAATGAAAGCATAATATTCATGTCTTTCAACCTTGGTCCAATAACTTTCTTTCTATGTAAAGAGAAACCAAGAACCTTGCAGAACAACATATCTCATTAAGTTGTAATGATATTAACAATGCAATAAGGGAAAGGCAGCAGTAATGGATTATTTAATCTAATTTGAATATATATGAACAGAACTTATTTCTTAAATTGTTGTTAGATTTAGATTTGAGGTCATCGGCTGCAGGCTGATTAGAGTTAAGAAAACTGGAGATGCATTTTTCGTGAGCTACGCTCCAAAGTTGTGGAATAGACTTCTGATAGATATCTTAAAGGCTTGATAGCTGAAGGCCTTGAAAGAAATCTTAAAAATTCTATTTGCATCAGGCTTTAACTTACTTTTGCATTTGCCCGTTGTCTTGCATTTCTTTTTAAATTACCCTATAGTTTTATCTTTTATACAATTTTTTTTTATAGAGATTAATTTGAATTTTAATAAGAATCATGTTTTTACAGTTTATTATTATTAACATTTATTTTTATCCTCGTTTAAAGTCTATGTAAAGCACTTATGATGCATTTCTTGTATGAAAGGTGCTATACAAATAAAGTTTTTATTATTAGGAGTAGTATTTGTGTTCATTGTTGAGACCCCGCAGAGATGAAGGTCCGCTCGACTCGGAGGGATTCTGTTTCAGGACAAGACGGATAAGCACAGATATATTTTTTCCCCTCCTGCTAATCCCATTATTCCAGTTGACACAAAGAACACTTCATTTCTCCTCTCATGCAGATGTTCTGATAGATGGCAGTTATGTCGGTTGAAACTCATTTGCATACATGTCATTAAATCGTAACGACGACAAACAAGGGACAAAAGTTTCCATAAACGCTGATTTCCACCCCAGAGTAAAAAAAAAAAAAACTATTGAAAAAATATTTATTCGCATATTTCATCTATTTGAGGCATTTATTAATTCAATATCTGAAATCAATAAAATCTCCCATTATTAAAAATATTATAAAATGAAATTAAAATGATTGGTTCAGGCATAAGTTTAAACCGAAAAATCAAAAAAAGACCGACTTCTGACTATTGCTACTACTATTGATCGATTTCTTGCTCTCTTAGGTGACGTAATAAACTCCACAGTGATTCTCCGAGCGTTCCTGTAAAAATCTTCCATATGTGACAAACGTCCGGTCATTTTCTTTATCCCGTCAAATGGAAAGGGAAAAACCTTGTTTTTTGATTCAAACAGAAAAGAGTAAACTACTATATCTTCTTCCTCGCTCCTCAATGTGATCATCTCTCCGACAAAAATGCAATATCGGCGTCTTTGTTAGAATTACTGTTGAGGCTGCATGCCGGCCCTGCTATTGATTTTCCAGACGTCGCTGTTCTTTTGATGTAATGCGTAGCGTCAAAGTGTGGCGGCGAATATGTTTTGCCTCACTGAAATATTGCAAGTATATAAGAACATCCGAGCAAAGAATGGTTCATAACTTTCCTTCATCGTCTCCCTCTGCCTCCATCTTTCTCCACCCGGCCTCTCTTTTTGTTGCCTTCATCCATTTTGACCTTTTTAGCCCAGGCTAAAACATGTGCACACACACACACACACACACACACACATACACACACACACACACACACACACACACTATGATGAGTGAATATGTATGGTGGATTGCTCGTTCATTCACCTTATGTCTAGATTGTCAATAAAAGCTCTGGGCCTCACTTGTTGACTTCCCTGAATTATGTCTCCTGGTGCAAAACCCACCGCCAGCTTAAGTACCTTTTTCCATTTTCCGGAAAACTCCGGGGAGCTTCGAGAGGTTACGGCTTCAAGGGCTGGAAGAGTTAGTCAAGAACTCGTCATCCTCTAGGGGGTGTGTTTCACTCAGACTGCACTCAAGGTTTTTCGAAATGTGAAATGGTATAAATAGTTTCTGCTCCTAAATTGCTTCTAGAAAATAATCCCCGTTCAAGAAATAGCCGTCTTAAGTATCTGCTGACTCAACGGTTTGGACAGATTTAAACCCAATTTCTCCTGTGGCGTTCACACACTGATTGAACTCCGCAAATCAATTATGTCCAAAAGTAATGTTTTCTTTAAAATACAATAAAATAAACTTTTATTCGCATTATTGAGTAAAATTACAGACTATTTAAATATCAGCAATTAGTGTAAACTAAACATTCATTACAGAAGCAATCCCCCTCATTCAACTGTTCAACCTCAATGTGAAGGTTTGGAACAATTAAGAACAATGTTTCATGAAATGAACTCCACCTTATTACTGAGGTATGATAAACGCCAGACAGATTTCCTCTGGTCGATTCATAAGCACCAAATTTGGACCAACCGTCTTTCTTTTCTGTAAAAACTTCTTTCATTTCTATATATATATATATATATATATATATATATATATATATATATATATATATATATATATATATATATAATTTTCAACTTTGCGCAGGCACCTTAATTAAGACCTTTGTGGCTGGTCAGATGGAAAACCCGGGACTTGTTTTTCTGAATTAATGAGAAAACTATGTTGTTAATTCCAAAAATTAGGGCTTTTGTTTCTCGGTTGAATGCAATACGCTTCCTCAAAAATCGGACTAACAGTCTGCTAAATTACGTCCGGAAAACCTTTGTGATAGGGCTCCCCCAAGTGTCGAAAATATAAAACACACCTTACCCAAAATCAATCCAGTCATTCCTCACTCTAAAGTGTACCGGATTATAAAATTTGAAAATGATCCATGAAATAGTTAGAAAGTTAACGCGCTAACGAGAAGGATTGATGACGATTACATAGTATCCTTGACTTTTTGGGTAATTAATTATATATAATTATTAACGCTGGGAAAAAATAGCTCCGCCCGATGGTGTGTTCAAGGTTGCAGTAACAAATATGAGACCACTTTGACTCTTTGTTTTAAACTATATTTTTTTAATTTGTGTTTTTATTTCTCCTGTTTTGTTTTATAGTTTCAGTTTCTTCATTTTTCGGTTTTGATTCTCTGCATGTTTACATGTTTTTTTTTATGTGTTACGTTTCAAGGTAATGCACTTTGTGACGGTGTTTTTTTGAAAGGTGCTTGATGAATAAAGTTTATAAACTGAAGTAAGATGTGAAACACGTCGCTGTTTCTTTTCCTCAAAAATGACATAATATTAACACAAAACATGAATAAGCTTTAAGCCAATCGCCCACCCCTTTGCTCCACTCATCCTCTACATTTTTCTTCTTGCTTGAAAGCTCAATGTTTCCATGGAGACGGAGTCGGGCCTGACAATTTGCGGTCAAGGAGACTGAGCAGGAAAGAAAAAGCAGAGCCGTAAAACGTACAGAGTTTGTATCGTTACACTTCAGGGAATTACAGCAAAGTCTGAAAGGATCCAGAGCCTCGTCCAGAACTCCACGCACGGGTTGTAAACCTGGTCGTCTTATGCCGGCTCATCAAACAACAACGCTGCCCTGGCGCGGCGCTCACGTCTCATTGAAATGCACAAAGTGTTTATCATGAAAAGCTCACTTTTAGGCACAATACAAAACATTTAGTTCTCTATGTCTTATTTAAATTGTTTAAGTAAGCCAATTTAGGCTATAAGGGGCCAAGGATGGAGCCCTGGGGGACACCACATGTCAAAGGGGCCACTGAGGAGGAAGTTATTAACCATGGCTATTTAGAAAGTCGATAGGTATGATTTTTTGGGGGGCATACTAAAGCATTTGAGGACGTACTAAACAGAATTATGTTATATGATTTAAACACAAGCATGTCTGAATCAGGGATTTTTCTAAAAACATGTTTCGACGAAAGGTTGAGCTCATCAAATCAAAATTGTCTATTTCCCATGAAATACAAAATTTCATTGCGAAATAAGGTATAAGTTAGATTTTTTTTTTCACCCTTTAAACACATGCTTGACCAAGATATTTGTCATTTCATGCTATATTTCGAGAAATTAAAAAACGCCCCATAGAAACATACAAAATAATTATTTTTCCAACTTTCTTTTTTATATTTCACGGTTCTTTTTGCAAAGAAAACTATTGAAACCACTTCCATGTGTTCGATTATGTCCATATTGGTACATATTGTACATCCTTATAACAGTTCATATTTTACTCAGTAGGGGGAGACAGTTTCCCGTCTGTATTAATGAATTAATACAATGGAATCTGTTTTCTTTTGTTTTTTTTTAATCCACTCACTGGTCAGCATTGCTGCCTCACAGCGAGAAGGTGCAGTGTTCGAATCCAACCTCTGCCGGCCTTTCTGTACGGATTTTGCATGTTGTGTGGATTCTCTCCAGGAACTCCGGCTTCCTGCCACGGTCCGAAAACATGCATTATAGGTGAATTGGTGATGCTAGATAAGGGTTTGAGCGGTCGTCTGTCTCCACGGGTCGGCCCTGTGAGGAACGGCTGAATCGTCCCGGTTGTACTTTGCCTCTCACCAAATGTCAGCTGGGATAAGCTCCACCCCCCGCGACCCTGAACAGGCTAAGCGGGAACAGATAATGAGTGAATAATGAATTTCAGATTTTAGATCGCTCAGATAGACCGTTAGTTGGTGAGATAACGAGCACGTTTGGATTTCAGAGTTTGAAAAGGCCCAATGCTAAAAGAACATTGTGTTTGGGCCCTGCAAACCCATTTACTGTTTTTAAAGGGGAAACAAGACTTATTTTGGATGAAGCAGAGTTTTGGACAAAAGTCTTGAAAATCCACTCCAAATACGTAAATGCCCCAAAGGAAGTTTATATTTTTGGTACCTTTTAATGCCTGATGTGCTTTAGAACTTCAATATACAATATAAAAATCTAGCAGTATTATCTCTTTGTAACTGCTGATGACGTTAGAGAAACGGAAAGAAAGACCAACCGTGGCACTGACAGAAAAAACAACTCGTGGAAGTAGATCGATCTCAGATTCACCAATATGTTAGTTCTTTATTCCAACTCCTGCTGACGTCACAGCTGTTTCATCGCCTTCGTCTGAGCCTGGAGAATATATGGTGGAGATCAAGCGTTTTATAACTGGTGCTAAACAATTGGCCATTTGATATCGTGAAGTGAGCATAAAAGGATAAGAGTTAACGGAGTACACAGTACTTTCTCAAAAATGTGCCAAACCTCAAGACTCACTTTTTTTTTTTTTTTAATTATTCTATATAAAGCTCAGTGAGAGGAAGAACTAGACTGATTTTCGCAA
Organism: Lophius americanus; assembly: GCA_037951165.1. Lineage (NCBI taxonomy): Eukaryota > Metazoa > Chordata > Actinopteri > Lophiiformes > Lophiidae > Lophius > Lophius americanus. The sequence goes on along the minus strand of JBBDHG010000037.1, from coordinate 16,598,672 downwards.
AAGATTGATTGATTTCCGGTACTATGGGGAACTTGATCTCCAAAAGTTTTCGGGCCTTAATTTCATCGTTGACACACTTTAGTCCAAATTTGGTGCATAAGAGTAAAATCGAGGTGATCGTTCTTGTATATTATATTTTACTCACATGGAGAAGCTTTTCTATTAACATTTATATATGTGTGTATATATATACATACATGTGTGTATATATATATATACATACATGTGTGTATATATATATATACATACGTGTGTGTATATATATATACATACGTGTGTGTGTGTGTGTATATATATATATATACATACGTGTGTGTATATATACATACGTGTGTCTGTGCGTTTGTTTGTGTGTCTCTTCATAGGCTGGTTGATCCTTACTTCTTCCAGATCAGACATTCTCATGACTTGCAACCCATCTCACTTCTCTGGCCATTATGGGACGTATGTGTTCAAGTGTGTGTTCACAGCTCATTGAGGAGAATCGGAGCTTCTCAGGATACACACTCCTCCGTGGTATAAATCACCAGCTGCTGAGGATCCTGATTTTAAATCCAGCAAAAAAGCAGCATCTGTTGGCAGAGATGTGGCCCAAATAGTATGTAAATCTGAAAAACGGCCCCGTTTAAGGTTGAGGGATGGGCGAGAACTTACGCCTACAGAGCTCAAGAGGAATCGTTTCATAATTGAGGAGGGGGGGTAGTAATGTCAGCAGCAGATGTTCCCATAACTTGGATTTATGCAGAATAATTGTACGGCTGATTTGTGGTGAAAGCTACCATTTTTGTCCAAGAAACAAAAACACTTCAAATCTAAATTATTATATTAGGGATTATTGATAAAACCATGTTTATTTTTAAGTCAGCACACAAGACAAAAATTTAAATATCTCAATGCGACAAGTTTTCTCCCCACACAAAACACAAAATGCTTCTCTGAAGACTCCAGCTGTCTGAAAAACATTTAATCCTTTCTCTTATAAATATTCTAAAAACATTGCAATCATTCTTACAACTTACTTTAGCTGAGTTTAATTTACATAATTACATTAATAATAACTAGGCCTATGCTGTTGTCACTGACAGCAAGGGTATAAAGCCCTCAATCTCCTGCATTGTACAAGCAATTCCCCTATTTGACCCAAAAAGTGTTTTTCATGAAGAAAACTCCCCCTGGTGAGTAAAATATGAACTATTAGGGGTTAAGATGATACTGTATATTAAAGGAAGATCTCCTCAAGTTGATTCATATGCATCAAAATTAGAGTAAATCCAACCAAAACTAAGCGAGTTATGCCCGAAAAGTCTTGTTTTTTTGTTTAGTTTTTTTCATAGAAAAGTTTAAAATTGAGTAAAATATGATTTAGAAGATCGATCTCCTCAATTTTCTTCATATGCAACAAATCTGGACTAAAGTGAAACAAACGTTGAAATTATGATCCAAAACCTTTTGGAGATCCCCATAGTGCCGGAAATATTCAACCATTTAAAAAAAAATCAATCCAGTTCTTTCTCTCACTAAGGTCTATGGGTTTAAGAATTTAAAAATGAGCCATGAAATAGTTTTTGAGGTATCGCGTTATTACCAAGGACCTGCGGCAGATATGGTAGTGATTTCTTGCGGATATCATAATGTACACTACACTGTAAAAAAAATAAATAGAGTATTTGTCGTACACCACAGAAGATTTGGGATGCAAACGCAATTTAGGGCTCCATGAATCAGCGGTATTCGTCCGGAGGCAAACAGTAAAAAGAATACTATACCTACAGTGGGAAAAAAATGGCCATCAAGCATCATGAAAATCCTAGATAGCATGTGTCTTGTCATTATTGTTGACATTCCAAAATGGTTCGTAAGACTTCTCCTGAAACAGGCTGGAGCGGTCATCTCCGTAATATTGACTTTTTGAGATTATTAATGAGTCACATTTAATTGGAGGGGTTCAATCATTGAGATTGCTTTTACAACGCAGGTAGAAAATTGGGGGCTTTTCTTAGTTGATGTTTCGAAAGAGGAATCTAGTCTAAATGTGAGCTCGATTTAAAAAAATTAGTTGATGATCTTTCCCGGCCTTGTCTTGCTGGAATGAATGGTAGCAAACCTGACAAAGAAATTCTTTATCTGGTGGCCTCTTTGACCTTCGGTGTGCCACGCAGGCTCCTTCCTTGGCCCCTTACTTTTTTGCATATACATGCAGCCACTAGATCATATTATAAATAAGTTCAGTCAGATGGCGCACATTTTTCCGGAAGAAGAAGTATCTCAAAATGTATTCACCCAACCAGATGAGCAGGACATTAAAGGGTGAATCGACTCAATGTCCCTTACAGCAAAAAATGAGATAAAAAAAAAATAAGGAATTTATATTCACAATACGACTGAATAGTTGTTTTTATTCCCCAATTGTTTCAAAACTTTGAGTGGAAAAAAAAAGACAAGCACCTTAGTACCTGACACTATTTTTCATGCAGGTCGCGTCCGTCCTGCATTTTTCTGTAGGCGAAACAAATTGATGGACAGCAGGACTCCCACAAAGTGATGGAATGAAAACAGGGACGAGTCAGAAGACAGTGGGGGTGGGAAGAAGAGGAGCAGAGGGGGCCTGACAATCTATTAACATCATGATGGGAGCCCGGGGCTGCCGGTGACACCGGAGATGGGTGGACGTAGTTAGCAAAGCGATTCTAATGTCAACACACATCCGCAACACATGCTGGACAACTTTAAGGCTTGAAAGCCGAAGCTGCTTTACTTTACGCAGAAAACAATAATCGTACACATCAAAATTATATATGTAGTTTTTAAAAAATTGCTAAAGGAGTAATATCCAAAAAGAAATGTCAGCCAACGATTTTACACTTCATATATCTATATCGATGTCTCTCTCTATGTATTTCATATATCTATATCGATATCTAAAGATATGGATATATCTATATATTTATCCAAGACAAATCTCTTTGAGTCAATTACTATGCACCAAATTCGGACTAAATCAGTCCAACGCCAATGGCCTGAAATCTTTTGGAGATAAAGCTCCCCCTAGTGGCAAAAATACTCAACCAACTTTTCCCAAAATCAGCCCAGATCTTCAGATATGATTTGAAAATGATCCATGAAACCGTTTTTGAGTTACCCTGTTTTCACGAAGGATCTGCAGAGGACAGCGCCGCGGCCGTGACGATTCCATAATAGCCCCAACTTTTTTTGTACAATAATGATTATTAATGCCTCTGATATAAGCCTCTTGAAACTAAACATATGTCGCACAGAAGAATCTAGCCTCAATGCCACATGACTGTCATTGTTTAAATGTTGTTTATGAATGAATGTTAGTCAGGTTTACAGTCCCCGGTAGACGCCGGCTCAGGTCCCACTGACTACTTTCTCAATAGCCAAGGTTAATGCCTACTCCTCGGTGGCCCTTTCTACCTTTAAGTTGTCCCCCATGGCTCCATCTTTGGTCCCTTCCTGTTCATCATATTAACCAGTGCCAGCATGTTTTTGCTAAACAGGTTCAGTAACATTTTACCACAAGAAATAGTGGTAGAATGTTACTGAACATTTGGCACTGGGTCAAATTATGCTCAAACAAACAGTTATGACGGTATCGTGTGGGATGATTGTTGGGCTGTACATAAATGCGTGTAAATGGTGTTAGGTGGTATGAGCCCCATCAGTCAACCTGTCGTTTATTCCACAATGCAACAGAATCTTTAATCATAATACAAAATTACCATCTTAATTCATATCTCTGGCTAAAGAAAGCCTTAAATGTTGTTTGTTTCTGAGTGCAACGGTAAAGTATTGTGAGGGAATCATAACTCACAATCTACGCCTGCATATATAGATGTTATTGTCATAGAAGGTGGTAAATGTTTTTACTCCTTTAATTATATTTCCTCCGTGACTCTGACTGAGCAGTCCGGTGTCAAATTAATATTTCATACAGAGACGCCCGCAAAGTGTTATTCTCCCAACTCTTGGTTGCATCAGCAGAATCAAAGCCTCCTGCCGTGTTCCACAATCCTTCAAATCGCACTCACAACCCAAACGACTCAGCGGTTACCTGCTTTTCATACAAATTTTCACCTTTGTGCCCTTTTCCAGTCCATCAAAGCTCACAAATAGTCACAAATATGTTTCTACTGATTGAACTGAAATGTCACACGTATTGCAGGTTGTAATTATCATTATTTCTTGGTTAACAATAACTCCTTAGGTCCCTTCCCTCTTGCCTCATTTCTCGCTTAATTAGTATTCCAGTCCAGTCGTGAACAACCTTTCATGAGGTTTTTGCCACTAACGGCTCAATTTCACAATATCAACATGATTAATGGCATTTCAGACTTGATGGACGTAGAGACGGTTGATTTGCATTTGAAAAATGTCATCAGACCCGCCGTAGGGTCATAGGAGAATTTCTGGATGAATGTCCCCCTCATGGCTCTATCTATTGTCTCAGCGAACCCTTTAACCCATGAGGAGCTAGTATTTACTTTCACTGTGTAACTAAGCCTACACTGTTGTCCCTTTATGAAAAAAAAGAAGCCCTTCTACTGAGTTAAATATGAAATTTTACAGTGTAATACGACAAATAGGAGTCAGATCTCATTGAGCCGGTTCATATGAGGTAAACTGTTCTAAATGAGACAAACGGTCAGGAAGTTACGTTCAAAATACAGGTTTCGTCATAAATAAAAGCTCCCCCTGGGATGTAAAATATGAACTGGTAGTAAAAAAGGATAAATACAAGATATATCTCCTCAAGTTAATTCACATGTCTCAAATTTGGACTAAATTGGACAAACGGTCAGGAAGTTACGTCCAAAAAGCTTTTTTTTGTTTGTAAAAAAGCTCCCCTTCGTGAGTTAAACATGAACTATTAGAGTAGAATATGATATATTCAAGAAAGATCTCCTCGAGTCCATTTATATGCAATTCATTTTGGACTAAATCGGACCAATTTAGAAATTATGGCCTGAAAACCTTTGAAGATAAAGCTCCCCCCAGTGTGGTAAACATGAAACTAACCTTTCCCAAAATCCGTCCTCTTATTAATCAAACAAATGTCTATGTGGGTATAAGCTTTGAAAAATGATCCGTGTAAAAGTTTTTGAGTTATCGCGTTAAAACAAAGGATCCACAGCGGACAAGCAACCGGCGGCGGCAATGATGAATCCATAATATCCCAGAGTTTCCGATGATATAATTCTGCTCTATACTCTGTTTCCACATTGCGTCTCTCTCTACTGAAGTTCATCATCATCACTCCTTTCGTCACTGTTATCACTCCTTCCTTCATTTGCTTGCCCTCCCTCCAGCACATCTCTGCAGCGTCCCTGTTATAAATATAGAAAATAGCCCCGCTGCCCTGGCCGTTCTCTTTTACGACATCATTAACACCCAGGCCTTAAACCGTCCCTCCGCTCCTCTGACGACGCAAATACATCAACCATCTTCACTCGTCTACGTCGAGAAGGGGAGAGTTAGATTTAACAAGCAGAGAGGCTACAAGAAGCTTTGAATTCCCACTGTGCCGAATTTGAATTTAGTAAAATGACACCGGCTTGCGAGAGGTAGGAGCCATCGTCTCGCGTTGATTTCCCTCAAATGTTCTCACACTCTCCTCGAAAAAACACTTTTGGAACATTCACACAGTCTGTGGCGCTGTTTTTTTTTTTGATTTTGTCAGCCTTTACCAGCAGGTTCCTTCCAAAGTGCTTTGATTGGAGGAACGCCGTGATACCCATGCTCCTGCCGGAAAAAAGAATAGCACCAAACACAAATTCCCGGGAACAGTTTTGGCGGTGTGGCCCGACTCCCTTGGATGCTCCTTCAAATATATATCTCTGAAACACTGAATGTATGTAACTGCTTGAAATGGAAATAGACTCATTTGTAGGATATCATTTTGTAGGACGAGTCAGAATGGCATTTGGATTCCTATTAAGTCTTGATTCTTTAGACACTTGGTTGTCGTCTTCTCAAGATGTAATCGTATTTAGCAAAAAAATGATGTTCTTCTATCACACTTGTTTATTTTTACAGGTGCTGTTGTCGCCAACATAAAGGGTATACCCCCCAAAAAAAGGTCCCCAATCCCCTGCCTTGTGCAAGCAATCCCTTTGATTGAACACCTCAATTAAATGTGATTCATTAATAATCTCAAAAAGCCCATATTGACTCAACCTAACTATTTCTATGAAGTCAGCAGTCTGCTCTAAGATCAGATCCCATAGTGACCTAATAATGAAGATAAATACAGTAAACTAGTTTTTCTGAGCTCAGTTATAAAACAAGACAGATTTCCATGTGTAAAATCATGGGAGCTAAAATTTAGACACAATTGGACTCGTGGTTGTGAAGCATCGGTCAAAAAACTGTTAATGTATAATACAGATATAGATTGATAGATATGGATCTCTTTAAATTCATATGAGCCAATTAGTACCTAATTGGATGGTAAGAAATGAAGCGGTTTAAAATTTTAAAATATTATTTTCCTTAAACCCTTGCTGAAACATTTTTTCCATGCTTCCAACCATCCACATAATATTTAGAAAGTTCATCAGACCAAGCCAACTCCTTCCATAGCTCCATGGTCCCACATTTGTGCTACAGAAGCGTTTATAAACACTTGCTTAAGTCTTGTCTCCACACTTGTACCAATGAGCTTCAGGTGTTCAAGACCCAATCGCCAGTTGACCGAGTTTCCTTCCATTGACCACCTTAGGTAAGTAGCGCTCTGACCCAGTGGTCAAGAATTGGACTTGGTTGAAGATGTCCCCCATTTGTCCTGCTTCCAAATCCTCAATTCCAGGACAAACAAGAAATGTTATGCCTAGAACATCCCACCTACTGTAATGTGCCATTGTAATGAGATAATTCATATTACTGACTTCACCTCATGATTGGTTCTATTGTTATTGTTATTGTTGCTGATCGGTATGTATGTATGTTTGATTTTACACGTGAGTCCAATCTTTATTTATTTTTTTAGATATTCTGTCTGTGCGTCATATCAGGCATGAAAATGCACATTTTGAACAATAACCTTTCACTTTTAATAAACTCTTCAGAAGCTCCAAGCTTCACTCTGTAGACGCACGATGGTGTTTTTTTTAAATATTATTATTCCTCGTCGTGTTCATCCATGAATCCAGCCTTTGATTTCATGCATTTGCCCCAGCAAAGCCGCAGAGAGCTGATAAAATCCTCATTCCAAGGTCACAGCAAACAGTAAATTTGTTGTTTTGATGATAACAGAAGGAGCATCACACCAACCAATATCCCCGGTGAAATGAGGTGGGTCGGTTTTGTTGGGGGTTATCTCAATATAGGCGTGATTATCACCGCCTGCGTTCATATCACCCATCATCTCATGTCATCTCAAAAACCAAATACAGTAAAAGCCATCATGAGATGGAAAGACTCTGCTATCGTTTCCAGATTTGCTGTTTGATCGTCTCTATAAGTGCTCTTTCATATTATTTTACAAAATGGTTTTCCATCAAGACACCAGGCAATAATTACCAGAAACCTTCACAAGGTATTAGGCGCTATCTTCAAGATGTGATCCCAAATGGTCCAATTTATGGTAAAAGATTTCCCCTCTCAACATTTTTTTTTTCCCCTTGGCAGGAAGCTGTTGTCTACGTAGTGTCAGGGCCAGGTAGGACAAAAAATACAAAATGACAGGTAAAATAAAATTAATTTTCTTCATATTTCATTCCGGGATCATTTCAAAATGTCGAGAAAAAAGAGGCGAAATGTCGGGAATGAAAGTTGAAATGAAAAAATGCAGACTATCAAAAATAAAGTCAAAATATTGAAAAAATAAAATGGTGAAATATCAAGAAAAAGGTAGAAATGTTGATAAAAAAAAAAGTCGGAATGTCAAGAATAAAGTTGAAATGTCGAGAAATAAAGTCAAAATCTTGACAGAAATGTCGGAATGTCCAAATAATCCTTCATCGTCGCAGCAGCAGAGACTTCGTGTTTTAACCCAAAAAGCTGTTTCATCTTTGTTTGCTTTTATTTTGTACCCCCAATGACCTTAGGGAAAGGAAGAATTGAATTGATTTTCACTTGCATATTTAAGCCACAAGGGGGAGGTATATGTTAATACGTTTTTGGAGCAAAATTTCTCAACCGTTGGTCTTATATTTTCAAAATTTGGGGTATCGGATCCACTCAAAATATATATCTTGTAAAAATCATATTCTACCCAAATAATTCTTAATTTGTTCACTAGGGGGAGCTTTTTTTAATGATAAACACTATTCAGACATAACTGTCTAACCGTCCGGTCCGTTACAGTCCAAATTTGCTGCATGAATCCACCTGAAGATGTCTAACTTGTATTTCTCATTTTCCTGCAATTGACACACACGTCACACATTTTTTTTTCTTAAGTAGAACAAACACAGTTCTTTTAGCATCTTTTCCAACCATACAATATGTCCCGTTCATGTCCAGATTGGCTCATATGAATATAAACAACGATATCTATCTTATATATATGTTTATATATATATATATATATATATATATATATACACATGTATATATATGAGATAGATAAAAATTATTAATATCTTAGTTAATTTACTTTATTTCTAGGATATTCCCTGCATGGCGTTATCAAGTTACCTCAAATTCAATTTTTCAATTTTGAATTAGAGGTATTCCAATTCCTTTATATACGTAAACCCATAACGCAGGGAACTCCTCCGCCATTATCATAATGGCCTCAGGGGCCTGCTTGATACCCACTAATTACCAGAGTATGTCCGTCAAACTTGCCATACGAGCTTAAGACAATATGACTTTCCAGACGAATGCACGCGTAATGAGCTCCAGCTCAGATTTCAATGTCAATTATTGGTTCTCTGGTTTTTCTGTTGCTGTGAAGCAAAAATATACTGTCTGCATTTTTGCCACAGTTATCTTATTTAACAGCCAACGCTTCAACACGTGTGGTCACGTCTGTGGAATTTGTAGTTAATGTGAATATGGCTATTAACTATCCCTTCAGGCAGACTAATAAAAGCACACACACACACACGGAGACACACTAGCATGCACTGGCACACATGTTCATCAATGCACACACCCACAAATAATTGATTTTTTGTGCTTTCTGCAAGCTCAGCAGGACGGCACAGCCGGCTCATTGGCCACTCACTTTTTATATCATGTTGACATTTCACAACTCTTCATCGACTCTTGATAAAGAGTAAATACACGGTTATTCAGCTAATTCACATTATTAGTATTTACCAGTTTAACTAATTTCATTTTAGTATTGAACATAATTTGCTTCAAGTTTGTTTTGAAAACAATAAAAGTTAGGAATGGTTTAAAAAAAGCGGAACTTTGAGTTGAATACCGCGACCGTACAACAGTTCCATTAAAAATATATTCGTATTCTGATGTTCTCAAAATATATTAAATTTTTATTTTCCATAAATGCTTCCTTCACGATACATCCTGTTTGATTAATTACTTAAATAGTTAACCAGAATGTTCTCTCATTTAATGAAAATTTTAAGTTACAGCAGAGAAAAACGGCAAACTTTCAATACAATGTAGTAATAGAGGTGATTTCCAGTCCTTGGAGAATAAAACCATCCAGTTTAATATTATTTTACAACCTGAAGGTGGTTTTATTTCCAAAAATAAAACCCCGACCAAACCCAGTTGGTCCCCGAAAAGAACTTAGACTAGATGTTGATCAGATGTTAATAAGTCAAGAGAATCACGAGATAATCAAGATTCCATCCGCGTATGGTCATGAAGAGAAACAGTGTGTGGAGCTGTGTGGAGGACATGTAGATGTTTCAAACCTCAATCTAAATCAGACACGCTGTCTTCATAAATCTATTAGTCACTATGCTAAAAGTTTAAAATATGTAGTAGTCCTACGCAACCTCCAACGTGTTTATCACCCAGAAAGGCCACATAGGCCTGGCAATGTATTATGGAGGAAAGTTAGCTGCCAAGATGAACCTCTTACAGAAAAGCAAAACTGATAAGATAGAACTGTAGTCATTGCTTCAGGAGACGAAGAAGAACAATTCCAGGTCGATGCTCAGCTCCCGTTGGTAAAGTTAAAGAGCACAAATCAGGTCAGCATTAAAAAAATATCGGGAAAAAAACTGCACATACGAATGCATTTATCATCAGTTGTCTTGACTTCTGGTATGGTGTTCTTACTGTTCTCCCTAAAGAATCTGAAGGTAAAAGCTGCTGCACCAATCCTCACAAGACCAAGAAAGTGGATTACATTAGTCCAGCTCTCAGATCCTTAGATTGGGCTTCCTGTTTGTCAAAATCTGATTTCAAAATGGTTTCTGCTTTGGCTCAAAAAGCACTGAATGGTCCCCGATTGCAAGTCCCCCAATCCGCTGCGATATACAAGCAATCCCCCTGAATGAATTAAAAGTTAAGTTTGTGTGAAGTATTTACAAAAAAAAAAAAAAAGAGAGAAAAAAAAAAGCTCCCCCTAGTGAGTAAAATCTGGAGTTTTAGTGTAAAATACGATCAGATAGATTTCCTTGAGTCGATTCATAAACACCGAATTTGGACTTAATTTGATCAACGATTAGTAGGTTACGCCCATAAATCTTAATATCTGTCCTTTTTATAATTTTATGTTGAATCTATGTGTTTTATTAATGTCTTTTGTATTTTTTTGTAAATCGCTTTGAACTGCCTTGTTTTTAAAACGTGTTATTTTTTTAAATAAACCCTCCTTGCCTAGAGATTCTGTTACATGAAATCTGGTATATGGTGGCACGCTGACTTGCAAAAATAAAAAAGGCAAGCATTTTCAGTAAATGACAACTAATAAGGCAGAACATCTCTCCATCTCTGTTGACACAATTGAGCAGAACGGACATAATTGCAAAAGATTCTGAGAGCCGATGGTTTTAAGAGGTTTGGCGACTCCACGAGGCACAAAATTCCAGAGAAAGAGACCACAGACTGAGAAAAACAGGCCATTCCACTAGTCCGTGTGCGATTCACCCATCAAGATGACTTCAGGGGGGCAATAATCAGCATTATGGCCGCCAAGTACAAATATATGAATGTATGAAATAAATGACAGAAAATATTTAGGGCGTTTGATAAATACTACATGTTGTCCAATAAATTGAAGCAGATTTTCTCTGGGTTCTGTGGGTTTGTGAATGGATGGTACTTTACAGCCTTACTGCTTGCATGGAAAGGTGAGCTGTGCTAATTAAATGCTAGCAAGACAGAAAGTAGCGATGGTCTTAAATAGTCTACTGGGAAACATAAAGGAGATAATTAGACAAGAAGTGGATGTTATATACATTTTCTGGATTATTGAAATTGGCTCTACGTTGACCTTTAACTAATGTATTCATTGTTGACCTAATTAAAGGGCTACTTTCCGTCTTCATGGGGATCTCTTATCTATTTTACAACAACGGTACACATGTGTTCACAACATTCAGTTGACCAGGAGCCTTTTTTTTCTGTTGTTTTTACATTATTATTTTCCGGCATTTATATCATGTTAATTAAGAATCGATTATTATTAATAGTTAATAGTTATTATTAATAGTTAATCTCAATAGCCAAACAAATCGACCTTTCCTTTTAACAATCCATCAAAAACTACATCCTAAATTCATGGATATGCTTTCCCAATTTAAAGAACAGTGATAGATGAGTTACAGGAAGAGTTAAGGTTTAGTTTATTCTTCTAGGATCTCCATTAGCTTTGTCCTAAAGCATTGCTTGTTTTTCTGGCATCCACAAATAAATCACTATAGATGACAATAGTGATTTAAACATCATAGTCTGGGAAGTCTCCTGCATGACCTCATCTCTCAGCCTGTCAGTCACCATAGCAAACAAGGAGGGGCTCAGAGGCAATCCTTGTTGCAGTACCAAAATATTATCTTATATCACAGATATAAAATATGACATATTAAAGAGTAACTTCATATTTACGAATTGAAAAAAAAAGAAAATTCTATCACAAACTACAAATCCCATATGCAAAGCATCCAATCAATACAATTTCCTATGTGAGAAGTGTCTGAAGACCTGTGTATACGAGGTAAAGAAAATGAAGTTTGTTATAACAAGGTTATCATCCTGATATTAAGTTGATCAGGTAAAATATCCCTTGCTATTTTCTCTTTTACTATGTAGTTCTGTTCCTTATGGGGAATAACATGAAAGACGGGAGGCAGAAGAAGAGGAGGAGGTAAAGGACAGAGTCTATCGGAGTCTCCTGCTGTTATGCGGTTCAAAATATGCTTCAGAACTAGGGTTGAAATAGATAAGAAAAAAGAACTCTGGGTTCGGACTGCAACGCAGTTTTTGTGTCCATGCGGATCATGGATCAACTATGGTCCACTATATCCGGCACAAACAGCAGATATCCTTTCAATGCACAGCGTGTGTGAGGAACTTTTGCTCAAATTGACAAAAGGTGCATTGGATTCGAATCGCTGTCAACCCCTATTAAGTTTTCAGTACAGCACAGAAACAATTTTGAACGAGTGGATAGAAAAATATTGTGGACGACATGCATAAAAAGGTAAAGTTTAAAGCTCCAGGCAATCTTACAAGTTTACTGACCATAATTACTCGGACTTGCATCGCCACAGGCCAACCCTGATGTCTGATTAAAGGTGTTTCAATTAGAACTGATGGCCTTCATTTTATTTCATGATTTCCTCTGATGACATGATGCCTGAAGAAGGCATGAATGTCAAACTTCAACAGAGTCCAAGAGGTGGGTGAGTCATGGTGAGGGTGAGTCATACCTAGATAGTTATTCACTCTTAATCGATGGGAGCCAAAACTGACAACTCATGTTTTCACCACGTCAATCTTCCACACCTGGAGGGATTCTGTTAAATGATACGAGATATATATTTCCTGCATTCTACACTATAAACGCAGAGACTTCTTCCACCTGTGAAGTCTTATGCAGCCTCACGTGACCTCACTAAAGACCCCTGCTGACTCAGCGGGAGATCAAGGGTTCTCCACCTGTGAAAGAGCCGAGAACAGGACGTAATATTTGATCATATGTTTTTGAACAATCATTCCTCACATTTCATCAGATATAACTAGAACCAAGACTTAAATCGTTATGGACCCCCTGGAGGCTGGGGGCACAGCAGCAATAATCCGCCACGTCTTTGCGTTTGGTATATTATTACAGTTTGTTAAAGTGAGTAAGTTATTGTCACACCATAGAGGTGATGCTGTGCGGGATAACAAGTTAACAAACATTGGCGTGAGGGTTGGGGATACGCCTCATGCGGACATGACATCAGACCACGGAGAGAACTTGCTAATAAGAGTCCATACGTTTCAATTTGCACGCTATTTTTGAGTATTCTTCATTTGCTTTACCTATTATATCTCAGGTTTCCATTTTGTCCCTTGTGTATTATTCTTGCCTGCCGTACTTTTAAACTGTAATTTTCCTTTGGAATTAATAAAGTCGTGATTATCTTATCATATCTCATCTTAAGATTGTAGAAGATTGAGAAGGAATTGTGTGAAGGCATGAGGAAATCTGGAGTGGCAGAAAAGTATTTGAGAGTGGAACAGGATGTATGAGGACAGCATGACAGCGGTGAGGTGTGTAGTAGGAGTGATGGATGATGCATTGATGGACTGCATCAAGGAACGGCTCTGAGCCCCTTCTTGTTTTACTATGGTGATGGACAGGCTGACAGATGAGGTCAGTTTCCGATGTTGGTGGAGGTAATTTTGACCTATAGTAAGAGCAGGGAGCAGGTGGAGAAAAACCTGGAGAGGTGGAGGTATGCGCTGGAGAGAAGAGGAATGGAGTTCAGTGGCAGCAAGACAGAATACATGTGTGTGAATGAAAGGGAGACAGGAGGACCAGTGAGGATAAAAGGAGTAGAGGTCTAGAAATGAGTACAGGCAGGGTGGAGTGGGTGGAGAAGAGCGTCAGTAGTTATCTGTGACAGAAGAACAGCAGAAGGAGTGAAGGTAAAGGTTGATGGTGTTGAGAGCAACTCTGCTGGGTGGTTTAAAGACTGTGGTTCTGACCAGAAGACAGGAGGCAGAGCTGAAGATATTCAGGATGGACAGGATTAGAAAGGAGGACATCAGATGGACAGCAGAGGTTAGATGTCATGGAGAAAGTCAGCGAGGACAGGTTGAGATGGTTTGGACACGTGAAGAGGAGGGATGGTGGATCTATTGGTAGGAGGATGCTGGAGATGGAGCTACCAGTCAGGAGAAAAAGGGTAAGACCAAAGAGGATGTTTATGGATATGGAGAGAGAGGACATGCAATTGGTCGGTGTCACAGAGGAAGATGCCTAGGACGGGGCAAATTGGAAACAGATGATCCGCTGTGACGACCCCTAAAGGAAACAGCTGAAAAAGAAGTTGATGATCGTGGACGAATGATGCGTTCACGCAAATGTTGGGATGATGTAACTACATACACAATCATATCAGTGCAAAGCTGAGGGTAGATGCAAATTTGTATCGGGCTAAATGCAAATGCAAAAGAAGCGAGTAATATGAGGTTGGTTTTCTTTGCATAATTGTCGATGGTTTTAAAATTAATAGGGCAAGAACTGTGGTTTCTGCTCTGACACTCCAGAACATCAGTGTTGAGATTCACCAAATGTCACACATCCAGAGTGCCGGTAGAGGATAGATGCAGAAGTGGAGACATGATAGTGGGAAACCCGTGACAGAAAGGTTTGATATTGCTACATATATGCGACTTGCACAAGACTCAAAAAGCCACGATTGGGTTCACTCTGATCATGATTGACCTTCTTCTTAATGGTGCACAGAAATGGCGAAAATAAACAGAATTCATCCATTCATTTTACAGGGGCATTCCAGAAAAGGTCTACCACTGGGGTCTCCTCCCAGTAGATCGGGCCTGGAAAACTTCCAAATAGAGGCCTCCTGATCAGAAGCTAGAATCACCTCAGCTGGCTCCTTTCAACGCAAAAAAGCAGCAGCTCCACTCTGAACTCCCTTTGGATGTCAGAGCATTCTGGGCAAAATCATCTGTTCTACTCCCTATTTTCTTCAAAAATAGAGATTAATGAAGAAACCAAGATCTCTTGTGGGGCATTTCAAGGACTCTTAAGGCTTCTCTGGTCTTCGTGGTGGTCCCTAAGCAATCCCTTATCTGCGTATATGTCAAAAAAGCTCCGGCACAGATAATCCCACAATAGCTGGGTTTACATGGACAGCCTGATTCCGATGGGGTTCGGAAAAGACTTCCTTTGCATGGAGGTAGTCTAGTCCGTACGGAAAGCCTGTCCTATGATAGCCAGTCACTGCATGAAAACGCTGTTGTTCTGACCGTGTGTTGTCGGTCGGCGCCCAGCTCATCGTAGCATTATCGCCACCATATGAACTGGAGTGTGGATCGTCTGCACATGTCAGGAAGCTGTTTTCGATTACATGAGTAGATGCATGTAAACACCGGGTCTGAAAAGATCACAAGTCATGTAAACAGACGACCGGCATTGGAATTTGGAAAGGTTTACTTCGGATAGGAGAAAAGTGTCCCGCCTAATTTTATTTCCGTGAGTAAAATGTATTGGGGCAAGTCATTCTGTGTGAAAGTAGAATAAGTCCAGCCATCACTTAGATAACAGCTCTGATGATTGTGTAAAGATGTATCCTGGCAGCACACTCCACACTCAGTATTGTCTCTACACACCAACTCTTCCTTTCTCTTTCTGGTTTAATTTTAAAGTCAATTTTAAAGTTACTGCAGTCAGCTTTTTTCCACAGTTTCTGTCTGGTTTGCTCTGCATGGTGTGGAGAATGATGAGCAGGAGGCTTTTCTGTGTTTTTACGCCTCCCTTTATTATCCGAACTGGGACAGAATATGTCCCACTTCGTCACAGACGGCTCTCGACTGGTAAAGAACACCAGCTTTCATTTTAGTACTGACCTGAGAGCGTATGGTATTATGACTCCGGAGCAAGTAATAATCACATGACGAGTGCCCGCAGTCAATAATAAACATTATTTGCACACTTTGTGTACAAATATCATCGAGCGCATCTGTCATGAACCTGTGATGCCTCAAAAATGACACTGGTATTTGATCAGCAGGACTCAGAGAGGGCGAACTTGAGCCGATAACAACACGCTATAAAACATTCCGTCACTATATAGCTGACCGTTTCTCGGATTCCCCCCTTTTCGCCGTCACATATGCACCCAGAGACAGGCGTTGAAAGGTGAGCCGCACACCAATTCTTACCGACGACCTTACAAGAGAAGCAAGCTGTTGGGAGGTATTAATCCACGCTGGCGCTCCGTCACAACCGGCGAGGCTCAAACTACTCACAGAGACACGCTGGATTTAGTTCAGGCATCGAGGCCGAGATGGTGAAGAATGATTACAGAGGAGTAAAAAAAACAAGTCCCTCCCTGCAGCGGAGCAAAACTACGTGAGAGATTCTGAATACAAATCCCGCTCTTTTTTTGTAGACGGTTACCGGCCGTATTCAAAGGGTTCATTATTCATTTTTTTCCTCACCGTCATCGGCCTTATTCCACCCTCTGTCAATCTTCTCTTCTTAACTTCTCAAAGTTTGTCTGGTCATATGTCTTCACTTGTTATCTCGCTCATTAACCCTTTAATGTCATCACCGATCATTTAAATCATCAAGGAAGGAAAAATAATTTCTTTGCATGTCTTATTTCTTTCATACATTAATTCATTGAATATCCAAGACACTTCAAATTTACCATAAAATCTTTTGGTCAAGCATATTTTTTTTTTAGACTCAAAATTATTTCATGTTGAAATTTTGTATTTCATGAAAACAGTCGATTAAATTAGACAAACTAAACTTTTTGGTGAAGCGTATTTAAAAAAAAATGTATTTGAGCCTTACAAGAATTTTGTTTTGGTTGTATTGACTTACATAATTCTATTCAGTAAGTGCTTTAATTTGCCAATAAAAATCCTCCTACTTGGTGACCCCGTTGGGCCTCTGGTGTCCCCCAGGGCACCATCCTTGACCCCTTACTGTTTAGCACATAAATGCTTCCACTGGGTCGTATTATGAACAGATTCAGTCTCATTTTTCAAGAAGAAATAGTGACACAAAATGAGCTCAACCAAACAGTTGAGCAGGATCCTAAAGAGTTCATAGACTATCTTTCGTTCCTTGTTACCAGCAGTGACAGTGTGGCTCGATTTTGCTTTCACACTTTTTGTCAGCATGGAATAAATGTGGTCCTAGAGGGATCTTTTGTACATACTGCGAGCCTGAGTACTCTGCCTGGTATTTTTATGACCGTATGTGGAGAGATTATGCATTAGAAAACTTCTAAGGTGGGCTGTTATGATCAAAATGAGAGTCGAGTTTGACGCTGAAGGTGGAAGACTCTATGCTAATCTCCATTATTCTGTATCAGAGTGGAAGACCCTCCAGCAAACAGTGCCAGACCTGATTATTACGGGATTCGGACGATAATTTCACCCTCTGTAGGTTCAATAAATGCCAAAAAAATCCCTTAAAGTGCTGCAATAACTTACTGATTTGAACAGTTTATGTCACTTATGGGGCAGTTATCTCCTTCGTTTGCTGATTTAATCAGGATTTAGATGAATAAAATGAGATCCAGACAATCCAGCTTGTCTTAGTGACTGACTCAAAGTCACAATCATTTTAACATGAGACAGTGAGCGAACAGGAGGGTTAGTCCACACGAGGAAGAAGAAGAGGTCTCCCACCTCTGTGGCGCTTTTCTCAATCTGTTCTGAGAAACTATGTGAAAGGTTAAACTGAACCAGCATATGTATAAGTTATTGAAGGACAATCAAAGATGGACAAACTAAAGGAGCCGGGCCTACCGACTGCATTCAAATCCATTTTATAAGACTTTGTTGAAGAGACAATCTAACTGTAGATGTTCTAATCTGATATAGACGTCTTTGACAAATATGGATGTTTCCTTTCAACTTTAATTATATTCTATTTTAATTGCATTCTGTATGTTTTGCAACTCTATTTTTGCTACCAGTCTTGTCCCGGATGGTCTTGAAAAACAGATTTCTTTTTTTTAAATTAATAAAATAAAGGTGAAAGAAAAAAAATTATAATAATTCAGCTTTTTTTATTATGACATACTTTTTCCGTTGCGATACTTCAGTTTTTGATGTGGCAAACATTTGTCTTAATTCATGGATCGCTCTATCCTAGTATCCATCACTCAGTAGTTCGGTAGAAAACCCTTTAAGGGGCGTCTAGAGAGGGGCACTGGCCCCAGCTGCAATCTGATTGTGCCCCTGTCTGGTTACTGGTCTTTTTTGTGTTACCGTAAACTTCTCTAGTAACTCTAAATAGGCTTTTGCTCTCTTCCGAGACAGCAAGGGAATAGCTATCCCCCAATCCCTTCGTTATGTAATCCATCCCCCGTGATTGAGCTCCTCAAAGGAAATATGACTCATTAATAATCTCAAACAGTCCATATGGACTCAACCTAACTATTTCCATTAAGTCAGTAATATGCTTCAAAATCAGATTTTGTTCAAGATAGATCTCCTTGTGTAGATTAATACGAGCCAGAATAGAAATAAACCCAAGTTGGTATTACACAAGGAAGCTGTTAGGTCCACTGCTATTCTTACGGACGGGAAACTATTTTAAATAAATGTAGTAAGTATTATAGTGAAGTATTAAATAAAAAGAAGATAAATCTGCTCGTCTAGATTCATATGAGCCACTTTGGGCATAATCAGACATATTGTTGGGAAGTAATTATCAATAAACTCTTTTGCAAAAAAACAAAGCCCCCCTAATGACTGAAACATGAACAATAACAGTAAAATAGTTGGGAGGTTATGCTCATAAAATGTGTAAAGAGTAAAATCTGAAATACTAGAATAATATATTATGTATAAAAGATAGTTTTCCATCAGTCAATCTGTTGGCCTCGAATTTGGACTAAATTGGACAACGGTGGAGAAATTTTGGAGTTGCAACAATGATTATTTCATAATTTCCCCGACTTTTTGGGACACAATTCTTCGTCCGTCCACACTAGCGTAGCCGGGGACGTTTCATCTTGTTGCTCCCTCTTTGCCTTGGGTTAAGATGAGATCAGAGCTGAGGTTGTAATCCACCTGAGTACTCATCTGACAAAGAGTGTAAGCACTGGTGGGTCGATACGCCAACAAATCCGTGAGCGTCGCAGCTGCAGTGAAATGTAAGATGGTCTTTATTTCTCTCTCTTTGCTTTCAAATGTCTCTCTCTGCCTCCCTTCCTTCTTCTTCATCACTGGTTAACAATCCGATACACATTATTCCTTCTCCGTTATCTTTTTCTAACACGGTTTCACCTTCAACAACCTCCTTCATCGACTTTGCGCTCCAGTCCTTCCTCCTCTCTCTCCTTGACTTTACTAATCAATCCCAACTTCTTGTTTTTTATCCCGACATTTCGTTCTCTTATCTTCTTTATTCTGGTTTTGTCCAGCATCCTCTGGCTCGACGCTTGACTCCATTTGCTCTCTATCTGTGAGACCTTGTGGTCATTCTCTGTGCAGGAAATCTTTTAATTTTTAGGGTGAAAAATATGGAAATACCAAGAACATGTTGATTTCCTGACTTACATTCAAAAAGTTTTGTGACCTTGTAAAATCTGTTTATCAATCAGGCTTTAGGAGAAACCTTAACGCCGTCATAACTGCGTACATTTCTGTTGCTTTTGACAAAAAGCCATAGTTTTTATTCCTCCAAGTGAAGCTTTTGACAAAATTAAACATGATGTTTTAGAGAGTGGGGTTCTGATCCGAGTTCTCTCAGACCTCGCAGCCATTTGGATTTCAAACAACCTTAGATTGTAGTCATTATGAATACTCAGGGTTTGTGATTTGATGACTCCGTCACCTTTAGGAATCCGGTAGGCTTAGTGGGCCGTGACAAAGGTTTCAGGGGTAAAAAACTTCTTTTTATTCTTGCTGCTGCAACTTTTTAAATTTTACCAGTGGAGGTATGTTGGTATCATATTAACCCCCAAAAGTCTGGGATATTATGAAATCATTTGAATCCTATGCGTCCATATCTTTTGTATTTACACGATAACTCAAAAACTATTTCATGGATCATTTTATAATAAACTGTAAAATCAACTACTACCCTAAGAAATCTTCAAGTCACCATCATTGCTGCGTCCACTGCTCTTTCCCGTCGTGAGGAATGTCTGAGAGAATTAGGGCTGTGTCACCTCATATTAATACCCCAGTAAAACTGGAAGTCATTGTTCACCTCTTCAGGATTCCTTCATACAGGTGAACCTGAAAATCTAAAATAGGACTGGAAAGATGCTTCAGTTCCCTTTGGGGTGGCATTAACTGTGGCACACATGTTGCATTTGAGAAAAAAGAAAAAAAGGTATGAAAGAATGAAATGAGAGGGAAGGGACTCATACAGATGTGTGGAAAATGTCCAGAAAGGTCCTCAGGTGCTTAGGTTGATTCACCCAGATCAAGCCCCCTCCCTCCACACAATATGAAAAGGACAGAGCCAACAACATGTGCTCCCAGAGGGAAGCACCTTGTATTCCTTACGCTTGGGGGCTTATCTCTGTGTCACACACAGATACACACACACACACACACATGGAGGCCCAAAACTGGAGATAGCATTCTGAAAGAAACACCGAAAAAATGATTGTTAGAAACACTACAGAGGGAATCAGGGAGATCAAGTAAATGCATCTGTACGAAGAGATGTAAGCTAATTAAAAACGTCTCCTCCCTGGCTGCCTATCAATCAGGGATTCACAAGACATCAAAGTCGTGCCTGTGGCTCCTGTTTGGTGCACTGCAGGTAGATAAACGTCTGAAGCTTCCAAAGATGTTTGGAAGTAAAACTAAGCATTTTTTGTCATTTTATCTGAAATCCATTTCAAAGATCGGTTCATTTGTCGTAGTTTTAGTGACAGCTATCCGCGTCTGTTGCATGAATGTCATAATCACATTTATACCTGGTGGCCAATCATTGCAACCACAGTCCAATAGGATCGCCCCTGAAGAAACTGAGGTTAGGAGCTTTTCTCTCCATGATGCAATGAGGGAAGGGAACCACTACAACAAGCACTATAATATTAATTACATTACTTTGGTTGTTTTTGAGGACATCTAGGCTCCCAACAATCAATAGTCTTTGTAAAGAAAAAGAAGAAGCTCGTGATTTAGTGAGAAATATATTTATAGTATTAATATATATATAGTATGAATAGATATCATTTTTATAGTAACATAGGATGTTTTAAGATAGATTTCCTCGAATCGATTCATATGCACCAAATCTGGACTAAATCGGACCGCAATTATTGCACGGAAGGTTTTGATGATAAAGCTCCCCCTGGTGGCAGAAATATACCACCAACTTTTACGAAAATCAATCCAGTTATTCCGTACACTGAAGTATATGTTGGTTTAAAATTTGGAAAACGATCCATGAAATATTGAGTTTTCATATCATAATATAATGTAACATAATCGAATAGTTGGAAGAGAAAGAATATATACGATAATAAAGAGCAGAAATGGAAAAACTCACATATATGCAAAGTTGTTGAAATATACACATACATACATATTTAAAAAAAGTTATACATGAAAGGTGTTAAACAATTGTTTTTAACTATGTTACTTTTGTTCAAGGTACTGTCTTTGAGAATAATTTGAACTAAAGATCTTTGGTCAAGACATTCTTTTTACATCTAATATTACTCTCTTTGTATCCAGAGATTTTTTTTTTTCATTTTGCACTATGTTGCAAAATGAAGTGCCTTTCGTTGAAGTCCTGCTGTTTTATTATTCGTCTTTCTGCAAAGCTGATGATTAGCTGTGGTCTTAATCCTGACTTCCTGCTTTGTGATAAGCCCAATAATTTTCGCTCACCTTAATCACCGCAGCATTTCCTGTAGATTGTAACGCTGCACAGGTGTGTGGCGGCGTGTTTTGCATAAGCGCCGTCTCACAGGGGGATCATGAACGGGAATTTAAAGCGTCGACCAGCTTGACATGGCGTTATCTAATTTCCCCCCTACCCACTTGAAAATCCGCACACATACTCACACCTCCTAATCACGTTGCAGCAGGGCCAGGGGTTGGCAGGGTAACAGCCTTGATAGATGTCGCCCACTCACACCAAATCTGAGCCGGTCAAAATGAGCAGAGACACCCTATCATTATGTAGTTTTTCTCCATTATTTATTGAAGTGGGTAGGAGGAGAGAGAGAGAGTGCACAAGGGAGAGCGGTGGATGCCATCAAGAGCAGCTCAAAGCTGGTTTAGCTGCAGAAAAAGTGTTTTTTTTCAAAAGTTCTCCTTAGTGAGTAAACTATGAACTATGAGAGTAAAACATGATTTATACAAGAAAAATCTATTTGATTTGATTTGTGTGCGAGAGAGCGAGAGAGCGAGAGTCATGGATGACAACAAAAACAACTTGAAGCTGGAGTAGCAGCAGAAAATGCGTGACATGAGGGAAAAGGGTGTGAAAGGGGTCCATAAAATAAAGTCAGGAAATTATGAGAGAGTAGAGAAGGCAAAAACAAGAAGAGGGACATTAAAGTCCGACACATTACAGGTAGAGAGAAAAATAAAGGCATAGAGACTCAGAGATGGTATGAGTCTTAAAAAGAAATGTTCTCTCTCTTTTTTTAAGAAGTCAGTGTAGCTCGTCCCCCAGTAGCACCCTTTCACTCTGCCTGAAACCAAATCGCCGGCTGTTGTACCTGAAGGATCCAGATCCATCAGTTGCATTAAAGTGCTAATTCCACACTGTGAAAAAACTGAAACTTCAAGTAAAAACCAGCATTAAAAAATTCACTTTAATAATAATTATTATAATAATTATTATTTAATTATCAGTAAATGTCAAAGTAAGAGAATTTATCATGCAGTTGAAGGGTCTTGTTCAGTGTTGTATGATTATTGGATGTATTTTTTATTTATTTAAAAGTACTATTACTGCATTAAAAATGATTTATTGCATTTTTTACAGTTGTAAAACGGACAAAATAGTTAAGTTATGTCATAAAAACAGTGTTTTTTTCTCCCCCTAGTGAGTATACTATGAACTATGAGAGTTTAATACGATGTATATAAGGCAGATCTCCTGGAGTCGATTCATACGCACCAAATTCGGACTAAATCAGACCAATGGTTGACAAATTATGGCCGACAACATTTGGAGATAAAGCTCCACCTATTGTCAGAAATATACAACATATCTTTCCCAAAATTGCTCCAGTTCTTCCTCATACTGAGGTGTATGGAGGTATGGCATTTGAAAACGATCCATGAAACGCCTTTCAAGTTATCGCGTTAACACCAAGGATCTGTTGCGGACGCAGCGGCGGCAGACACGATGACGATTCCATAATATCCCCAACCATTCCAGGATATAAATATAACCTAAGTCATAATAACATCTGTTGAAATGTTGATGGGACATGTGAGATTGTAAGAATGAATGATAGAGGATAAAGGGATGAGATACTGGATGGGTAGTAAAGTTCTTCACAAAGAAGCTTAATTCCATGATAGATTGCAGGTCTCAGATGACTTTATGTCCCAATGAGTCAATCTGAGGGGAGTTTCCCTTCTTATTCCATGATTATTGCCATTAACGTCCAATCATGCGAGTCTCCCTGATGAACGGACTCTTGTTTGCCAGAGAGATACTTGAGTCTTGTCTTTCATTGTGACAAGCACTAGGTTCTTTCAGTGATTTGTCACGGCCGTTTTCTCCGAACAATGGCTGTCTTTGTGGTTTGAGTGGTGCCGACTTGACCGAATTGAGGGATGGGGCTGAGGAGAGGAGCGGGGAAGGAGCCCAAGTGGGGGTGTGTTTTCATAGAGGACACCGTTGAAGAATTTTGTCAGTCCCTCTCCTTCCTCAAGAAGGAACTTCTCATCGGACGTTTTTTCATCATGGAAACCTTTTTTTCATGTGGATAATTTTTCAAAATTTATACCCATATAGTCCTTAGTGTGAGGAAAAACTGGATTGATTTTGATAAATAACAGTTGTACATTTCAGACAGTAGCGGGAGCTTTGTCTCCAAAAGGGCCATCATTTTTATATCATATTTTATTCTAGCAGTTCATATTTTACCCACTTCAGTGAACTTTTTCACGAAAATCAAAGTGGGCATAACTTCACATTTGATTTGACTTGTTCAATCATGGGGGACTGGGGACTTTCCGGGGATATACCCTTGCAGTCGAGGACGACAGCATATTCTTGGTTCCAAACTCAACTTTTGGGGTTATTTGAGTATCCCATGTGGGGTCTCATAGTATATTGTATCCTACATAATTAATGGTGTGAATGCAAACTGTTGCATACAATAATTATTCAACATTTTTTTATTATAATACGTTTAACATACATGCGGGACAACAAACTACTATCCTACGACATGTCCACCCTGCCTTCATCTCTTTTCCACACTTTCTGTTAACTCTGAACAAGTACTGAACCCAAGTACGTATACCCCTACAACCTTCTCCCCTACTGGTCCTTGCACCCACACTCTTCCACCCTCTTCCCTTTCATTCAAACACATGTATTCTGTCTTGCTGCCACTTACCTTCATTCCTCTTCTCTCCACCGCATACCTCCACCTCTCCAAGTTTTCCTCCAACTAGTCCTGCTACAGATCACCATGTCATCCACCAACATCATAGTCCATGGAGATTCCTGTCTGACCTCATTGGTCAGCCTGTCCAACACCATCATAGCAAACAAGAAGGGGCTCAAAGCCGATCATTGCTGCAGTCCCACTTCCACCTGGCATTAGTCCCCATCTGACTGGATAATTTTGTAAGACACATTGGTTTCTTGAATTGAAACTTGATACAAAGGGAACTTATGGTGGAAAGAAGATCTCTTCACTCCTAGAATAATGGTTACAACATAACCTACAGTTCTCTAAACTCACCAAAATGTAATAAATTGAATTGTCCAGGTCAGGAAAAAAACGAGTGCTCTTTCTTCTCCATTATTAATCACCAATGGGTAAATTCATTACAGTATCTCAAGAACTTAAGACTACGAATCGTCCTTGACAGTAAGGGTATATCCCCAAACACTAAATATGAACTTATTTAAAAAAAATAGTAGTTTATTTAAAAAACAAAACAAAAAAAAACAAGCTCCTCTAGTCAGTAAAATATGAATTATTTATTCAAAATAATTATCCTCGAGTCGATTCATATTCATAAACCGGACCAACAGTTTAGAAATAACGCCGTGGAAAATTTTGTCAATAAAGCTCCGGCTGGTTGCGGAAATATACAACCAACCTTTACCGAAATCAAGTCAATTATTTGTCCAAATAAGGTACATGTGGGTTTGGAATGTGAAAACGATCTATTTAATAGTTTTTGAGTTATCACATTATAACTAACTAATCAACTAACCCGCTCACACACACACACACACGCACAAACGTGTTTGTATATATGGTATATTTTATCGCGGTCAATGGAGTGGATGCTACCCAACAACTTTTTCTTGTTTTACAATGCAACTACAATAAATATCTATCGAACTTTAATTTTTAGTGTCATAATTTCTAAAACGTTTGTGAAAATTTGGTGCATATGATGTAGCACTTTTTTGTCCCGGCTAAAAACCATATCTAGAAGCCGCTGATTACTGCCGGTCTTCATGGATGAGGTACATGTTACCACAATTAGTGTAGTGATTCAACGGTTTTCCATTTCACCAACAACAAATGTCCTGAAGAAACATGTTTCATTTCATTTATATATATAGTTCTACTATCAAATCAGGGTCAGTGCATAACGTAAATCTCCAGAGTGACTGATTATGGGTTTAGTGTTCTACACTTTGCAACAGACAATTGCAGGAAGTGGAGGAGATTTGCAGCGATGTAGAATAAACCTGTCTCCCAGCCCATCCGAGCCAAAATGAAGAGGCAAATGAAAAAGAAGTCAAGTTGGCAAAAAGAACTGAGTAGCATGACAAAGTAAGTGACTGTGTGGTGGAATGAGGTAGAATATTAAAGCAACTCTTCTTCGTGAGAGGAAGTCGTGAGAGAAAATGGATTAAATAATTTTTGAAGAGGAAAAAGAGCAAACTGAGTAAAACAAGCAAAGTTTTCATGGAACATCTGGGCATCTGGTTTGCTATTCCATTGGCAAGGAGCCAAGTTAGAGCCACGCCATTATGCCACTGCATAACGTCATACAAGCACCAGCTTGTCTAGCAACAGATTTGAGAGCCAGGAAGTGGTGTATTTGAAGAAAAGCAAAGCACTAGTGCTAAATCAGGCTCTGAACTAGCCCTAAAATCAGCTCGGTGTAAAAGGGGTACCAGTGTCTGTGTGTGTTATTAGGCTTCTTTCCACAGTGCAAAAGGATGTAATATAGGTGAACAGGTGACTCTGAATTGCACGTCGGTGTGATTGAATCCGAAGAAACTGGACTTCTGTTTGGACTTAAAGCCCTTTCATATCCCATCTTAGAGGCTTCCTCAGTTCTATTTAACCGGTAGGGAGTCAGGGATGCAACCTCCAGTAGGTGTAGAGTGTTGTTGATGTGGGTCATTATGAGTCGTTGGGGACCCCATGGTTCTGTGGTTCCCCCAGTCAGACAGAACTGAAAGAGCTTTCTGGATGGGAGCTCGTATGGGAGACGTCTTCAAGTCCAGCTGCTTCGCATTCCACTGAAAAGGACAACTATGACCGGTTTTAATGTGAATCTACGCAAACATTTTGGATGGTTGTCCATCTCCAAGTGTCAGCCCTTTGGAGAGGTTTCTGGTTGTCTAGGGTGCACTGCACCTCTCAGCCAGTGGCAGCTGGTTTAGGCTGCAACGTGAAGGACACTTCTTTCGTGCCAAAATCAGTTCACGTGGCCAAGACTATTGCAAAAACTGGAAAAAAAAAAAAAAGTCCCCACATCTGCATCTAGCATGAGTAAGAACCCCAACTGACTACGAAACGATCTCTGCTTGTTCTTGGAACCCAGAGGAGGGATAACACATTTTCTATTTGAAGATAAGTAATGACTGATTTTGGGAAAAAAAACACGATTGGGCATCTTTTATAGAATATAGTAAGTGACCTTTTGTCATTAATTCAATGGAACCAATTGAAGCTAATCATGGTTTCAGAATAGGTTCTGGGTGCAGAGCCTTTTCAAGTCCATATTATTGCATTTTGGATCTTTTGTGATGCTTTGAAACATGTTATAGGCTAAAAAAGAAAAAAATGCTTTCGGAGGCCATAAATAGCAATCTGGTGTGCAAATTAAATCACTAAACAAAAAAAAAAAAAATTTAGTAGCAGTAAACGGTTCAGGATGACAAAATCATGACTTCTTTGCTTCACACTCCATTGATCATTACTATGTCCATCTGAGGGAAGGCCGATGCCACGAATTCATCCCAAGAGATGAGCGGATCCGTTGCAGCTTGCAAAGTTCAATTTTTCTGAATTACCATCTGTCCGCTCTGTGACAAAAACGAGGTCTAATGTTTGGCTCTTTAAGTAGATTACTATGAAAGTCAACATAATAGGATTCCATTATTAAGATGAACATTACAGAAGCCGAGGCCAATGAATGGAGTAAATAATGTAGTTTAAAAGAACGTTTTTCTTCATTTGTAACCCTAAAAACATTTTATGGTGACCTTTTTTGTTTTGTTATTTGTATATGGAGTTATTGATATTAATGTTCTTAAACTTTAAAGGAACAGGGAGCCTTTACAGCTGCAGAGCAAAGGGGAAGAGGAAGGGCCATAGATAAAAGTGTGAAAAGACTTTGTATTTCACATAAATCCATTTCACTGTGGTTTCCCATTTGCTAAAATGCACCTTTGTTGCTCAAAGTTCAAAAGAATAGCACCACACTTTGTTTCGTCAACTTTCTTTCTATCTAAAAACTTAACCCATGATGCCTTGCTGCTATATTTCCCATTAGTGGCTTGCTCATTGCACCAAACCTGATAAATTTGGTTCAATTTGGACTTGGCGTATGTACATTTTTGAAATGAGGCATTTATGCGCCAATCTATTTGCGAGAGCATAGAAATAGTCATCATGCGGCTTTTCCTCCGCATTCCAAAGTTTGATCTCCTCACGAGGTGGGAAAAGGGGTCGGAAAAAAAAAAAGATGAAAGTAAAACCGGAAAATATTTTATCCATCTGACGGGTTGTACCTTTAAAAGCTTCGACCCATTATTGTAATAGCATTTGATACTCGGAAATGGTTGCGCCTGAAGAATTGCTCATTGGTGGGGCCACATTTTTTCGGCTCTTCCTCTGCCTCTGACATGTCGAGGCTTTCCAGTTAATGGCTGAGATGGAAGTCCTCCACTTTCCCTTTCAGAGGTACCATTCAGAAAGTGCCAAAGGCATCTGGCATCCTGGAGATTGTTCGTGTCATGCTCGTTGGATGTGTCATTCATATGCGAGTGTTTGAGTGTGCACAAACATGAACGCAACAGGATGGTGCTTGCTGTCAATATTATATATACATCTTTCTCTTTGCATGCCCAAGTGTTGTATGTATATATTTGGAAGTGAACATGTCTGTTAGGACAGTTTGAAGTATTTGTTCTGCTTGTGTGAGGAATCTCCAACAACATTTCTACAGGTACTTTACCTGTGGTAGAAGATGAATCTTTAAATGGCACATTGCACATCTTATTGAGAATGATAAAAATCTAAGGTGAAGAAAAGAGAAATCTTCCAGCATCCAGTCACAGATTGGGATCCATCGAAAGGAAGACTCTCTTCTTGCACACTCAGGCTCACAAAAGAGTTCAACTAATAAGTAAACTATGACCGATTGCAGTGAAATTGTTATGTTTCATTTTAAATTCCTGGAACCCAATGCAAACACTTGTCAAACAGGTTATGTGACAAAGAAATATGGTTTAATAAAAAGCTCTGCAACTACAAGGTCAGGCATTAGAGTCTAAATGCCTAACCAGGCACAGAACTACAGAACAGAACTAAAACTGTAATCGTATAGAAATTATATAATTAAAGAAACAAAGCAAAACAAATGAATCCATAACAATGAAAATTACAAATTAGTCAACTACTAAGAGTACATAATACTTACAGGTACTGCTTACAGAAAACCCGTGGAGTAAGGACAGAAGGCCATGGAGGTTACGCAGGGTACGACAAGAGAACGCAGATGAAGTAACACACAAAAAATCAGCCTTTTGCAAAGAAAAGCCCACCTAATGACCGAAATATGAACAATTACGGGAAACTTGATAAATGTAAGTCAGATCTCCTTGATGCTGTTCATATGAGGTGAATTTGGACTAAACTGAACCAACAGTTGGGAAGTAAAGTCCGAAAAACTATTTTTTTGTAGACTAAAGCTCCTCCCAGTGAGTGGCATCTGAACTATAAGAATAAAATACGACATATGCAAATCAGATCTCCTCAATTCAATTCATTGGCACCAAATTTGGACCAAATGCTTTATCACAAAAGCACCTACTAGTGGTGGAAGGCCGTAACTGTCCTTTCCCAATATTTGTTCTTCCTCACACTGCGGTCTACGTGGGTATAAAAACCAACCAAGGTTTGCAATTATCACAATATTATAATCTACTTCAAACCTGTTGGAATCTGTGCAACAGGTTTTGTGGTGTGCAGTTTTTAATTTTACTGTTTTATTAGAAATTCACCTCTTTGTCTCTATTCTTTATATTCATGTGGAGAAGAGTGTGCTTCATGATTTTTCACATGCATGAGGAATGCAAAGAGCCTTATTTGTATGCGGCGGAGAAATTCACATTTGTAACGCTCCATGGGACAGGACTGGTCAGGTACAAACAAACAGGAATGCACTCTTCCTGTTTTTCTCAAATCTACTAATGTGTATATTTGATAAATATGTAACCTTATGTGCATAATTGTCAGCTTCTAGTCAAACCGCATAGTATGCAAGGATGCGTTTTACCTTCTTAAGGGTAAGATAATGTAGATACCTGTAGGTAAAATACCTGTAGAAATGTTCTTGGAGCTTCATCACACAAACAGAACAAAATACTGTGCGTTTGTCTGTTCGTCTGGGAGCAGGAATAAAGAAAACCTAAAGGATGGATTTGCAAGAAATTTTACCCAGAGGTAGGTTTTGGCATACCATAGAAATGATTCACATCAATTGACGTAAGGTGTTTCAAAGCATTTATATAAAAATACAAAATAAAATACGAAGACGTTTGGAGTAATGACGTCTCCATGTGGCTTTTGATGCCTTTGATCCTTTGTTTTCTTTGATGTTTCGTTAGATGTCGAGGCTCGGTATCAAGATAAAAGTTCAATCTTTCCTGTTATCAGGAAAGATACCAGGAAATCTTCACAAGTCTTAGGTCGCAAGCTGACAAGATTGTGAGGTGTGACGTTGATACCTATAGAAGCACCTGCTGAGTCGAGTCCCAGCTGATAAAAGCGGCGGTGCTGCCCGCATGGTGTTAGCATCTGGACCGTGGTAACTGTCCTAAATCTTGTGAAGAGAATCCGAGCAAAGGAAGCAATGATTTCAGAGAGAGAGAGAGAACAGGTGGATGAGGTTCGAATATCACATAGAAAGATACATACTGAGGATTTCTCGCTATAAAGATCGGATACTTAAACCAAACGCGTTACTTCGACATCTGTCCGTTTATAGCCGTTCTGAAAAAGGATGGTAATGGCGAAAGGAGGAGAGAACTCCTCAGTTTATTGCTCGCAGTGAGGTTGGAAGCTTAGACTCTGATTATTGCAGTAAAGCCTGCTGAAGCATGTGGCTGTGTGCAAAGTGTTCTGGCAAGCTTTAAAAGGCCCGTTCTGCATCCAGAATTCACACACGTTTAACATCAATCCTACGCACAAATCTAATTTAACTGGATCATATTTACAATTTTTGGAAATCCCTTAATCCGCTTAAAATCCTCACCGAAAAAACAAACAATGTAATAATTTTACCTTTGCATATTTATATTACCTGAAAAGTGGGGGATGTTATGGAATCATTATCGCAGCGTCTTCCGCCGTACATTCTTCACGTGATAACACAAAAACTATTTTGTGGATCATTTTCCAATTTTTTACCGTCATAGACGTTAGTGCAAGGGAGAACTGGAGTGATTTTGGGAAAGGTCAGTTTTATATTTCCAACACTAGGAGGACCTTTAGTTTCATAAGTTTTCAGCCCACAATTTCTCAATCGTTGGTCTGATTTAGTCCAAATTTGGTGCAAATGAATGTACTGGGGAATGTTGGGGAACTCTTTCTTTGATATATGTATTATATTTTACTCTAGTCATTCATTTATTACTCACTGTGGGAGTTTTTTTTGGAATAACACTGTTTTTCATCCATAACTTCCAGATTGTCGATTCGATTTAGTCGGACTTTGGTGAATATGAATCGACTCAAGGGGATTTATCGTAGTTTACTCTAAAAGTTTATATTTTACTCACAAGGTGGGGCTTTCTTAACAAAGAAGTACAGGTTTTTGGACATAAGCTCACATTATTTGGAGGAGTACCTTTTTCTTGTACAATGTAGGGGATCTCGAGGAGAACCCATTTGGGCCATTTTGATGAATATTGAATTAGATCTACCTGTGAAAATTAAATAAAAGTTTAATTGATTTACAATTCTGCTGTGCAGTCTTGCCAATCATCAGAGAAAATTTCAATTGCCATTCAATTCTCTTACATCACCTTGTTTTAAAGCCCTCTCATTAATTGTATTTCAAAAGTCATCGATATTATGGAACGATCGCTGCCGCCACGACTGAAGTCGAGTCTACCAAAGATCATTTGTGTTAACACGATAAGACAAAAGCTATGGTCATGGATCATTTTCAAATTGTATACCCACATAGACCTTAGTGCGACGAATAACTGGACTGATTTTGAGAAAAGTCAGATCCATATTTCCAACACTAGAGGGAGATTTGGGCCATCGTTTCTTAACAGTTGGTCTGATTTATTCCAAATTTGAATCATCTCATGCAGATTTTTCTGGTATATAAGGTTCACTGCTCAAATATAAATAAAGGGAACACTTAAAGCTGACATTCCAGATCTGGATGAATGAAATATTCCAGTTGAAAATCTTTATTGATTAGATAGTGTAATTTGTTAAGAACAAAATAACATATGAATGATCAATGGAAACCAAAACCATTAATCCGCTGAGGAGTGGATTCAGAATTATATTCAAAATGAAAGTGGAAATATAAGATCCCAGGCTGATCCAGCTTTTGTGAATTTCCTCAAGACAACTCCTTATATGGCTCAGCAGTGTGTCGGGCCTGCAGGTGTTTGTATCTACTCCATGTAACATCTGGGCTTGCTCCTGATGGGACGATGGATGGTAACCTGCTGCTGGGTTGTTGCCCTCCTACGGCCCCCTCCACCTCTCCTGGTGTACTGGCCTGTCTCCTGGAATCTCCTCTACGCTCTTGACACTATGCTGGGAGACACAGCAAACCTTCTGGCCACGGCGCTGATGGACTCACTAGATGGAGCTTTTTTATGTTAAAACGCTGTTTTTGAACAAGAATTCACATTTATTCAGACATGGTCAATCTGGGGATTGCTTGTAGAGGATTGGGGGCCTTTTGACAGCATTATTTTTTATCAGTACGGTATCAGTTCCTCTTTCAGACAATACTCTTGTTTAACATTTGATAGCTATGCTTGCTTTGATAAACAGTGTTGTGGAGGCAATCCTAATTCAGTTGAAAAAATTTTTATATTCTTGAGTTAGGATTTGAATATTCAATGGTCTAATGAGGAAAAGATCAAATGTGAATGGAGTCTTCTCGCAGAGAGAGAGAAAAAAATACACGGTTGGCTTACCAAGCCGTTTGGATGCGTCTCCTTTCCTGTGAGTCAGATTTCCAAGCTGGCAAACGGGAGTCATGGTTTAACTGCATGGAAAACATTTTGGAGAAGCATATGTTCCTGTAGGGACATGATGCACCAGCAAAGATCTGGCAGGAACACATCAGCTCCATATTCAACATGTTATCCAACTAACAAATCCATCAACAGCACAGCTTCTTATCATCAGAATGATATTTATGCACAATATCATTTATTCATCAAAATGTTATTGTGCAGCTAAGCAGGATTAACCCCACAGCACGTTGTTTGTTTGAATGATCTTTTCTCTTGTCTTATCCGACTTTTCTGCATTTATAACCATTAAATCCTTACAGAACTAAATATGGATTTCAAAGTCCAGTAAATTGGAGAATTTTATATTCTGGATGGTGTTTGTCCGTCTGTAAGCGAAATTCCCCTAAAATGCATGAAAGGAAGTACTGGGATTTGTCTCAAGGAATAATCCATTACATTTTCTGTGGTGATTTAGATCGGGGTTGGGGGTGAGAGGGAGTGTGAATGAAAAAAGGGGAGTAGGTTTTGAAAGGGACACAGAAATGCAAGTAAGCAGCAAAGACATCAGCTAATCCACTTTCCTCCGCCACTCCAGTGTTGGGCCGCGGCGACAACAGCGATCCAAGGATGATCCCTAAACCGACACCATGGGATCCGATCTTAGAGCAGACTGCTGACATCATAGAGGTAGTTAGGTGGAGTCAATATGGACTGTTTGAAATTATTTAGGAGTCACATTTAATTTGAAAAGTTCAATCAGGGTGATTGTTTGTACGACGTAGGGGACTGGGTTTTTTTTTTTTTTTTGAGGGACCGGGGTTTTTACTTTAAGATCCATATTAATTGTGATGACCCCCCTGCTTCAGGGCTAGTTGTTCAGGGCTTCCTCTTTTCCACCAGAAAGAACCTGTGGCTAGTTTGTTGCTGGTCTTAGTGCCAGTGCTTAGTTGGTTCAACTCTCGCACCCCCTAAGAACCTGTTTGCTATTTCCATTGGCAAAGAGCCGAGTCTGAGTCACGCCATTGCGCGGTTCTTGTTTGTCAATATAACCCCGCCCCCAAGCCCCTGACTTAATCGTTTCTTGGCGCTAGACCAGTGTTGGTGCTCGTCTGGCACCAGTTTTTAGAGGCAGGAACTGGTGCTTAGGCTTTCAAAAAGCAGAGAACTGGTTCTGAGTTAGGCTGTGGCTCTGAAGTAGACCTGGAACCAGCTCGTATGTGTGATCCAGGTAGTAGTAGGCGTGGTCAGATCATCAGTCAGAAGCTCCTGAGCCAGCTGTCCCAAGTACAAAAGTACACCTGTTCAATGTTTCAGAGGAAATTCTGCACCATGCCCCCACCCAGCCTCCACTTTAATCATCTTTCTGCCTTGTCAGACTTCAGAACACTTTTTGATGTTTTAGTTAAAAGAAAAATCTCGTGTAAAAATCTCATAAAGTCCACTCCTGCGCTATTTGAGGACGTTGTGAGAGTAGAATATAATTCTGCCTGCTTTATTCTACTCCACACTTTGGTCTTCAACGGTGGTAGTCAGATAATGCTGACTACACTCTGAAGGCTAAAACGTCCGATTTAATGACTGCATGCCCCCCCCAATAGTCGGGAGGGGGCGTGGCCCGATTCGAGGGTTATCTCAAACGACTATTTGTCATTGACAAAAATTACAGCAACCAGTCAATAATGTCAAGTCATGTGATATTAGTGAGGAGGTAGGTCAATTACGCCTCCTCATCAGTTGTTTTTCTTCCATAAACTTTGGAAAGGCAGGGACTTTCTTTTTCATCGTTGTTCCACCCAGCACCGGGGACATCCCGGAGTCTCCTCGCCATCTTGTTCGTTGTGATTTTGTCATCCTCTTGGTCAACTTCAAAACGGGTCGGGTGTAATTTCAAGACTTTCCTGAAGGGTTTGCGTAGTTATCCTTACGGCACATCGCTGGTTGTTGTTTACATAATACTTGAAAACCCGATCATCGTGCGTCGCCTCCACAGTCGCAGAATCTTTCAGCAACGGCCTTTGAAATCTACGTAGTCGCGTCGTTTGAACCAGACATTACGGACGAACAAACAACCTTTACGCCTCCTTTGGCGGGAGTTTAAAGCACACACAGTGACATCATAGTACGACCGGGGTCGAGGTAATATTCTATTTATGCTGTGAAAAGATGTCAACTCCATGTTCAACACAAGATTTCACACAAAAAAAAAAACCCAACTTATCCGTTTACACTTCATCAGCGGTCCGACTCAAAACCTTGGAGGAGGGCCCATCCGGATACCAGCCGGCTGAGTCTTCAACAGGCATGCAAACATCTGTACGAAGCAGGATCCGTATCGGGGCTGAGTCTATTTAAGGTAATAGCTTCCCCTGACGTCGGCCATCTGAAGGAGCTAATTACGATAACGTCTCGGCTGGCAGGAGAAGCCTTAAACTCGTGGAAACAGGCTGTTTTTTCTTTCCTCACTTTGTTTTCCCTCTCAAATCACTCTTCCATTCCTTAAGCAGTCTTTACTCCCAAAACGGATGCCTTCCTCATTAAGGGGATAGGAGCATCTCAGATTTCTCCTCCTCCTCAAGATGGCGTAGAACTCTTGAGTGACAGGTGAGACGGTTCTGACGGCGGCGTCTCTCCCAGGTGTCCCTTCTTCCTGATGGAGGATGTTCGTACATGTGACTGACAGAATTAAACTCGGTCTAACAAACAGTTATGGGTCAAAGTTTACGCAACCGTTTGCACACATGCCAGAGGACTATTGATCAATCCCCAAAAGAACGACCTGTTCAAAAAATAATGAGACTCTAAAAAACATAATAGACAGAAGGTTGGCGCCATCATGACGCTTAACCGTGATTCTCTGACTAATTCAAAATCATAATCTGCTGATTTCTTCTGGCAGTGCGACGTCTTCATATCTGTGATGTCTCACATCCGACTGTGATGTGTGAAAGAAGAAGGCAGTTAGTTAACATGGGCATAAACATACACATAACACACACATATATACACATACAAAAAAACATAAACACACTCACACACACATACATACACACACTTATACATACACAGAAATAAATACACACAAACACACACTTACACATACATAAACATACCCACAAACATAAACACACACACTTACACAAACATACACACACACACATACAAAAACACACACACTTACACAAACAAACACACACATAAACATACACACACATACAAACACACATACATAGACACACATACACAAAAAACATACACATAAACATACACACAAACATACACACAAACATACAAACATTTAAACAGACACACATACATATTTCTGTATGTTCTGAATACAGAACATATCCCACCGACATCTGGTCCAGAGACCAGGGCGCCGACATCCACCAATCCAGCCAGCCCTGCAGCTACCAAGCCTCCATTCCCCACCCATCCAGAGGTGAGCCATCTGTTTTCACGTGGAAACCATGCACACATAGTCACACACTTAAAGAGTGTGTGACTATGTGTGACACACTTTTTTTGTGTATTATCCAGGGAGAAATGATGTGACTTTGTAAAGAACAGTCAGAGAATGGTAATTGAATTAGATGGCTGGAGGCAGTGTGCATTATTATTACGACTTTAACTGCAGTTTTTGCTCCAAATGATGAAATACTATCCACACATTCTGAATATATATATATATATATATATATATATATAAACACACATAAACACACACATCTATACATATAAACCAGACATACAAACACATATATACAAACAAACATATACACATCCACAAAAAAATAAATATATGTACATACACAGATACACACACACATACAGACACACATACGGTGGTTTTCTTTTTTTGAGTTATTCACCCTGTAGTCGCCATCACAGCTTTCGCAGCGAGGCATCGCTGTTACTTCATAAGAAGGGTCATTAATTGGTTATTTCAGCTACGTCTCACAGGAAGAGAGCAGGCAGCCTTCACAAAGTCCATAACCCAACGCAAATGTCAGAGGAGGAAAAGGCCACACTCCGTTTCGAAGACGAAGAAGAAATCCTTTAAACCTCATACAGCCATACGCAGAACAACATAGTGAAATTATTTCTCAGCACTTGACCTATCCCTGAGGGAGCTGTTGGCCGCCCCTTTGAAGCGCCCGGGGGAAATAGGGTTTCAGGGTCTTGCGCAAGGACCTCACGACAAGTAGACCCTGGTGGGACCCAAACTGGCTACGTTTCGTTCTTCAAGTTGGGAGATGGCCGCTCTACCCACTGAGCTTCAGCCTCCCCATACAGAATACAGTATTATGCTGAGAATAAAATCACCGTTAGATCAAAACAGAACGCTCACCTCTCTCTTGAAATAAATGATCCCTTTGTGATGGTTGACCAGTGGTGGGAGGAGTCTTCAGAACTCAAAATTATTTTCCCCCCCTTTTTTTTTTTATATTTCCCCTTTTTTTGGTCACCAGCAAGTGCTGTGCAAAAAGTGACAAAAAAACATAAATATTTTTATATACATAAAAATATAAAAAAAAAAAAATCTATACCAAGATAATCAAAATACGGTCTCTTACTACCGAGCTCTACAAAGGACAGCACTTCTCCAGTCAAAAACACTCTCTCAGAAGAGCCATAGTTCCCTGGCTTTTTAGGAGAAGCTCCTCCCACAAGCCAAACCACAGTCAACTGAAATCAATTAACCCAAATATACAACTTACACATTTAAAAACGTTTATTATATACATAAACATTTTAAAGCAATCCAACTTTAATACAGAAATATGATGTCCATAATACATAAATGTCAGTTAAATGAGCATTACTGCTTCTCCTAAAGGCAGGTGGTTATAATATTATGGCTAATTGAATTCCCTAAATTGTCTCGTGACTAATGACATCCTGCTTGTTTCCTGCTCCCACCGTCTGGGTCCTCGGCTGCACAGCTGAGAGTTTGCTTGGGGGGATGTGAACCCACACCTGATCCACCTTGACCTAAAATTACGAGCGGAGAGTTTTCCCTTCTGTCTCGTCTGAAGTTATCACACAGATGAACATTCTCTGCAGGTCAAAGAGGGTGTTTTATATCACACGGTTAGGGTTTATCTGCTCGAGGGCTCTCTGAAAAAGTTTGATCACAGGGAACTTGTGGCACAGGACGACTGGATCTCGCCATTTTAGATATATCATTATTTCTCCGAAAAGCAGCTCCTTCCTGTTAACGTGATAACTCAAAAACTATATCATGGATCAATTGGAAATCTATACCCTTGTAGACCCTCATAGCGTTAGGAAGAACTGGAGTGTTTTGGAGTTAAGGTCAGTTGCACATCTCCTACACTAGAGAATTATGGCAATGGTGTATGAAGATCTACAGAATGAGGGAATTCTGTCTGCTTTACTCCAAGATCTGGCTATTTCCTGCTCTCCCTTCAGGTCTCCCCCCCGGTGAAGGTCTCCCCCCAACACTGAGTGCGATGGGAAATCACTTCACTGCAGTGAGGAGAAGTCCAGACGAGAAATCATCTGCTGGGAGCATAGAACATGTATCAAAGTCAGAAGGTAATCCTGGACAATTTACTAGAGAATCAAAAAAAACCTGTTCTGTCGCTGTAGGGAGTCCAAACTGGATTAAGTCGACGTTAAAATTTTCAATCGTTTAAAATGTTTTTATTTGACGCCTGTTCAAAGAGGAGTAGCTCGCATAGATCTTAGTAAGAGGAAGAAGAGGAGTTATTTTTTTGGAAATGTCAGTTGTATAGTTCCGACAAAAGGGGAAGGTTTGTCTCGAAAAATTTCAGGACATAATTTCTCAGCCGTTGATCCGATTTAGTCCAAATTTGGTGCATCTGAATGGAGGCGATATATCTTATATACATTGTGATTTTCTCTAGTAGTTCATATTTTATTCACAGGGGGGGTTTTATCATGAAAATCAGGTTTTTTCCTGCATAACAGTTACAGAAATAAAAGGAAAATGTCGAAAAAAGGAATCCGTATCAGATATTAAAATAGTAAAAAATAACTCAAATAACATTGTGTTGAAAACACTCGTTATTCAGATATAACTACTTAACCATCACCCCGGTTCAGTCCAAATTTGGCACAGATGAATCCTATCATGTATTTTCTGTAATATTTTGTATTTTACTCACTTTGTGGAGTTTTATTTTTTGTTTACAAAAACTACTGTTGATGTAAGTTCACATGCAATTTGAGAAGCGAAACAGTGAGAGAAGATGGAGATTGGGCAATATATTACAGGCGTTAAGGCAATTGGCCTTTTGAAGTCATACTATGAGGATAAAAGCAACTGGAAATTACTCCCTCAGGGGGGGGGGGTTAAATGTAAAGATATATTTCACGACGTTTTAATGTATGCATGTCTAAAAATTTGATAAATAAAAGAAAGACTATTATTAAAAAAATAGGAAGTGTTATGTGATTGGCTGAGGCAGTCACATGGAACTTTAACCTGAGGTCACTCTGGCCTAATCAGAGCGGAAATACATTGTAATTAATTGTTTTATGCGATCACAAAAAAAGTAAAGACAATAAATGAAACAATGTATATTGTGAGCTTAATGGTTTGGAACGTTTTGGTTTTATGTTCTTAGTTATGGCAAAGTGGTATTTGAAAAAGAAAAATTATTTATTTTCCATTCATCAGATGTTCAAAAATAAACAGTTTTAAAACAATTTGATTAATCCTAAAATTGACGTCCCCTCAAACAAGAAACGTACAAACGACCACCAATCTACACATTTGCAAAACATTCCTTTATTATAAATAAATCATCTTTTTGTATAAAAACTGGCATGCTTCAACCATGGCGTTTTACAGGTTCACAACCCAAGGCTACAACCCGGTTTAGCCAAGACAGCAGGAGGAAACACACTCATCTCATTAAGCAAGGGCGATCCATCAGACAACGGTGAGACAAGAATGAAAAAATCGGCACGACCACAAAAATACTTACAAGTAGAGAAGAACAACAAACATGTTTGAGCCTCATAGATTTTCACTTACGTTTTTTTCTCTTTTTTAAATATCTCATAAAATCTCTGTCACTGCCCCCCAAACTTTGCCGTTTTTAGATATAATGTATACATAGTTATCTTTTCCATGATTTTTAATTTTTTTTTGGTTTTGTTCATTTTTTCTAGATTTGAATAATCACTCAGTCCACCACAGTGTCCAATGGTACGTCGCTTTTTTTCACGTGTCTTTTTTTTTCAAACAGGAAAGTTCATGGTCGGACCTGATGGGTGGGTGAGCAGCGGGAAAAGCAGGCGCACTTGACTGGTAGTTTGTGTGGTCCCACCTTTTTGTGGTTTTGATGCAGAACAATACATAATGTTTCATGCTTGGTTTCCGTCGGACGCTCTGTCCGTCCGCCGATTGATCAGCTTAGAAAGACGGCTCCTCCCCCATTTCTCTTGGCCCCTCCCCCCCGCAACACGCCTTCCCTCCTGTCCAATGCTCTTCATCGTCCTCTGTGGTTCCCTCAAATGGCGTGATTGTTGTAGCTGACGTATGTTGTCTTAGTTGATGAAGCTGCGTGAGCACGGGAAGGAGAAGGAAAAAAAAAGGCAGTTGAGAACAGATTTCGCTACAAATGGTCATGAAACAGTGTCACGTCCATCTGAGTCAGTGGGGCTTTTTTATGCCAGACCCATTATGTCTGCTGTCGCTTCAAGCGTATCATGTCAGAGTTTTTGCTGCAACCAAGGCCTCTAACCGAGTAATAGCTACACTCTAAAGCTTTACACAACCCTTTTGCTCGTTTTGTGTACTCGAAAATCTTTCACAGAAAAGATTGGCAGTCAAAATGCAGTGGTTCTTGAATCTGCTTTTTTGCATACAGAACTTTTTGATTTGCAAACCCCTAGCAAAATATAACATTATCAGGTAGGTCTGTGCGACTTCAGAGGAATTCCATTTCTATGCTGACGACACAGTCTACTGCTCTCACAATCTTGGCTTTTTTAGTATCTACATCCTACTACGAGATCAGATTCGTCAACTCATAATCTGTGAAATCACCATTTACTGAGAAAAATTTTAACAGAAAACGGTCAAAAGATTGAGTCGGTAGGGGTTCTTAATTGATGATTACTTCTCCTTGCTGAAATTATCCTTTTTCGCTGTTATTGATTATTGAGGCGTAGATGAAAGTTTCATCTCAGTGTCCCCACATGATGGACAGCGTTTATAAAGCTACATCCACAATGCCTGTCTTTTTCTTAGATTGGATCCAGTCTGTGGCTGCACATTCCCAAAAAAAATCCGACCTGTGGCTTTATTATATAGTCTGACTGGCCGATAGAGATAAAAATTTAAGTTTTTAAACAATAATTGACAGCATACATACAAACAATGGGGTTGTGGGTGGCTATTCGATATTGGTAGCTTTTAGCATTCTCTGCTACCATTAAGCTTCTTGAAACTTCCTCTTGGTGATTAAATTTGAAGTGTTTGCATGTTCTCTCCGGGAACACCGGCTTCCTTCCACAATCCAAAAACATGAAATATTGGTGAATCGGTGACACTAAAATTGCCCATAGGAGTGAGTTGTTGTATGTCTCGGCCCTGCAATGAACGGGTGTACCGCAGCCCTCGGGCCAATGTCAGCTGGCATAGGCTCCAGCCCGCCGCAAACCTGAACAGGATAAGAGGTTGATAATGAATGATTAAATTTGTTGTGCCTCACTGGTTTTACACTTTTTGGGCTGATCACATACAAAAGCATTCTGGGAAATATACC
Organism: Lophius americanus; assembly: GCA_037951165.1. NCBI lineage: Eukaryota > Metazoa > Chordata > Actinopteri > Lophiiformes > Lophiidae > Lophius > Lophius americanus. The sequence goes on along the minus strand of JBBDHG010000037.1, from coordinate 16,556,948 downwards.
TTATTAATCATCTTCTCTTTCAAGATCAGTCATAATAAATTTGGAAGTGAAATCTTTTCAGCTCCTTATTCATGGAATAAATGACAAACTAATCTCCAGCGTCAAACACTTTGAACACCTGCAAATTCACATGTTTTGTATGTTAATAGTTTCTTCTAATTGAAACCATGTTGCTGCTACTCTTTGCCAACGTGACGGACATCCCTGATCTCAGTGGAATCAATGTGGTTCAATACATGTCAAATGAAACCTGAGGAGACGGTTGTCTATTCGCTCTTTGAAAGAACTGTAACCTGCTTCTCTCACTGATGCTAATAAACTGCTGACAGGAAAAAAAATGGTTTCACTTAATAGCTGTAAAGCAGAATCCATTATACCGCTGCAGGGCGAAGGTAAGGCTGAAACCAACCTGCATTATGTCATTAAAGCTGAAGATGTGCCTCCACACACACACACACAATATACACACTTATATTCAGTGGCAAAAATCATGCAAACACAGATACCCGTGCAGCATTTGTACCCCCGCCTGTCATTTCATCTCCAAACTGCTGAAGTGAGAGAAGGAGCGGGGAATGGCGCCGTGCTATCTGCGCTCGGAGGAAAACCTGCTCTGCTCCCGAGAATCACCGCTGCTGATGTTTGCCCGTAGAAAAATACGCCAGGCATGAAATGAATTATCAAATATCAGTTAAGTAGTATAATTGAATTAAGATGATGGGTAAACCTGTTAAAAGCATGAATTTGCACAGGAGTAAAACATTTGTTTGTGTAGTGATGCAACAAAATATGCATCATGATAAAATATATTTGCAATTATAGCCTCTCTTCAGGTGTATGCGGGTATTAGTGCATGTATATTATATGTTCTTGAACAAACACATATTGTGTGTGAAACTGTTGGAGACCCCCTCTTGATGATTTCATTCATCCTTGTCTGCATCTCATGATAAACTGTCTGATCTTTGCGGAAGCACACCGCTGTCATGCCAGAAAATTATTAGGTTAAAATGTGACCCATACCACGTTATAATATGAAAAACGTGAAATATATCAGGTTAGGACCTAAAAATGATCATATAAAACCTTGAAACTTACCAGGTGAAAATGTATCACGCGATACATTTCATTTTCTGGCAATACAGCAATAAGTATCAATAGATTTTTAATCATTATAAAAGAAAGGCGATCTCTGTAAAGACAATATCCGATATATTAATTATCCAATACCTGCATCACGAGTATGAAAAAGTATTCAGCCCTGAAACTAATGGATAATATCTCTACAACATCACACCTCCACGTTTGGTTTAATGTCCTGTCTTCCACAGAGTTCAATCTAAAAATCATCAATCTGTACAATATTCCCACAAAAGTTCTGATGGTCATCAAGGTGTGTTCTTGGGCTCTTTTGATTGGCAGAGACTCTCCCTTGGATTCCACTTCAACCCAGGGTCTTTGGCAGGGTGGAACCACGAACTCTGTCCTTTACTAAAGTGTCTCACGTTTTTTATTTGGCTCTTTTGTGACTTCCTGAGTGAAACTTGAATTTTGAATGGTTCATTCGTCCCTGTCATCTCTATCTGTAGATCATTTGTCTCATAATGGATTAGGCATTAAAAAGCCTTAGAAAATAGCTTAGACCCTGTTTAGACTTGGTTTTAAAATGCAATTTGGGCGATCGTCTCAAAAGTGGACAGCGAGTGACTCGCTAACTGAAAGTGTAAACAACCGCCGAGGTGGTCTGGGACCAAATATCTTTTGTAGTGTAAACGTTAATGTGTCTCCTTCAATGGCATAACAGTAAAATATGTCATCAGTGCTTGACGTACTGTGGCTAGCAACGCACCAGAAAAATTCACTGCTTTACTAACGTGCTTTAATTTTCACCTTGTTACTTTGTCCTTTCAGTCTCAACAGTTGGAATGGTCCATACATGTTTATCAGCAGTTAAAACGCAATTGTTCTGCTAGCTAACTTAACAAATGTGGCGCTTGACTGATGTGACTGATAACTATGCACAATGCTAACGGCCCACTAGGTTAAATTGATATATTATTTATACAAATATACAACAATAAAAAGATTTTTTGATCTTGTGACGTAGGCAGAAACGAAATCTGAACACAAGCGGTCAGCTGGACACATTCGGAGACGCGCGATAGACCACAAGTGTAAAAGGTGTTTTGTCTCGCGGTCCTCTTGTCCAAGTCTAGTCCAAACAGGGTCTTAGTAACTATTCCTCAAAAACATTTTTCCTCATCTCTGTTGGAGTTTTTATTTTTAGCATACTGGTGAGACCTATGAACCAACATCCTGTTTCTGAAACGGATCTATTTATGTGATTTGATTGAACGGGGCAGGTAGTAACGGGGTCTAGGTTTGTCTTATATATTCAATTTCATTTTAGATGCTCTACATTTTAGTACTGACTTAAGTCAGTACTTCCTTCTCTGATATTAACTCTAATATTAATATTAGAGTCCCAGAGTTCCTAATATAACTGCATGTCTTTATGACGTGGATGGTTGTATGTCCTGTATGTATAAATATAAAAGTTTAGTGTCCTCTTACTCACTGTTGGTCTCCATACTCTCACATAGCTCAGTCTTCACCTCTCCATTTGGCCGGTCGCCTCCCTTCTGACTCAGTTTCCCTGACATGGTGGCAGCTGTCACGATCGCCTGCATCAGCATTCAAGAAGATTCAGAAATCCAGCTGCATTTTAATATCTTTTAGAAATGGAACCAGTTAGCATATGGAGACAGAGTGTTTGTCGCCTCACCTTGAAGCTGCGTTTTCGTTTGGGGATGTTCTGCTCGGGGTGAAAGAGGATGACGTAGACCTTGGGCATGTAGAGCATCCCCAGAGAAACGGAGGCGGACAGGCTGAGAGAGATGGTCAGAGTGGTGGTCTGGATGTACATCTAGAAGGAGGAAGACACAGGGAGACAGACGGAGTTGACGTCATTCTCATGACGTATGGTGGAATGTCCTTGTGCTGTACCAATTGATACAATGACAATAAAGCAATTCTATTGTATTGTTGAGGAATGTTAAAGGGATTCTAAGCTTTTTTGGGGGTCAGGGTGAATGTCATCCTAACATCCAGCTTCATTCCTTATCACTACCACTACCAGAGTCTAGACTCAAGGGTGGTAATTCTCTTCCATATGGAACATTGCCAGATAGTTTCACTTGGTGATCTACTTCCTGTCGGTGGCTAAGCAGCAAAAACTGTACCTTCTGCGTCTCATTCCTATTTCATTCACTCCTGATTGAAGTATCTCTTGGAGACACTGATGAAGGCATTAAAAAAGAGACAAAAGTGGGCAACTACATTATCAAAAAGTGCACCGACACGCCGATTGAAGCAATTCCGTTAACTACAAGCTGACAAGAAGGGCAAAGGTAGAATGGGGAAAACTTTCTGCAGTCATACTTTACGATGGCCAATTTCTGAAAATCACAGTGCTTCAGTTTGACTCAGGAAAATGTTCGAGCCAACATTTGATTGTTCTCGGTGAGGTACAACTGTTTCTGTACAGTCCCTTTGCACATTGATGACATACGGTACTTTGCAATAGAAATCAAGTTTTGCATAAATGTGCATCTATTCATAAATGACCAAAACACACGGACAAAAGTATCTACTGCACTCTACTTTGATAAGCTGAGTTCATCTGAGGCGGTAGAAGTTCTACATATTCCTCTGGCACAGAACTCATTAAGACATTTACGAGACACTGGAAGTTGAAAACGTTCATTGTAAACAAATGGGAAGCAGATTCTCAGGGAGTAATAATATCCATGAGGTCCTCTGGTATAAACGTGATTAAGCAGGCTGGAAATTAATGCTTTTCTGCTCTCTGTATTTATAAGTGAAATTTATAAAAAAGGAGGTTTTCCTACAGAAGTGCACCCGTGATTAAAACGTTTTTAATCTCTCAGCCAAACCTGACCAGGCCTCTTAAATGTAATTTGGTGAAAAAAAATTTGTTTTAATTCGCGATTTGAGAGCTTACTCAGTATTTAATAAATCTAGTTAAAACTCCGACAGATGGAAATATCGGAGCAGCCGCTCTTCCTTCTTTGGTTCTCAGTTGAGTGTGTGATGATCCACAAGGGTGACTCTTCCTTTTACAGTCCGCTAAGTATATATATAATATATAGTATATATGGTGAATTATATGTATTATTGGGTAATTACCAGTGATAATAAATAAAAAAAACTAAGAATTACAGATGACATACAAGGTATTCACATGGTAAATAAATTGTAGATTATAATGTATTATTTAATAAAGGTATTGATGTTACGTAGGATCCGGTAATAGCATGGTAACAATCAATAATATATATGTATAATATTATATTTATCGGTTAAATGCCTGTAAAATAAGAGAGTACAAATGGTTTGGTTACCAGGAAATGTCTTACATTTGTAGCTTTGATGGCTATAAGAAAAAATGATATTTAAGGTAGGTTCTATTTTCAAACTCACGAGAGTCACATATTTTATACAGCCAATGATCTGAACCTGATTTTTTGCAGCTACAAACTGCCTATAATTATTTTGATTGACCTTTGTTGAAACGGCCGTCTCCGTTAAACTTGAGTCCCTTTATTCCTCCTGCCAACGAATTTTTAAACTCCATTATGTAGACTGTTTAAATTGCTTTTGCCTGTAAAGTAGGCATTATGGCTATGGCTAGGTCTCAACCCTGCATGACGCTGATGAAGAAGCCGTGCTCTTTCTAAACGTCTCAAACTCGGTTTTTCACAAAAAGAAGAGGAAGAGGAACACACATACCTACATAAAGGCATTAATGGATAATACTGACATTAGTTAAAAGGAAAGGGGAGTTAAGGGCCGAAGCAGCGGAGGCAAATAGTCAAAAAGATAAACCAAAAAAACATTACTGAAGTTCATATGTTGTTTTACGACAGTGTGTTTATCAATTACATGTACATGATTTGCATATAATTACTTTCATTATCTTATTACCATTATCATGGTTACTATATATATCCCAAAAAAGTTTGGGACATTATGGAAACATCGGAAACATCGCAGTGGCCGTCGCAGTTCATTCTTGTTAAAGCGAAAACTCAAAAACAAATTTTGTACCCCCATAGACCTTAGTGAATGAAAGAACTGAAGTGATTTTGGGAAAGGTCATTATGTAATTTCAAAACTATGCGGCACTTTATCTCCAAAAGTTCTGGCGCCATATTTCCATAACCGTAAGTCCCATTTAGCCCACATGTACTGCATATGAAACGACTTGAGTATATGTATGTCGTTCATATTGTTATTTTACTCTAATAGTTCATATTTTACTCACTCTGGGGAATTTTTTGACAAAACACACAGGTTTTGGACATTACTTCCCAACCGTTGGTCTTATTTAGTCGAACTTTGGTGCATGTGAATCGACTCAATCACATGTTACTTTATTTCATATTTTACTCACTTTGGGCAGCTCTTTCTAACAAAAATAAATAAATACTGTGGACTTTAACTTTTAATTTGAGGAGTTCAATCAGGGGGTTGCTTGTACCACAGAGGTGACTTTCGGTGGATATACCCTTGCGGTTTGGAGACGACAGTTTAGGCCTATCTTTTAACACCATGCTTCCTTTTACTTCCCTTAACCCTGGGCATTGTAATAGGGTTGTAACAACCTTGCAACAGGACCGGTATCTGCTCCACAGTGTGAGAAGGAACAGAAGGATTACTGCCAAATCCCTGAAAAATGACCTCCAGCAGCAACTAATATGCATGTTTTGGACCAAACTGTCAGAAACAGACTCCACGAGGATGGCCTGAGGGTCTGATGTTCTCTGGTGGGACCAGTGCTCACAGTCCAGTACCGCGCAGCTTGATTACATACGCCAGAGAATACCAGAATTGAAAGGTTTGTTTCTGGTGTGCCTTTCTCTTCACATATAAGAGCACAGATGTCAAAGAGTCTGGAGACTCATCGAGGAGAGGAAAGCCCATTTTGCCTTGTTTACGCTCTATGTTTACTACTACTAAGCTGCAGGTGTGTAATTTTATAATTCATTGCATTGAAACAGATCAACAACCAAACAAGACTAAAATATATATTGAGAAGAACCATTCCCTGCTTACAACTCAATTGTACCGGGGTCGTGTGTGGCAGCATTCAGAAAGGACCATAGGAGGTGTATTTAGCAGGTAGCAGAGGGAAATCAAACTGGGACAAAACTGAAACAAGTACAAAGGACGTACAAGAGTAAAAGGTCAGTACCAATGTAATTGTGACAGGAAAGTCCAAAAAATCCCTTGAGCTGTAAGCTCAGTCCATAACAGCAGCGGATATTTTCCCAGCCGTTTCCATTACCATGGAGCCTGCAGTCCAAAGTCGTGGCTTGCAGCTGTTGTTGTTTACACAAAGACACTCACAAATTCACTTTGAGAGCGCTGTCATGCTGTCTACAGCCGAGAATGGCTAAAAAAATTGTACATATGGAAGGGCCCTCTATTATACCAAAAGTCCCACTCACAAAGGAGGCGCTTAGCTCCGGCCGCTGACGTGTTCCCTTAAGGCTAACAACATTTGCAGGCAGAGATTCTTTGGTCTGTGATAGGAGGAGATCTAGAGAGCAGAATAGAGGTGCTTTCTGCACCTGGGAAAAATGAGAAACTAGGAAAGAGGTTTCAAAAAATGTGTTGACAAATTCTTGGTGCGGCGTAACGCATTATGGTGAAAGAAAGTGATGCTTTGGCTAACTTGTTGGTCAAGTCAGGTTCAGGTTACTTTATTTGTCCCTGTAGGTATATTTGTTTGTGGGGAGAGTCACATCTATCAATACATAAAAGACATATAAAATACAAACATGAAAAGGGCTAAGTCAGCAATATTTAGCCATACTGAGATCGCTGGGCGGTGCCGATTACTCAGGACAGTTTTCATTGTCCTCTCAAGACGATCGTTTTTGAAACGACAGACATTACTGTTCCCAGGAGACGGACAGCTTAGCGGCCTTCTCTACGCGGCGGCAACGACTGATGCTTGACAGTTGATGGCTATTCTGGGTCGGCTTGGCTGTAGTTTAGTTACAGCTTGTGATCAGAAGCGAATTAACTAAATCTTGTCGTCTTGCCCGGAAACCACAATTTCCACTGGCATTCACCCAAGACAGAGAAGTATGACATGTATTCATTACGTTAAAGCCGAAAACATATGCTGCATAAAATGGGGGCGGCTCTCTGCTCATCATGTGTGCTTCTCGCTCCCGCTGTAATCACTGCTTCTGAAACCGTGATTTACTGAGTCGCACAAACAGAAACACGCACAAAAACTCTGGCTTCTCATGCTTGATGAACCGAGACACGAAACACAAGTCATTACTCCGCTTCAGTGATTTATTGCAAATCCTTTTTATATCTAACACAGAGTGAGGACAATAAGGTCGTGGAATGAAAGAGCTGGCGCCAGGAGCACGGTCAACATAGCTGAGGAAGGGCGAGATACAAGAAGATACAAAGAGATAGAGAAAAAGTGGACGAAGGCGAGGATGGAAGTCAACCCAATTCGACTTTATGAGGACATTAAAAAATAACAGTTGAGCAAAGTCCTGTACAGTAAATAAATATCAGGGTCACGCCATAAAAACACAAGTTATTTAAAAAACAGCAATAAGCCCGCAAGACAAAAAAATGTACAAATGTCATTCTGGATTAAAACCCTTTAATGTCCTGCCCAACTGTTTGGTGCAGCAGATTTTGAGTCTTTATTTCTTCCCGAAAAATGTTACTGAACCTGTTTATAATCCGACCCAGAGGCAGCACGTTTATGCTAAAGAGTAAGGGGCCAAGGACGGAGCCCTGGTGGGCCGCACAGATCCAGGGGGCAGCAGAGGAGGAGATATTAACCGAGGCTATTGAGAAAGTCCTATTTGATAAGTAAAACTTTTACTAGACCAAAAAATAACGGGGTTTTAAAAAAATGCTTAACCAAAAGTTTGAGGTAATTTAATTTAAATAAATTATTTACCAGGAATTATTTGGAATATGAAATAAATCACGTGAGGATTTACTAACGAGAATTATGTAACTTGATACTACCAAAAAAAAGTCTAATAAGGGTCGAATAGTTTTTCTCAAAACTTGCTTTGCCAAAAGTGTAAACTAATGTAATTAAAATTACACTCCATCCTGAAATGAAAGTCAGATCTTTATTTTTTTTTTACTGTTTGAAACATACTTGACCAAACAGTATGTCTTTTTGTTTGTTTGTTCTCTCTAACATGTGCCGGCTAAAAGCCGAGCAGCAGAACATTACGTTAAAGTGCATTTCAGAAATCCACAGGGGTTGTGATAAAAAAGCATGTATGAGCTTTATAAAAACCATTAAATGATAGCCTCGACTGGTTTAACTGGATCAAACCACAGAGGTGGATCTGTTTATCCAGTTTAAAATCTTCATCCATTGTAGCCCAAGTTAGCAAATCATGGGTTTTTGAGGGAGCACACGGCCGGGGGGGAGCACAGGTCCATAGAAGAGGCATCCCAGGCAGCACGGTGTTCAAACCCCTTGTCTTCAAGTTTCTTTCATTACAATGTAAAAAGTTTAGGACTATCAAGACTTTGATGTCCTTCAGACACCCCAGCAGGGGTTTTAAAGAACTGGCATAATTTTTTTCTTTTCAGAAGCAGTTTTGGAATCGTCTGCATAAAAATGACGGAGATTCCACGTTTCTTTAAAATAAACCTTTAGGGTAGAGGATAAAGGGGAAAATGGATGAGCCCAATAATAGAACCTTGGGGGACTCCACATGGGAGAGAGGCAGTGGATGATTCAAAGTCACCTAGGATTATTAAGAAGCTTTTCTGGAGCAGGTAAGACCAGAACTACTGAAGGATGGGCCTTGAATACCCACACTGTAGTCCAGGTGAGAGATAAGAATGCCGAGGTCCATTGTGTCGGATGAAAGTAGGAAAGACCGGAGTCCTCCATGATGAATTTTCAAAAGATGCAAGGAAACATTTGGGAAGATGGAGAAATGAAGGGTGATGACAACGCCCTGCGTTGATTGAACAGAGCAATGAAGAGGTTCGGCACCGATGAAATGAAACATTTTTCCCCACAGTACAATTAGACAGAAACTCACGCGTGTTGAAATTAACACAAGTTGACTGAGCATTCAACTCTGGCAAACGGCTTGTTGTTGTTGTGTTGCCAACGGGCTGAGTGGTTGCCTGTTGGTATTCGTTTGAACTATGCTGTGCACAGAGTGCTATTTTTAATCAAGCATATAAAGCAGAACCAAGTGCAGAATCATGTGATGATGCACAGCAGGAAAGCTCCACACAACCTTTATAAGCGAGTCGAAATGCCTTGGCTTTGACAAAACAGTTGTCTATTTTTCAATAAGCCTCTGAGTCACTGAGATCTCCACTCTCATGTCTTTGTTTCCCGGCTCTCATTTAGACTAAATAACCGCTGGCAACGTTCGTGTTCCGATTGGCTGAATGGTCAAAGAGAAATAAGAGTTTGGGGTACTTGACTTTCATCCCTCCAAGGCTTCTTTCCATCTCCAACCGCTCCTTCTCTAATGAGTGGTTGGAGATGCACAACGCTATGCACTGCAAAAACTCACAATCCTACCAAGATTATTTGTCTCATTTCTAGTCAAAGTATCCTTCGACATGATTTAAGACACAATTACTGAAGAAGTAACATTTCACTCAGATACAGACACCTGTTTTCAGGTAGCTGAACATCTGGTTGGGTCAAAGGCCAATCTTGAAAGAATCACGCAAGCTCAAATTGAGTATTTCCAGCAAACTTAAAGAGAAATCCATCTGAAATTGCTTAATTATTACTGACAAATCTCATTTTAAAGTCTTAAATCTAGAATTGTGTCACTACCAAATAGATTAGATAGAATAGATTACACTTTTTAAATCTACACAGGGGAAAGTACTGAAAAAAAGCAAGAAATATTAATACAAAACAAAGAAATCTTGCACAAAAAATGAGGGGGGATATTTATATATATTTTAAGTATAACTGGCTGGAGTCACAAAACTTCCAAATATTAGTAAAATATAGTTAAAAAGATCATATTTACCAGTTAATTTCAAGATGTCCTTTCATCTTAATTTAAGAAATCTTACCAAGCAAACTTCCGCTTGTTCTAATGGCCGATTAGAACGATTGAAAAAGCACCTTGCATTCATATTTTTTCTAGTGTGGAAGCTATCTTGAATCTCCTTTATCTCACTGCATAACTGTCTCTTATCTTACTTAACATAACAAGACATCTTTTTTTCTTGTTATCTGTCTTCTATTTTCCCATTAATCTTTGTGTGCTCATTTAACATTCTGCCAGTCAATGCACCGTTAGGTGTCTGATTGGTTCTTGCCGGAACAGGAAACCGATCCACTTTAATAGAAAGTTGACTTGACCTGAGAATTCTACCCTAACTTCCCAGTGTCATTTACGCTTCTTGTGTGTGTGTGTGTGTGTGTTTCTGACACCTTCTGGCTGTGTGTGCTCACACCATGAGACCACTCATCTATGTAATCACCTGAGCCATGGGAGGGTAAAGAGAATTGAGATGTGTTTATTTATTGGAGCATGAAAAAAACATTTTTCAATACCCCTAAACAAGAAATATGGTGATGACGATGATGATCACTTTTTAATTGTCTGATCTGTTTTTCATGGCTAACTGGGTAGGACTGTTGCCTCACAGCAAGAAGGTTTTAGGTTCACTTCCACTAGTTACCCTTCTGTGATTGGTTTGCATGTTCTCCAGTGCCTCAATTCAGGGTCCAAAAACATGCAATGTAGGGGGAATTTGTGACAATGTGATGAACTGACGTCTTATCCTGGGTGTTTCAACACCTTACGCTACCTAGTTTCTGCTCTTTAGTATCCAAATCGGCCTTTTATGTTGGATGACATTCAATAAAATACTACTGACTTCCAGTCGGCACGCCTCTGTCCCCTCTGTCGTCTGCTATGTCCCCCTACAGGTTGGGGGTGAGTTGCTGCTTCAAGTGAAGGAGTAAATGTCTTTTTCTAGTGATAGGAAAATGTGCATCATCAGCAGTAATGCAGATGTTGTATCGGTCCATTGTGGTGAAGAAAAGAGTCGTGTTTTAAGGCAAAACTCTCAATTTACCGTTTCATCTGCATCCCAACCATCACATGAGGTCTGAGTTTGGACAGAAAGAATGAGGGCAAGGATATAAGCGGCAGAAATTAGGTTCTTTTGTAGGGTTACAAAAAAACTGTTTTTCAAAAATAGCTTTTTCATTTCCTTATTTGAGGAGTTCAAGCAGTGGAATTGCTTGTACAACGCAGGAGAATAAGGGTATATAATCTTTCTGTCGGGGACGACAACGTATGGGTCTAGGTAACCATTATTTCAGTTCAAGATATCACACTACAATTACAATATATATCTGGTCCAAACTATACAAATCCAACTGTTTACAATAGATGTACCAAAGTTATCAATGCCTTCACAATATTCTTGCAGCGTTTTAGACTCCAGATGGGTTTGAACCAGATCCTGTTGGACGTCCAGCGTGGGGTAGTGATGAAAACTATTTTAATGCTGCGTTAGTCCATCTTAATTGGTCCCAAGACTGTTCACTTTAAGCCCACAAGTGCCTCGTTACATTTTTCAAAACAACACATTTCCCAGCATCTAATATAAAATCTGTGTGTGCATTCATGTTGTTGCGGAATAAATCATTCTATGCTGCATCTGAAAATCGAAGTATGACCAAGAGACTGAATCCTTGTAGCCTAAGCGGGACTTTATTGGACATACAATACAGAGAAAATCCACTGTGTCTAAAAAAATCAACTCCTTTTATAAGAGTCGGTGTCGTCACTCCTCAACTCTCTCCATAACCAAGTTTGGAGTTTAATCCCTACTGGTATTTTTCCTACTGCCCTCCAACCAGTTTTTCCTCATCTTAGAAGTCAGGCTGACACGAACACACCCGATGTTTTTTTCAAACTGTCAAAATTCTCCTACTTTAGAATCTGCTCTGATAAGGACTGCCAGGAAAGTCCTGGCTTCACGCGTCACATATTCCACAGAAACCAACCCATCACAAAAAACCTGTTCTTTCACATGACATTACTCTTTCACTTCACTCGTACTTATTTCCCGAAATCAGAGAAGGTTGCGTCTGTGTTGGCCTGCTCACAGCTTGTTAGTGGAGCTATAAACACTTTGCAGATTCGACGGAAGTTCAGTCGATACTTTCAAGTCAAACAAATTTCGAGTTTTGCGCAAGGATTTTACGGTAATGCGTACGGCGTGGGTGACCCAGTTGCTCGGCCTCCATTTCTCTCTCTCCTAACTGACATAATTGCGGCCCTGCTGTGCACAGCTCCAGCCAATTAAAATACTCAGCAAGTACCAACATGGAGCATCATCGGTCAACAGAATGCTGTCCAAATTGTAAGGGAGAAAAATGTGTCAAACACTGAGCACATTACACAGGATTAACTTTATGCCTGCTCATCTGTTCTGCATGTTAAATGAGACGTCTGTGTGCTGATGTCATGAAAACCTTAAAGAAATCGTGGAGGAGATGTTACAAAGAACACCATCCCCCAGGAGGAATCAGAAGTGCAGTCCCAGAACTCTTAATTCTAATGGTTTAATTACAAGAAATAATGGATTTTCTCTGGTGACTTTATTCACGGGATCACATGACTGGTCTCACAAGTTATTTTCATTAGGTTTTGCAGTCAACAAAACACCTCTATTTCAACCCTGAATTAAATTTCTCCTGGTGTCTTTTCTACCTTTACTAGGAAAGAAATAGGTTAGTGCCTCGGACGTTTTCCTGAACGGTGCAGACATCAGCTTTCAGAGATTTACTTTTGTTGTGCCTCAAATCCCAGCACAAGCTCATATCATACTTTCAATTGGTATATTTTGCATTCCCAAAAGTTCCGTCGGTGTTGAAACAATATGCCTCTGGTGCGAGTCTCAGAGAAACTTAATAGTTTGCTGTAAAACACACATTCAAACACTCGTGCGACTTTTATTAGCTCGAGGACTCTACCCCAACTTTGCATTTAGGCGATGTGCAAGAAATATACGAGCAGCCTTTGCCAAAATCAATCAAGGTCTAGCTGGCACTCAGGTTTATGTGGGTGTAACATTTGTAAATGATCCATGAAATAGTTTTTTAGGTTAATTGCGTTCACACGGAGGATCTGCGGCGGACGCAGCGTCAACGATAGCGTAACCTCCCCAGCTTTTTGGGGATATAATGAAAATCCAGGCCTCTATAGCAGCTTTACTGCAGAAAATTGGAGAAATGCTTTGCATACTTCTAACTGCCCCCGAGAACTTAAACTCTGTATATTTTTGAAAAGTTAAGAGCTGCCATCCCGACTTGTCAATCAGTTACAGCGTCTGCGTCACAGAGTTTTTAGTCATCGCCGATTTTTTTTATTGCATTGTCATGCAGTCCGCCTCCGTGCAGCCCGTCACGAGCAGGAGCGAAGAGGCGACAGCTGCGGGGGAGATGGAAAATAAACAGATGATACACAATGTTTTTGTTATTACAGTGTCGTAACAGAGATGCGCGTGTGGTGGAGGCGGTCCTGAAAGAGAACTTTGTGACAAATTATGGATTCATACCCCTGTTTGCTTTGAGTCTATTGCTCCCTTAAGTGCAGGTTCTGTTTGTGCGTGTGTGTGATTCTTTGTGTGAGGTCCTCCCTTGGGCGCCCCTCCCCCTCCTCAATCCTTCAACATCTCGCTGCTTGATGTCAGCATCTGACACTGGCTCTCTGTCCCCCCCCCCCCTGTTTCCAACCAAATAACGAAATCCCCTGAACCCTGCACACGATCGCAAAACCTAGTCCTTCAAAAATGAGTTAGAGCCCACACCCACCCACTAAGGAAAACGTCCACACACACAATTCATGAAGACAATGGCAGCAAGGATTGGGGAATTGTCAGCAAAGATGACATGACGTCTATATCCAGCAGAGGAGGGGGAAATTTGTCGGAGTTGCTTACTCTTAATTTTCACTGTAAAGAGTTTTCAGCTCATGATGGAGTCCAATCCTCCTCACCGAGCTGCTGTCCGGAACAGTGTTTTTCAAAAAAAATTGAAAAAATATATCCCCCTTGTGAGTAAAATATTAAATATTAAAGTAGAAAATAGGATTTAGAAGAGATCTCTCCTTGTGTTGATTTGTATGCACCAAATTTTGACTTAATCAGACCAACTGTTTTAATATTATAACCTGACAGTTTTGGATATACAGGAAATCTCCCCCTAGTGTCGGAAGAATGCAACCGAGGTTTCGGGTACATAATGACCTGATTTTCTCTCTCTCTGTTTTCGAGGAAGAACAACAACATGACGTGTTTAATCCAGGGTAATTTGCCACCTAAGGATGCACGAATCCTGACTGACAGTCTACTCAGCCTAAAGTCCATCAACGTCTACCAATGATGAGTTTTTAACCGGATCATCAGCCACCGCTCAGGCCAAACAAATCATGTCAGGTGTCATTAGAGTAACGGGCAGCATCTACATCCTCTACCATTAGCTGTGTCCGATCTACCGGCAACATTTTCACATAAAGTACAAGGCAACCTGAAAAAAATACTTGTTTTAACCCTTTAATTGTCTTCAACAGCCAAGTGATTACTTTCCAGGTCAAATTGACTCGTTTGTTCTTGTTGAAAAGTCATAAACCCGGAGGAGCTCCTGACTCAGGATGGCGGTTTGAGACCCTCTTCTAATCCACGCATAATAACGACTCTTGTTTTAAGTGTCCTAATAAATGCTCTATAGTTGCATTAAACTCTCAAACTTTCACAATTCAATGAAAGTAGTGGCCATTAATTTTAATAATAAACAAACAGGTTTGAAACTGTATATTTATATTATAAGCTGCTGGTGCGAGAAAAAATTTGTTCATATTTCATAAAATGGGTCAGTTTGACCCAAAGACAATGGAAAGGTTGAATGATTGTTTTATTGAATGAGAAAAAAAGTTAAAGTTGTTCTCATCAATATTGTTATTGTCATTATTATTTATATAATCAATGTTACTATTATTATTAGTATCATTATATAATTATTTATCATTATTAATTATTATTACTATTGTTATTATTATTATCTAACTCATTACCATTATTAATTATTATCATTATTAACAGGATTATTATTTAATTAATTATAATTATTTATTATTATTTAATTCATTACAATTATAAATTGTCCTTATGACTATGATTATTATTATTATTTAGTTAATATCATAACTGATTATTATTATTTCTATTATTATTACTATTTTTTTTATTATTCAAATTGTTATCATTATTATTAATTATTTTTATGAAATTAATTATCATTATTATTATTATTTAATTCATTATCATTATTATATATTATTATTACTAGAATTATACAATAAACCATGAAGTTTGACAAAGGCGTTTGTTCTGCATCTTGTTTGGAATGAATGTGTGTTTGTTTGTTTGTTTGTTTGTTTGTTTGTGCCACACACAGAGTCATGCAGCGACCGTGAAACACTTGTGATCCCACAGCTTCTGCGGTTTGATTCTGACATCTCTCTGTTTCCCTTCTTCCTCTTGTCAGACCCCGGCTATCGCTATTCTTCCCCCCGCATTTCTTCTCCGTAATTCGATTTTACTCGTCCTCGTATTTGATCTTTCTCTCTCTCTCTCTCTCTCTGTCTCTCTTTGCTACTGGCTCGTCTTCCTTCCTCCCTCCTCCGACTCTACGTCTGCCCACTCCCACGCTCTGACTCTGTGTTCCTCTTTCTTCTCCTCTCCCTTCATTCATGCGCCATCATTTCCTTTAACTCTGTTGTTCCTTCACTCTCTCCCACGGGGTCACTTTCAGTCTGCCTCACCATCTCCCTCTACTCCAAACTCCTCACTTTACGGTAAATTGATGACCCGCGGTAGCTGCGGGTGAGGATCTGGGCAGGTCTCCACCTGGACCAGAGTCCGGGCCATAAATCCGCCTCGGGGCGGCGACCCGTAACGTGGAGTTAGTGTGCATTTGTCTGTGTGTTGTGGGTAAAAATGGATTTGTGAGGTGGTTGTGTTCTTTGTTCACTCCTGAGGACCAAATGCAATCACACAGAGTGAGGGAACGAAAAAAAAATGAGGAAAGTTACCCAGAGTGAATCCATTTGCCATTCTTCACTTGTAAAGGAGGTGTTTTGAGGTTAGAACACCGGGGTCCTCCTTTGGTTTATATTCAAAAAAATGTGAATTGGAGGCCTTGAGGGAAACGTCCGCCCGTTGTGTGTGTGTGTGTGTGTGTGTATGTGAGTGAATAGCAGCTTTACCGGCTGAAGCTGTCCAGAACATGTCGCCCTGACCTTCTACGAAGATACCGTAGAATTCAGTTTATTCCCATGCTGTGTTTAGTGTGTTTAGTTTTTGCTCCGGGCTACAACTACTAATCCAGGTCAAGGTGTTCCTGTACACTCCAACAAAACTGGGTATTTGTATTCCAGAATATGGATTTAAACAAACTCGAAAGTTCAACTTTGGGTTGATCAATCCAGAGATGAGTTCAGTTTTTGGTTCTGGAAAAGTTCCGAGTTGGTTGCAGTCAAGTCTGACGCAGTGACGCCGTGCAGTCGCCGTACTTCACGTCATCTGAGCAGGAGGTTTGAATGCGATTATGAGCGGATATTTAGGACTGACGAGCGTGAAACACAAATCACTCCACAGCCCGCTGACGTTGAATTCATGACCTCTCGTCTTTGTTTGACTTGTCTTGTCTCGGTGTTTTCACAAAGGGGGTTTCTCGCCCGCTTTGATTAAAAAAAAAAAAATGTTTCCCTTCCAATTAAAACAAGACAGGCTAGCTTCCAAAGAGGCGGCTGAAGGTCACGAGCACCTGGTGCAACATCAAAATGAATGCATTTTTTATAATTTTCATTTACCAAATTTTGGCACGAACCATAAATATACCTGCAGACTTAGAAAATGAAAGAAAGAAGAAACTTTTTTTGTTTTTCCCTGCTTATTCTCTAAATATTGTGTGTGAAAAGTTGGAATGATACTGAGCAGAGTTTTGTTCTCATTTATCCACAAGAAGCGCATGTGAAAACAGATGAAAATGAAATACAAACAGAAAATGAATCCTAGGTGGACAAAGAACTGATTAGAGGAATTATATATGTAATCTGGGAATGCGTCGGGATCCCCCGAGCGGAATAAACTTCATGATTTATGATTATACCTTACATTGACGATGTCAATCTGTAATATGAAAAATGATTGACGGGCATGTCACGTCTGACGGCTCTTCGCTTCAGGCTCAGACGGAGGCGGAGTCAAGAACAAACTCAGGGTCTGTTAAAGAAAATCTGCCAATTACCCCTTTTCCAACGAGCTGGTTCCTGTGCCAGCTCTCAACCAGAGCCTGACTTACAAAGAGTTGGTTCCAAACAAGCACCAACTCTTTGCCGGTCTTAACATTAAATCCACTTTCCTGATTTCCCCCTCTGAAAGCTAAGATCCTAAACACCTTGAAATCTTAACTTGTGTCAAAAAAAAAGTTTAAACTACTTTAAGCCAGGACTTAACAAAAATCCCTCACAAATTAACGAGGTTTCTGCCTGTTAAAAGGTAGTTTTTTCTGCTCACAGAGGAATGTGTTGGGTCTCTGTAAGGTCATTTCATAAAGAGTTCGGTCTAGACCTGCTCTTTCTTGAAAGCACCTTCAGACAATAGTTGTTGTGAATCGGCACAACATAAATAAATTGGTAACAAGGATCAGCGTTTGTTTGTTTTTTTACATTTTGCGACATGACAGCCGCGTGATGATTGATGACTGTTTTTTCCCTTCTTTGCCGACAACAGCGATGATAAATCGCTGGCTTAATTAGCAGAAGAGCAGCCATAAAGCATCGTCTGCGGCGAAGTGAGAGCAAACAGCTCGCCTGTAAATTGTTTGCAAAGGAAAGTCTCTCTCCTGGATAACGGTTCAACTTTTTTAGCCTGCAGCCATTCAGAGGCAGGAGCTCCCCTCGATGGCGGCATGTACGACTTGTCGCCTGAGGAAGGAATGAAGATGATGTCTGAAACCCTGTAAATGTCGCCGATTGCATTGGTCACTCTGAAGAACATACTCATGTGTTTCAACGGACAGGCAGTTCATCAGAGCAGTTTATGAGTGTAATTAGTCACTTTGGTGGAGGCGGACAAGGAGATATGGAGGAGCAGGGGTCGCACAGTACGTGGTTCAGATCTTTTCTCCCCATACAGCTTTCAGTGTTAGTTTGAATATATATATATATACAGTTTGTTCTGCATTTCCAATCAAACATTCTAAAAGTGAATGAAACGGATATCTCTCAGTAGCTTCATTAGAATCCAACTAATGAACAAAAAAAACTCCAAATGTGTGCAAGCGAGTAACAAACCAGAAGCACACATGCTGAGGAGGAGGGCGCACGTGCTCACGCACACACACAGGGACGGCGTTACTGAGGGTAACAGCAGGGAGGTTGATTACAAAGAGATACAAGCTATCGATTTTCTTTTTCTTAAGACCTATGGAAAACACGAGAGGTGGCTCATGGGGAGAGAGGAAGAGAGAGACGTACAGGTAAAGAAACAGAGAGAGAGAGGAGAAAAGAGAAAGAAGAAAGAGAAAGGCCTCTGTCCGTACTGGCAGGCAGAGAAATGATGAGGCACACACATGGCGAGGAAGCTGCAGAGAGGGTGTAGCCTCTGGTTAAGGCATTAGAATGAGCAGACCGGAGCTCAACCTTTTCCCATTTCTGCAGGGTACAAGTTGAAGCTGTTTGGAGCCAGAACCCTCTGCATGGTAGCATGACCTATTTCAAAACAATACTTCCCTCACTAGTGATGGTTGAGAAAGCCTCTCTCACTTAAATTTGCTATATCCTACAAATTCACATCCCATCTCTCGCCGTCTCTCTGCAGGCCTCTGTCTCGTGTTTCTTTCTTTTTTCAATTTCCCTCTCCTCTTTTCAGGCTGTTATTATCCTGTTTTTCCTTTTGTTTTTCTTCTCATTCTTCACTATGACTCATCGCCAGGTTGAGTATCCAGAGGAGACAAGTGTCAGGAACAGTAGAGGAGCATTTGAGAGGAATTAGTCTATTAAGACAAGGGATAAAGTAGGGAAATTGAAATTGAAGCATGCAAGAAAAACCCAAGTACATGTGAGTACATGAAGCCAGTATACGGAAGAATATATTGTCCATACAGTAAAGTGAAAAAATATGGTTTCTCCTTTTTGAGTGTGTCTCATATTAAACTCTCGGATCTTCAAATAGCATGGAAGACTGGCAGGGTGAAAGACATGACAAGATTATGGCTTGTCAAAAGAAAAATTCCCACAGCACAGAGCTTTTGGAGGAAAATTCTATGGGCTGATGTCGAAAGTTGAACTCCAAATGAGTTCAACAGTCACGTTTCAGGTAAAGAGAAGGAAAAAATAGAAAACAGTTAGTTCTGCACTGATTCATAATTATTAGACTGACACTACCAAAAGTGTTTCTCGGTTAGACGTCACAAGATTAAATATACAATTTGTAAAGTATTACCTTGAAACAAAGGGGAATGTTTGGAACATCATTTTCAGTTTTATAATATGGTAATTATTCAATTGAATCCAATTTGGAAGGCGTTACGCTGTTTGTAGCCTATAATACTGTGAAAATATCAGTTACTTCGATATTATCGTGTTATTACAATATTAATTACCCCATATTAAATTATTTGAATCCAAATATTGCACTAATATAATCACTTTATTATTAGCATTTATCCAAAGAATTATTCTACTTATACTAAAATAGTTTTATCTTATTTCCATCTAAAAATTTGTTTCCTAATTATTTCCTTTAGTTTTGGGGCCATTATTGCCCCGTTACATAAATTCCAGTGAAATATTACCCATATATTTCCAGTTATTACCAAACTATTACTTAGTCATTATTTTGGTTATTACATTTATTATATATGTATTACCTCTTTTTTACCACAATCACCCTCACTAGTACCATCGTATCGCCATGCTGTAATTACCAAGCTATTACTTAGTTATTACTTTGGTAATTACATGGTATTACATATGTATTACCTCTTTATTACCACATTGTTACCCCACTATTACCATCTTATTACCGTGTTGTAATGTTAAGTGCTACCAAAGTTACTTATGTTCGGCAAAAGTCGTTAAGTTTTCTTGCACTTCAGAAACTTTCGTTCATTAATCTAAATTATTTCCAGACATTTTTCAGGTCCATTAGTTTGTTTAGCTTAGCAGTTAGCGATGTCTTCTCCCTTCTTCTCTGCTTCTTTGTCCTGCTCATTGCGTCACATATTCAGTCCACCTTTGATTGAGAGTCCAATCAGTCCAATTTTTTAAGTTTTAGAGAGGCCTCGTCAAAGTTTGCACCTAAACTTAGATGCTTTGAAGGGACCAAAAGTTCATGCTCAGAAACGGATCTCCATAATACGTCGGTGGCTGGTTGGCGGTGCTGCTGCTGAAGTTGGCGCAGCAACCTAAAAAACCTCTTTTTTTTTAAAGCTGCATATTTATTGGACATCTTTTGGACAACCTATTTGAACACATGAAATTATTATTTTAAACTTTTTTTTTTTTCAATTTGTCTTTACTTAGGTTTTCAAAATGTACTAAGAAAACACATCAGGAGAGGTTAGTGTACATTTCTATCGTACTGCAGTCTAACAAGATTGGATATAAAACACATTCGGAGCTCATGAAACCTACTGCATGCTGGGTTGTTTATTTAGCCTTGAAGCTATAAGGAAATGTCAGATTTCTTCAAGAGGAAGGTCACGCATTCTAAAGCTGGTGGTACGAGTACAGACTGTTTCTTCAAACAGGCTTCATATACAGAAAACTGACATCATTGGAACACAACAATGGATATCCAGCATTTTTCCTAGTCAGTGCTGGTTTTTGTAACATGTAACAACTCCTCTAGGGAGGGTGTGGATGACCTGACCAATGCTGTGCAGGTCCATTATGGGTCAGACTGTTTATTGCCAGCAACCACCTGTTCCTGTCCCTTTACGAGAGCCAATCCACCTGATCGACTAAAATATGTTCCATATAACAACCTGTGTCTGACCCACAAACTGTCGGCTTTGCATTTGCTGGAGCGTCAGAACCGAAGAGAGTGGAAGGAATGAGCACTGTGGCGCTCTCCAAGGTGCTGATCCTTCTGCTTCGAGGAGCAAAGCAGTCCAGAGATCTCTTAAACTCCCTCCCCGTCAGACACGGATGGGAAGATTTAGGCTAAATAAACACAACAATTTCTTCTAAATGGTGTTTTTGTCACTGAATTGCAGCGCAACCCCTCATTAAAGACATAAACTCTGTGTCTGTCAGACAAGCAAACCACGGAGAACAGAAGGGAGGTTGAAGGTCAACCTTTGATGAGGAATAATTTATTAACAACTGGATAATAACTGAACGCTGTTATTGCCCAGACACCGTAACCCATAATATTTTCTTATGATGTTTATAAGACAAGTACTTGCCCACATTCTGTAGCAACATAGATGAAGAACCGTCGTCTAAAATCCTGCTCTCATATTGCATCCAATGAGACGTTGACGTTTCCGGGAAGCGGTTATTGAAATAAAGATTGAATTTCTCTCAAATGAAAAGGAAGATTTAGGCTCAACCTAATCTTAATTAAGAAAAAGTGATCGACACACCTTAACAGGTGTGTTCCACGCACACAATGTCCTACTGCAAAGCAAATCAAGCACTACCTATAACACTGCCCGATCAAACACAGTTGTTTCTTGAACTACACTAAAGCAAATTGTAAGAACAGAGCAATGTGACAGCCACCAATGACAGCATTTCTATTTATTCTATTCTATTATTTGGTCGAGATGAGTAAGGTTAAAATAGACTCACTAAAATACAACATACAATTTGGAAGACGATTGGAATGCATTCCAAATGTCCGGATGCGTGGAGGGTTTAGATCTTGCCCCCTCAGTACTTTGGAATGAAGGTAAGTGATTTTAACCAAGAGCCTCTCGTGTTCAAAGAGGACTTCAGAGTTGCGGCTTCACCGTAAAGCAACACCACTGACTAGCACTAGCACTAGCATTCGGAAAAACACCACAAATTGATGTATAAATAACACATGACGGGCGAGAAAATGTTTGCTATCGTGTCCATCGTGAATTCAGACGTCCACAAACAGCGTCTCCGTACACCGCGTCCATCCAGCTCCCAAAGATTGCCCGAATCAGCAATGCAATTGTATTCAAGTTGACCAAAGGTACAGTAAGTGTCCAATAACACCATGAGCGATGAAGGCCTGAGGAAAATGTTGTATCGACCTGGATTAAGGGAACGTGACCAAATTCTGCAATCAAATTCCCAGAGTGACATTACTCATGCTTCATGCAAACCTGGAAGGGAAATAGAGCGCTGTTGAGTCTAACAGTTCAATAAAAATAGAGGAATGACTTTAAAAAATTGTATGGCCCATGCTGTCATTTCTGACAGCAAAGATTGGTGTCAATTCATAGGGGCTATATTTAAACATAATTTGACATGTTGTGAAGCTACGGACAAGAAAATGTGTTTTCCACAAAAGTGAGACAAATATGAACTTTTATAATGAAATAATATATATATATGTAAAAAAGATGGATTCCATTTTGTTGATATATATGAGCCAATATGGAGATAATCGAACACGTGGTTGGGAAATAACAGTCAAAAAACTCCCTGTTGCAAACAATAGTGTAATTAGAGTAAAATGTGTTAGGCATATATTCATGATAGATTCCCTGAAGCAAAACATTTGCACAAAATTGGATCAACGTTTTTTTTTCTCGCAATTATGACCCGAAAAACTATGATTTTGGCTACAAGGCTCCACCCAGTGGCGGAAATAAGTAGCAGACCTTTTTTCCCCAAAGTTAGTCAATTTCTTCTTTGCACCAAGATCTATGGGGGTATAAAATTTGAAAACGCTCAACGAAATCACTTTTTGAGTTTTTCGCATTAACGGGAGGATTGTACTACAGACGCGGCGACGGACGCCATGACGATTCCATAATATGCCCGACTGTTCGAGGATGAAATAATGAAGTTTGGCCGCCGATGAAGGCCGGTTGGAGGGAGATCCAGCAACTAATGTTATATACTTGAGACTGGACTCATCAGAAAGCCCTTGTTGTCAGTACTTGTGTCGTATTATATTACGGCGCTCTCACAAAAATGCCGTTTTAAAACTTCTATTAGCCCACTTTCAATAATGAAGAATGATTAAGCGGCGTGTAATGGTCATTTGACGACTAAGTTAATGATAATGTGAGTCAGGTACATCATCACCTCAAACTTAACTCCACTGTCGCCGCGTCCCCTTCCCTCCGAACCTGTGCCCTTGGAGACGCGCTCCTCATTAAAGCCCCATCAGCGCGTCGCATCATTACCTGTTTATTCCTTTACACTCGTTCTATCACTCCTCCCCTGTCTCCTGCTCCCTCTGTTAGCCAGCCAGCTGCCACACACTCCAGAGAATATTCCAATTAGAAACAACACAGACCGACACACAAACGTGCACCGGTGGATATTCCAATTAAATTCAACACACTAAATACAAACACACGAGGAGTCACTGGTGGACATTCTTATTAGCTGAAATAAACACGGGATGGATGCTGCTCAACCCTTTGGGTGAGACGAGATGACATACGTGTGTGCACACAGATATACTTGTGTAAAGACACACACACACTCACACCTATAGTTGACTTCTGCAACCATGAATGAACGCTCCCTCAAGGCGTGACGATTTTAAGCCTCGATCTGGGGAAGCTGAATCAATAATGTTTCTTCTTATTAGGTTGTAATTGTGTGAATTTTGCTTTCTTTTTTTTTTTTTTCAGGAAAAACGTGATTTGAAGAAAAAAAGAAAGAAAGAAAGAAAGAAAGAAAAACCCTCATTGAGAGAACTTTATTCATCAATTATTGCTGCCATTCCAAGGTTTCCAGAGGCTTCATAAAAATGGAAGGAGAAAAAAGGAATACTAATAATTAGATGACACGGGATCGCTTTGTTGTGCACTTCTTGAACAGCAGGAAAGGAAAATGATCCAAGGAGAGGGAGAAATTAAACATTGCCCTGGTGACACTCCCGATGAAGACAACATAGTTGAAAAGAATATTGATATTTGAGATTGTGTAAATAGCCTCGATTTTTCACATTTTTTCTCGATCGGTTTGATTAATTTCTTCAATAAACAGCAGAGGATTTATATCTCTGCATCACACGTGTGTGTGTTTATGCCCTATCATTTCCCACTCGCTGCTCATGTATCAGCTGGATCTGCTGCAGAGCCTGAGGTTTAAGGCAACCTGTGCTGCACATCTGCAGTCAGAGATATGCCCTGAGTTTCACGTGACCATGAGATATCAACAATTCCAATCAATAAACAAATGCTGCTTTACCTCAAGTGCATAAAAGGGCTCACCGAGTGCGTAATGCATTATTATTAAACATAAGATATTTGATGATTTGCATATTTTACCTTCTAATCTACCTGATTCTATGTATACCTGATTGTCTAATGTTAGAACACGTTCTCACACATTGAGCTCATTAATTATTTACCCGGCCCAAATTTTGGTTGTTATAATGTCATTGCCATCTATTTTGGAGTATCTCAGGGGGGATACGTGTCATTTCAACCTCAGAACCTTTATTATACATCGATTTTGTTGTGTGAAAAAACATTTTCCTCCCTGTATGTTAAGGACAAAAACATCCCCCATTGAAATGATCCAAATGTAAAGTGCATTATAAATTAAATGTATTATTATTATTATAAATGCAACACTTTTGTACACTTTTTTTATCTTAAGTTGCCATTTTCAATTGTTTGGCACAGAAGCAGAATACACGCTATCCTAGGTCCAACTTTTAAAATCCTAAAAAAGGTGATGTTTAAAAAACTGATGTTAAAAATAATGTCCCTGAAACTTCCCCTATAAGGGGTTTGAAAAAAATCTCATGCTGAATTAATTGCAAAAAAAAAACAAGCTTTTCCAAGTAGCTGCTGTCTCCTTTTCTCTTACAATCCCATGTTGCACTGTAAAAAAATAAATAAAATTTAACTGGTAACACTGGTAAGTATACTTGAGTCCTAAATTTAAATGGTAAATACCTTAAATTAATCCAGTGTTACCGGGGGAAGAGGATTTCTTTTTTTCCAAAACCACCAACAATTCTTTTTTTTGCGTGTAGTATAATTGCTTATACTATGTTATAAATGCTTAAAATGCTGCAGTAATAAAATATCATTAGAAACATATATCAGTGTTTAAACTAATATTTATTTAAGTTTCAAATTAGAGATTGTTTTTCAGGTAAAACCATGAAACAAGTTCTTTGAAAGACATATGAAGAATTTTCTAAGATACTAATCATGCACTGTAAAAATAAAATTGTTGATGAGCCTAGCGGCATTACTTCAACATAAATTAGGTCTAATATTTTTGAGTCTAACTTAAAAATTCAAGTTGTAAATACAAATCTGTCTGTCGTCCTCATATGCAACAAATGCCTCAGTCTCGTGTCTGTGCCGCAAAGCAACTCAACCGCTTGAAAACACTCCAGGAACGGCAAGAGGAATGCACAAGCACCAAGGAAAACATTGTCAGTGTGAATCATCCATCATTAACTCAGACATCCATAGCAGCGACCCTGAGCAGTGCATCGCTACATCCGTTCACCAAGATGCTGGAAATCAGGAATTCTTCCTTATAGCTTCAGGGCTAAAAGAATTCTATTTGGCCAAATATCATCTAATTTAAGATGCGTTTAGAGGCGAAGGAGGTCAAGATAGATAGTATTCAAATATTATGTCCCCTTGGGATTCCTTAAGTAGCTAAACACCCTAGTTGGTATTATATGTTATATAAAAATACAAGCTGATGATTCCTAACTTCAAACACTCAAAAATGCAAAGACTGGACTCCCCTTGTGAAAGTTACATCTTACTTACATCATACAGGCATCAATAAATGACTAACACTCTTCTGCACATCTCTCTTAAAGCACTGACCTCTCTCACCCACGGGGCTTTCTCAGGATTATTACTATAGCTACACTGTAAAATCCACATATAGTATGATGGTGATCTTTTTACAGTTAATGCCAAGTAAGTAATATAACAGGCAATATGATACAATCTTTGTGATTAAAGATGTGAAGTGCTTAAAGAATGTTTTTGGTGGTGTTAAACGAAGGCACCACAGAGTCAGGGACAGATACAGGGAGTGTGTTGACGAGCTCAGTAACGCTACCCTCTTATTTTATTTGTAAAAAGCGAGTAGCTACTCGAATAATACTAAAGTGTGAATGAAGAATCCGATAAAACAAATGTTTACCGTTCATATCGGCAGGAGAGCTGTAAGGTAACTGCCAGCAGCACATTACGTTGAGATAAAGGCTCATTTTCAGGGAGCCCCTAAAACACAATCATCACTTCCTGTTGGCTGTGTCCACATGGACTTGTGAACTTACAAATGTAAATCTTTCCACTTGAAGTTAGTTTCTGAAAAAAAATTATTTGAAACCTCAAACTCGTCATCTAAGGTTCATCCAAATGATGGAGGCGGTATTTTAAACCTCTCAGCAGACTTCCTTTGAAATGCTGAGGATGAAGTACTCACGCACACACTTACCCTCTCTGCGGACTGCGACGTGCCGAAAAAGATGGGGATGAACGCCAGCCAGATGATGCAGGTGGTGTACATGGTAAATCCGATGGGCTTGGCTTCGTTGAAGGTTTCGGGCACGCCTCGCGTCTTAATGGCGTAGACCGTACATGTCACCATCAGCAGGATGGAGTAACCCAGGGAGCAGATGAGGGACAGATCCGAGATGTCGCACTTGAGGACTCCGCGTGCCGCCATGGGATCTTGGGTTCTCTGCTCGCCGTAGTCCACGACCGTGTGCGGAGGGTCGGCGGCGAACCAGACGAAGACCCCCAACAGCTGAATGGAGATGAGTGAGAAGGTGATGGCCAGCTGGGAGGCAGGAGAGATGAACCTGTGAAACAGGAAAGGACACGTGTGAAGTAATGAGTCAGGAAGCGAGGAGGGAGAAATGAATGAACCGCCTCAAAGGAAGCAAAGATCTGCAGCACGTGATCATTATGGGCTTTCTGACCTGCAGCGAAAATGAGATTTGAACTTTTTAGTTTCAACATCTAACAACAGTAGAATGCAAGCTTTAGCCTAGAAGACTAAAATGGTTACTGTTGCTTAGCAACATCGTCAGCTGCTGCAGAATTTTCTGTTATTGGCTTCTATAGTCCGAATCATTTCTTGAAATGTCGGATCAGCGCAAGTTTTCATATCTTGATCAATGAGAGAATAGATAAAACCATCCATCAATCCACTTGATTAAGTTTGTCCGGGGTCGGGTTGCAGTGTCAGCAGGCTAAGAGGGGCATTCCAGACGTTCCTTTCCTTAGCAACACTCTCCAGCTCATCCTGGGGGATACTAAGGCTTTCCCAGGCCAGAAGTGCATCGGTTCCACCCTGAGCTCCCTCCGAAGGTCTTAGTACTTTTCTCATCATCATCCTATCTCTAAGGCTGAACCCAGCTACCTCACAAAAGAAGTTCTTTTCAGCCGCTTGTATCCATACCTCATTCTTTCGGTCACTGGCAAGATCTTAAGACAATGGGTGAGGTCTGGAAAATAGACAGGCCGGTAAATTGTGAGCCTTTCCTTACGACTCAGCTCTCTCTTCACCACATTTCTGCCGATGCTGCGCCAAACCATCTGTCCACATCATGGTCCATTTTCCCATCAATCGAGGACAAGACATCAAGACGGTCATGGTCGATGGAACCATGGCCTAAGATTTGGAAGCACTGACTCCCAGCCATCATGAACTGATGAAGGCAACAGAACTACATCATCTGCAAGCAAAGGCTGTATTCCATGAAAACCATCAACCATCAAAAGGTTGACGGTTCTCTTCATGACAGCAGCACTATATTGAATAGCTTTAATATAAACGCTGCCCTATATTCGCACACTCCCACAAACCAACACTGAGGGTTGGAGCGAGATCAAGGAACAAAGTTGATGATAGGATTTTAGGGTGAGGGAGAATGGTACTGGGTAGCAGCTGTGGTAACCCATCGAATAGAAGCGAGGGAATATGATGATCATCCAGGATGCCAGCTAAGCAGAAACGGAGACAAATAATACCCCAAAAACAAAAGCTGGATTTGCACCGACACCTTTAGTAGAGCACAAGCCGCTCCTTTAAGCCGCCCGGCTCAAAGAGAGGCTCAGCACAGAAGGACCTGCAGGCACAACACAAACTGGCTATTTCTGCAGAGAGTAATCTCCCCAACATGGTTTTCGGCCTCATTCTGCATCTGGTGGTTTCCCACACCTCCTCCACAGTTTTGTCAAATCTATTTACAGCAATTTAGTAATAATGGTAATGTTTTTAAAGTCATATACGGTTAAACAGCGGCATATTCATTTGTGCAGGCTTCGCCGGAAAACAAGCATGACATTTGGAAATTCTAATTATCATAAAATAGCACTTTAAAAGGGTAATTTCTATGACTGGATGGTGCACAAAGAAAAACAGATGGCCATCCGGGTAGCCAGCACATGAACTTGAGCGCTCTTAAATATTGCATAAACATTCTGGCCACTCGGTTGATGCTTTTTCTCCCCGGCGCCTCTCACGCTGGGTGAAGGCAGTCCAATAGGTGAGACTGAGTTTGCGCCTCTCATAAATAATGGATGAAAAATAATGATGAATAATGATCGTAGGCACCTCCAGTGTGGAGGAAGCGGAGGTTAGGTCTTCATGCGAATGCACGCACTCGGTGACCTTCAGCGCCACTACACTCAATGAAATCCACATGCACTGAAAACACAGTGGATGAAAAACTGAGGGGTGTGTGGAGGCCTCACCTGGGCGTTGTGACAGACTTCTGCCCTTGCTCAAAGATGCGGTGTATCCGGTTGGTCTTGGTGAGCAGCGCGGCATAGCTGAAGCACATCCCCAAGCCCAGGAAAATCCTCCTGAACGAGCACACGCCAACATCCGGCGTGGCGATCATCAGGAAGGTGATGGCGTAGCACAGGAAGATTCCCGTGAGCAGCACGTAGCTCATCTCCCGCCCGGACGCTCGTACGATGGGTGTTTCATTGTACCGGACGAAGGTGACGATGACAAAAGAGGTAGCGATGATACCCAGCATGGAGATGAAAACGGGTACGACGGCCCAGGGTGAGTGCCACTCCAGTTTGATGATGGGAATGGGAACGCAGCCAGTGCGGTTGGCATCGGGTCGCATCTCGTACGGACACAGATCACAGGTGAACTCCGATGCCTGCAGAGAGAGAGACAGGGTTGATGCGCATTAGGAGTTTCTAGTTGAATAAGGCGATACCTGGTGCTACAATATCTCAGCATGTCTTCTATTTAATAATAAGCAGGCTGTCGTCCCTCACAGTAAAGTCTCTAATCCCCTGCGTTATAGAAGCCATCCGAGTAATTGAACTCAATTTAAATGTGAAGTTAAACTGTGAGTTAAGTATGAAGTAACAAAAGAGAAAATCTCAAATCGATGGATATGCAGTCCATAATTTCGACTAAATTGGATCAATGGTTTGGAAATCAAGTCCGGAAAACTGTTTTTTCTTTTTTTTTTAAAAAGCTCCCCTTACTGATTTAAGTATGTACCACTAGAGTAAACTATGATATACACAAGATTGATCTCCTCATGTCATATGTTATGCACCAAATTTGGACTAAATCAGAACAATGCTTGAAAATCAATGACTCAAAAACGTAGATAAATGTCCCCCTAGCGTCAGAAGTATGAATCCAATCTTTCCCAAAATCATTCCTGTTGTTCTACACATTCTACAAGGTCTTTGGAGATATAACATTTGGAAAATTATTTTTGAGTTATGTCCAGAAAACAGACGTTTTTGTGGAAATCTGGACTCAATCGGATCAACGGTTGGGAATTTACGTCTGAAAATGTTTTTATTTTTCTTAAAAATGCTCTTCCTAGTATAATAAAATAATAAAAAACAAGCTAGATCTCAAGTTGATTCAAATGCATGAAATTTAGACTAAATCGAGCTACTGTTATGACGTTATGTCTGAAAATAAATAATGTTTTTCATAAAAGAAGCTCCCCCTATCGAGTAAAATATGAACTATGTCAGTAAAACACTATATAACATTTAAAACTAACAAGATTTCAAAAGCCAAACTCAAACAAATGGTAAATCTCTAAATGGCTCAAAATTTTAGGCATAATAATATAAATCCATGATGATTCCATTTACAAAGAAAACTTTCATTTTCCAAAAGCTTTAGACTGGTCCAGTTTCTTTTCAACCTCTGTAAACGCACACTTAATGAGAAAACACACGACAATGAACACATTCTAGCAGACTCCCTCCCCGTTTCTTCATCTGTTTTTACATTCTTTTCTGAGCTATTTTCCACCCAGCTGAAATCCCAAATCTATAATAAATGTGTCAACAAGATTATTGATTTTACAGCAAATGTATCTGCAAAATGAGTATTGACTGCTGGCTCTGACAATCCCGGCCTGCTGCCCCGTTGGCTGATATTCTCTTTTCCTGGCCTGCATCCTTAACGAGGAATCTCTTTGCACGCTTTTTTGGCCTCCATTAAAAAGAATGACATGCTGTCAATTAGCCCCCAACTGTGATATAATTTACATTGCGTATGTTTTTTGTTTTTTTAACTTTGTGCTCAGACTTTTTCCCCCTCCACTAATATAATGTTCTTCAATTAGCATGAAGCTACTGGAATGCATCTGTGTGGTTCTTCTTGGTATATGTAAATCTGGAGTGAAACCCCAATGTGGTTCAGTTCAGGCCTGAAATTTGCCTGAAATTATCTGCAAAGCACAATCTTTCCGAAGGGACTGGAAGCAGGAAATGTCTGTCCGTCAGGAAGCACATATGGTGGTCAACATGTTTATACCGCCGCAAAAAATTGTGCAGTCATTGCAGACAAATATAGTAACTGATGTTTGTTGAAGCTTGCCAGCCGTACTGCTTTGCAACCAACCATAGCGCCAAACTTGGCTTTGGCAACGTCAGATTCCTTCCCAGCAGCTGCACATGGAAGAAGGCCGGCGGCGTTTAGCCATTATCTTCCGAGTGCCCCATCGCCGCCTGGATCTAACCACTTCCTTGGATTGTAGGCTGAGAGTGTGCCTCTTCTCCCGGGGTCTTGGCGATCAATCGAGAACCGCCATCCGTCGGTGGCCCGTTGAGTAGATTCCAGGGTGTGAACTGGAACGACCACATCAGAACGAGCGCTCGCTCCCGAGTCACATTTCCTCTGCGGTTGTTCAACGTCGCAAGTGGCTCGAAAACACTCCACGATCAAAAGATATTTGTATACAAATAAATTGAATTTAACTAATGGCAATTATCATAGCAACTGAGGATTTGCCTTAAGGAAGCCTCTGGGTCCACAAGTGATTCACTACTTTGCCTTTTCTTTGATGAAATGATTTAAGATGATTGAACCTCACACGCACGAAAGCAATCTTCATTTCCACCTTGTCGTATGAAACAGGACTTTTTTTGAAGGAGCGACATTTGTTGTAAAGTTTTTGCCATGTAAACAGGCGCTCAACACAACTTAAGAGAGAAATGGGGAACAAACGACGCCTCATGGCAATTATGGACCTGGACGTGATCCGAGTCCTGCTGGTCTGTTCTCTCCAGGAGATCTCACCTGATAATGATATCCCTCACAGCGCTCACAGTGCCAGCAGCACGGGACTCCTTTGACCACTTTCTTCCTCTCTCCCGCTCGGCAAGGGATGCTGCATACGGAGGGCGGGAGAGATGGATCGCCGGTCTTCCAGCGCATTGCCTCAACCTAGGAAAGAGAAGATTTAACATTGGAATGACATCAATTATCGATTTTCAAGAGTCAAAGCCATTTACTTTCACCTTTTAGCAGGTAATTCAGCGCCATTGAGATTGTCAGCCATCTGATAGAGCTGACGTTACTCAGCGTTAACAATTTTCTTTGTACTGCAGAAAGTTGGTCTTCAGGGCGACTTGGAAAGCTATTAGCAAATCAGATCCTCAGATGGTTTTCCTGAGTGCTGCCGGGCACGAAGCTAACACCAGCTTCTCTGGAAGCCGGCAATAAGACCATAATCAGATCTGGCACAAATAGGCCATCTGTATTTCGTCTGATCTGCGAGTGTGTTGGTGTGTGTGTGTGTGTGCGTGTGCAGGTTCTAATCCATGCCTGCGTCTTCTTTGTTTGCGTCTCGTGTCGTGCCGGCGTTAGCATCAATCTCTGAGCCCTCCTTATGTTTAGTATGTGCTGATTTGGACGTGTGCGTTTTTTAATTTGTCTTTATGTGCGACTCTCTCATTACAGCGAGTCCCGGAGGTTCAGGCATTACCCAGAGTGCCGAGTGAAATGGATGAATGCTGTTTTAAACAGGCGCACGAAGTACCAGTTCAACAGCAACTAGCTTAACCCATCGGGAATGGAGAAAATGGACTTGATAGGATCATCGGCAGGGCTACGAACACGCACACACTCCCAGTGTTAAACACCAGTACTTAGATAATGGCAGAGAGTCCAAATTGTTAGAACTTCATTTAATGATAGGACCTACTCTGTGTATCTGTGTGTAGGAGTGCATATCGCATATTTTAAAACTGTTCTATACTAGGATTTACTGTATTTGCTAGTTTTAATCCTCATTATTTTTGTTCCCATTCTTGCAAGATGCATACCTTATTTGGTAAAATGAATGCATGGAGAAGGACAGAGAAGGTCAGGAGTTCATTTGTGTCTTTATGAATTTAGAGAAAGTATACGACAGAGTGCGGAGAGAGGAATTGTGGGATTTCAAGAGGATGTCTTGAGTGATGTAGACGTGTGCTAGAGAGGTACAGGATATGTATGAGGGCAG
Organism: Lophius americanus; assembly: GCA_037951165.1. Classification (NCBI taxonomy): domain Eukaryota; kingdom Metazoa; phylum Chordata; class Actinopteri; order Lophiiformes; family Lophiidae; genus Lophius; species Lophius americanus. The sequence goes on along the minus strand of JBBDHG010000037.1, from coordinate 16,523,885 downwards.
CATGACAGCGCTGAGGTGTGAAGAAGAAGTGACAAATGAGTTCAAGTTGGAGGTGGGACTGCATCGAGGATCTGCTCCGGGACCCTTCTTGTTTACTATAGTGATGGACAGGCTGACAGATGAGGACAGACAGGAGTCTCCGTGGACTATGATGTTGGTGGATGACATTATGATCTGTAGTGAGAGCAGGGAGCAGGTGGAGGAAAATCTGGAGAGGTGGTGGTATGCGCTGGAGAGAACAGTTGGAGAAGGTGCAGAAATTTAACTACTTGGGTTAACCTGAGTGCGGAGAAGTAGTGAAGAAGCTTCTAAAAGTTGGTGTTTTTAAGACATACAGGACACGTGTTAGACGTGTTCAGAATCTCATAGAAATGGAAAGATGGGAAATTGATTGACGTATAAAAGACTGACACTCTTTCTTTGGTATATCAAATATAAATCTGATAATAAGAATTAGTTTTGTGTTGACTTAATGCAGCTAATTTTAATTAGCGGGACATTGACCGAGTAATAAAATGAAGCTCATCAGATTCTGTTGCCTACTTGTAACAATGTTATTTAATTATTATTAACTGACAAAAGTCAGTTTGGTGGACATTCTTGACAGACGGGTATTCAGTGAATCCAAAAAATTGCTTTTTTTGAGTGGACTGAAAATGACCCATATGTTGCCCGTTGCACAGCGACACTCATTTCAGATTTGATTAATTTCCATCATATTTACACTACTTCTGTTTTTAGGGTAAAGCTTATTATGCCTTACCCTTTTTACATACAAAAATTTGGTTCAACTATATTCTTCCATACTAACAAAAGCAAGGACTGTCCAAAATTAGGCAAAGAACAACAAAACATACCAACAAACCCAGATAAACAATGAAAAACCTTTTTCCCCATTGTGAAAACTTTCACCTACCGACATCGCTCCATCTGCCTCTGGGCCTCCAAACCCAACCGGATTGTTAAGCAAATCAAAGACACCTGTTAATTTGTCAACTGTCAGAGCGCCCAGTCAAGTTTTCCTTAACTATGTGTTGTCTTCTCTGCTGATGGAGTCCCGCTCTCTCTCACTCAGCCGGGCCGTCCATCAGGCAGAAAGCACTTTGTGTCTATTACTCTGCTCATCCGTCATCCGGCCATTCTAATGAAGTCCTGCGTGGATTTAGAACAAAAAGCGCCGCAGAAAGCTCCAGGAGTGTGTGCACATCTTTGTGTGTCAGTCAGTGAAGTTAGAAACAGAGACGACATAAACTCAGTTTGCTTGTGCATAATTAAATAAACCAAGAGTCCGGGATATTAAGGATTCGTCAGCGCCGCCCGCGTCCGCCTCAAGTCTTTCATTTGTTATGTGTCAATTTCAAATTTTATAAATTTTATAAATATATATATATATATATATATATATATATATATATATATACACATATACATATATATGCATATATACACAAATACATTTATATACACATATATATATACACACATACATATATATATATATATATATATATATATATATATATATATACAGTAAATATACCAATATAACACACACTGTGGAAAACACAGTTCGTTATCTTTAACTTCCAATTATGTATAAATTTAGCTCAAATGAATTGAAATGTCTTGTTTTATTTCTGAACTCAACTCTGAAAAACAAGTTAACTGCATTTATCTTCTTTATGGAGTCTCTATGGGATCTGATCTTATGGCAGACTGCTGACTTCACAGAAATAGAGAAATTGAGTCAATATTGACTGTTTGAGAAGAAAGAAGTAGAAAAGAAATATTTTCTAACAGTTTAAATTATATCTCCCTGTTTCATTTCATGGGAGGGTGTGAAGAAATGATGGGATGTTTGATTGATTCTTGCATCATATGAATCATTTTTTTCACAACTAATGATTTGCTTTGGATTGGATGTCTTAAAGTCACGTGCTACAGTACTTCAATAATAAATATAATAAATGATAAAATAATAATAAAAATATCCGAAATAATATATACTTTAAATTGTCAATACAAATAAAAATAAATATTGTATTTTATAAATATAATAAATGCAATACAAATTATAAAAAAATGTATAATAAATAATAAAATAATAAATATAGAAAAGATCATATGAAAAAAAATACTATAAAATAATATAACAATTAAAATAAATAATAAAGTGTATATAAATTTTAAAAAATTATGCTTTAAAAAAAAACAAAATAAATTACATTATTATTTTAATTTTTATAAATTCTATGAAATTCTATAAAAATAGAATTAACATAAAACATTATTTCATTATATTAATATAATAAATACTATAAAAATAATATAATAACATCTAACTAATAATGAAACCAGAAATGTACGGGGAAGCATGATTTATGAGTCTGTGTGAAATCTCACTTTGAGGTGGAGCTTATTGGTCCAGGAGCCGATGACTCTGTACTCTGTTGTCGACCTGTTGGTGATCTGGTACTGGTAGATGTCGTATCTTCCAGGTGCATCTCCATTCTCATTGAAAACCACTGGCGTACCGGCACTTCCTGGAACATAAAGAGCCGACGTTGAAGAGATTCATCTTAATCTTGGCTGAAATGCTCCATCAATACACCAAAGACCTCGACCTCCGAGTTCGAGGAGACTTTGAGATCTTGATGAGATGAAAAGCAATGTTTTCTCCACTTGTAGCAGCATTTTCTCAGAAAAGCAGACAAAGTATATAGAATAATTATAATTTTCTTGCCATTATATCACAGTAGATAAAGATCACTTTAGTCGCTGACAAAGAGTTTTCCATTATTTTTCAAACGAGAAGCCTTGAAGGAAGGAAGCCAGAAATAACAGTACTGTACATGGCAACATTCATATTAGCACTAGTGTATGCTTTGTATGTTTTAATACACACAGTTTTATATTAAATTATGTATTTTCATATTATTTTATAAAAATTATTATATGATTAGAATATTATTATAATATTTATCCTAAAGATTCTTTTATACAGTATCAGATCGTTAAACAACGTTTAAAATCAAATAAAGGTAAACATAAAATGCATGTTTCAAATGATAAACATTTAATTGAAAAGGCAAAAAGAAGATCAAATACTTAAATCGCTATTGTGGAAAAAGTATTCCCCCCCCCCCTCGCGATAGGGAGTCCTGTGTCGAAGAGCAACACGAAGAATCCAAAGACACTATCTCAGAACTGCAGACTTCCTTCAGCTAAATACTGAGGGAGACCATCAAAGGTAATCTGAATTCACCCACAACACACCTTGATGACCCCCCGAGCATTTGGGAGAATGACCTTTGGCTAATGAAGCAAAACAGATGTGCTTCCTGATTTATCTAGCACGAACCAAAGACAAACATCCCACAAGAAGAACATTACGCCGTCAGTGAAGCGTGCAGGTGTCCGTTTTTGATGTTGGGGGAATAGGCTGCTGCTGAGGGACATGAACGCTCGCCATCATGGAGGAAAATCAGAATTCTCCTCCCTGCGACAATGAGAGTTCAATCAGAACGGCTGGAAAGGAATACATTTTACAGTTTGGAGTCCGCAAGACCTTAAGACCTGTTGCTCGATAAATAGTTTGTCCTCTTGAATAAAATATACCTTTAGACATTGCATTTTGTGTTTCTTCAGGTCCATATTGAATGTTTGAAAATCTGAAAATCTTCTGTACGAGACCCAAAAACAACGACGACAACCCATAATGCCCTTTCGTAGAGGCCAACATTTAAGCATGTGAGCTACGTCAAACGACAAAACAAGAGAAAAAATATAAGAAATGAATATTTTTTAAATATATACTGTATATATTAAGAAATACGAATTACTTAAACTTCTGGCTAAAAAAAAGATATTGCAAGAAAGTTATTTTTTTCCTTGTGGTTTGGTTTTGCGTGTGTGTGTGTGTGTGTGTGTGTGTGTTTATGTATGTGGTGTCTTTATGTGTGTGTGTGTGTGTGTGTTCCTGTGTGTTTGTTTATGTTCGTTTGTGTGCGTTTATGTGTGTTTATGTGTGCGGGTTTGTTTGTGTGGGTTTATGTGTGCGGGTTTGTTTGTGTGCCTGGTGCATGTGTGTTTATGTGTGTGTAATTGTGTGTATGTGTGTTTACATGTGAGTTTGATGTGTGTTTGATGCGTGTATGTATGTGTGTTCATGCATGCATGTGTGTGTGTGTGTGTGTGTGTTTGTCATTGAACATGCATGGGTAAGTTTATGTATCCTATAAGCTTCAGTTTTCCCATCACTGATAAGGTTTAACACAAAGCTATTATCCTCACCCTCTCTGTCTTATCTGCCTCCAGTCCTTGATGTAGCAATACCATCTAATCAAAGAGCTGAAGCAGGCGTAGCATAAAGAAACAGAAAAAACAATTACAGTGTAGATTATGGAAATTCCGCATACACTATCAGCCGCTGATATGCTATGATGGTGCCGTTGATATATTAAAAGAGTTACCTGTTTGAGAACAATGGTCAGAGTGAAGAGGAGAAGGCAAAGAAAATGGAAAAAAAATGCATTGAGGGGAAAATGCATGAGAACAAAACCATATAATGAAATAAAGACGGACAAAAGGAGCAGCGACACGCTTAAAGATGGTAGGATGGAGAAAGGGATGCATCAATCAACAATCAATAGTCCAATTATTAGGACAGTATGAGAAGAAGACGAAAATGGAAAAGAGAGGCTGAGATCAGAAGTAATGAGAGATGTACTGTAGATGAGAGAAGAGGAGGAAGGCCGAGACTCATTGAAATAGAACAGGATTCAAATCAATAGAGAAGTTAAATTACACGTCTCAATCGATGTGAGAACAGAGACGTGTTCAAGCTCATCTACCTTCTTTACCTACCTTAGAGAGAGATAGAGGGGAGAGACAGAGGAGAGGGAGAGGAGAGGGAGAGATGCAAGAGATGCAAGAGATGCAAGAGACCTTTGACCTTTGAGCATCTCTTTATTTGACAATATATTTTACTTGCAATTCTAAAACCACCACCACATTGGATTACAGCATAATCATTCTCTGCCCACTAACCGAGCAGATCATTCTGCTCTGTATGAGCGGGTTATCAATCAGATGCTCCTCCCCAACCTTACCATACAGCTGGGAACAGCCTCTTCTTGCTTTAAGAACTTTTCTCCAGGCATGAAGAACCGACTGGTAGAAACAAGAAGTCTGTGATTGTCCATGTTCCTCAGTTCAAGGAGAAACGGATGTTTATCGTGGTGGAGGCTCTTCACACTACGAAGCAGCACCGACGCCGTTTCGGTCCAGAGTTGTCGCTGGCAAACTTCACGTAGCGTGCTAGCTCCCCTTCAAATGACTCGTTTGGAATGAACGGGGGGACACCTGAGACGGTAATCCTCGTAGAGGGAACATATAATGGTGAGACCCCCGCAAACAGATCGTCCAACTCCAACCCACTCTCAATCAGTGCATAATCAAGCGCCCCTCTCTGAGAAAGGCCACCATGGCTTTACTCATCCGAGAGCTGTAATTGACACTTTCACAACCGACCCGTTCTCCCACGGCAAGGAGAACCTGCTCCACGGTGTACTGAGGGGTTGCCGACACTCTGATCCCGTGTCTAATTGAGAGAGGAGGCGAGCCCTCTCTACGGAGGGACGCCATGCCTAAAAGAAACGATGCGATTTAACAAGGCTTTAATTCACTAATTCTGCAAACTGATGAAAAAAACCTATCTTCCCTTCTCACCAATGACAGTAAAGCTTGAAAAAGGACAGTCTAAACTTCCCGAACTCACACACCCACTCACACACTCACACACCCACCCCCAAACTCCCAGCATGCAAGGAGAGGAGAGAGAGAGAGGAGAGAAGAGACAGAGATCGAGAGAGAGGAGAAAGAGAGAGAGAGAGATCGAGAGAGAGGAGAAAGAGAGAGAGAGAGAGAGAGAGAGAGGAGAAAGAGAGAGAGAGAGAGAGAGAGAGCGAGAGCTTCAATTATGGTGTTTCTGCAGACTTCTTTACAAGCCGAATGGATTCTATTAGATGTGATTCAGAGTTGAAAATCTTTCAGATTTAGGTGTCTGAGCTGCAGCCTTAATCTGTATTTTTGTCAAACCACCTAACAACAACTGAGTGCCATCCTAGCAACTAACAAGAAAATATTGCATCTTAACCTGAAAAGCAACAGAACCTCTACATGGAAGCCATTACCAGACACCTTGAATCCTTCACATGAAACTGTGTTGCGTTCTCTGAACACATACCGTCTTCTTTCAGACTTTTATTTGTGCACAGAGAGAGCATCCAGACCAAACTGAGGAAGAGTTATCCCTTACCCTAATCCCTAACCCGTTACCCTAATCCTAACCCGTAATCCCTAACCCCATTTACGGCATTTACCTGGATCAACAGCTCTTTTCAAGTGTGGGCACTTTTTATTATATATTCCCTATATTTCTTCTTACTAACATCACTACAAACGTACAAACAGGTTTCAAACAGGAACCAGGCACACATCCACCAGAATAAAAACAGGGGGTGTGGGAATAACTACTTTGGCCAGACCCCTGATGCCAGTGCAACGGACCCACAAGCATGGCATTTTGAGTTGTAGCATCCCCTAACCCTAACCCCTACCCTAACCCTAACCCTTACCCCTAATCCTTACCCTAACCCCTAACAGGAAGCGCTGCCTGAAGAAGGAAATAAAGGACCCACTCCCGACCACGGCTGTGTGTCGGCTAAGCTATGGACAATAACACATTGCCTCACCAGGACTCTAAAAATATAGATGAATGATTACAGTCGACAAACATGAACCATGAGGTTGTAAATATGTGATGGATAGATGTACCTACAACCAGCAAGGGTATATCCAAAAAAAGGCCCCAATCCCCTGCGTTGCATAACCAATCCCACTGGTTGAACTCCTAAAATTAAAATTAAATAAATTAAATAAATTAAAACAAAGTTTCTTTTACAAAAAAATGCTCCCCCTAAAGAGTAAAATATGAACTTTTAGAATGAAATATAGTCTTATAAATCAGTGTAACTCATGCCGGCCCCAAAAATGGATGAAAATGGAGGGTTGTGTCAGGAAGGACATCCGGCATAGAACCTTATCAAAACTAAACAAATGAAACTGATTTCCAAACCAGATCCACTGAAGCTCGGATTCACAAATACTGGTACTGTTAGCCAGTAGGGTAGCGGGGATCACTGTTGATGGAGGCAGGTGATCTGCTGTGGCCACCCCGAAATGGAATAGCCGAAAGACAAAGAGGAGTGAAATATAACCAATTGGACCAATGGTTAGGAAGTTGTGGCCCGAAGACTTTTGGAGATACAGCTCCCCCTAGTGTTGGAAATGTACAACTGACCTCCCAAAATCTAGGCAGTCCTTCCTATTACTAAGGTCCGTGCTGGTATAAAATTTGAAAATGATCCATAAAATGGTTTTTGAGTTCTCGCACCAATATGAGCTTCAGCAGGGATGATGACGATACCATAACAACCCTGACTTTTCGGAGATAAAATAAATGTTAATCTAATCCAATCCAATAATGACCAAAACCGAGGATGTCATATTCAAGGTCAGGACCCTCTGAAGGCAAGGCCACATTTTAATGCTGTTCAATGAGGCGGTGTGCTCTTTGGCAAAATCCATCAGCTCCTCCTGTTTTCACTGCCGGGTAGTAAAATCTGTAGTGGTAATAAAAGCTCGACAGTCAGACACGGTAAAAGTTATGGGCAGTGGTCATAATAGTAGCTGCTGCTACCGTTAAAAGTTGTAGTCATAGTAACAGAAAGGAAGGCGGAGATTTTAGTTTTTAATGTTTTTCTGTCTTTTTATAACATAAATCGAGATGAACCTTCACTCCCCAACTGTTGGGGGGTGGGGGGTGGGGGGGGGGGGGGGGTGGCGTTCGTCACGTTACCCATATCTTAGGAATACTTAGTACTCTGTGAGAAGACGGCTACATTTCAGGGAGTCCTCAAAATGGGACTGGCCTCTTTGCAAGGCTATGACTCGTTGGGTCTTCAAAGGCAGCCATGGGAGAATTCAGACTCTGAAATGGGACGCAGCCTAAATTTATCTGTGTCTACTTGTAGGGTTGTTCTTCTGCTCCCAGATTATGTAATAAACTTATTCTCCTTATTTTCTGTCCGAAATTAATTTATCACAAGCATGTGCAGAATTGATTACGAAGCAAAACGAAAGACACATAAGAGAAAAAATCAACACAATCTAGGGCTGAATAAAATAAGATAGACAGACAACGCCGAGATGAGCTGAACTGACCGATTTTGAGCAGCTTGATAGGTCAGTCACAGATGGTTTATTTCTCTCCTACTGATGAGCACGTCATTTATTCCTCATCATCACCCACAGTTTTTTTTTTTTTTTCAAAAGTGTCCTTCCTCACCGGTCCTATTTCTTTTTTAAGACCCTCTTAGACGGGCAGCTGCTTAGAGCAGACAGCAGTTTGCTCTGAGATTGTCATGGTGATTATCATGAGTGCTACAACATTATTCGCTCTCGCGACTCTCACCACTCGCTTACAACTTCTACATGAAATTTTAGAAAATACATTTTTGAGGCGGCAGCACTTACCGCGGTCACACATACAAAAGATATGGAAGGAGGCGGCAGACATTTGAAAGTGCATGTTTCGGTGGAAACATCATAAAATGCACTTGTTCCGGATAATATACAGGCCATTATCACAGATATAAAAGTATTTATTCTCTTATTGTGAAGGTCGTCATCATCATTCTGTTCCGGGTTCCAGTTTTATTTTGAAATGTATGTGGTTTAATTGGTTTTACATGTCCTGCCATGTGTCCTTTATATTTTGCCTTTTTGGTGTGTTATCTGTTTATTGTTCATTTCTTTATTCCTTCTTAGTGTCGTCTTTGTGTGTTCCACTCGCGCTCCTTCTCCCTCTCTGTGTCTCTCCTGTGATTGTATTCTCCTCTTGTGTGATCGTCCATCATGTTCACCTGTGTCTCCCTTCCAGCTGTGTCTCATTGCCTCGTTACATCAGTGTATATAGAGAGTGTTCACCTGTCCTTCGGTGCCAGTTTGTTGTTGATGTCTCGTCGTCACACTACACAGCCGTTTTCCTCGTGTTCCCAGTGAATATTAATTATTCCTTGTGTGTTTCTAGTTGATTTCACGATTTTGAAATTGCATCATGTTTTTTTTAACTTTGCCCCAGTCTTTTTGATTTCTTGGATTGTTTTTGCTTCATTGGACAGCTCACCTGGTTTCGACCCATACCTGTTTTTGGTCATTGAGTTTTTGGATTCTGCAATAGGGATCTATGGGGGATCTAGGGATCTATGATACCGTGTAGAGGGATTATAGACTATTTGATAAAAATCTGAATATGTTGGAATTATATACTACCTTCTTCAATAATTATTATTTGTAACCACCATTAACATTCAAATTGTGTCACTTATTCACAGCAGATTGAAATTCACAAGCGCTCGTCGCCTCGCTATCTTTTTTTCCGTCTGGGATATAAGAGGTACGTTTGAGTATTTTGGCTTTGTCAAGGTTTTCACAGTATTAACAGACCGCACACCTCGCCAGTAATGAATTCCTCCCTGTGAGGCAAATTTTCTAATTTCAGCTCATCCGCATGCATTACTTCCGGCGAGCTGACAAACACTTAGATGACACATAAAGTGCTGCAAAGGCCAGGAGGCGGGTGATTGTTAACACACGCCGAGGTTTCACCTGCTCTGATTCAGACAAAAAATCAGACGCGTCCTTGAGGAACTTAACGTTTTTCCCAGCCTGCCAGAGGCTCTGCTGCTTCCCCGCGCAGTCAGAAAAACTTCCCTCTGGGGATCAGCTGCAGGATGTCACAAGAAAACCCCAAAACTCCAAGAACTTTTCCTTACTCTTGAAAAGAGAGCACACGGGCACCCATGAGCCTTTGTATCATTTGTGTAAAACTATATCTGCTAATTCCTGTGTGAATCTCAACCTTCCTTTAGTCAAGGCTGCATTTTAAAGAATTTATAAAATCTCAAGTCACCCACATTGAAATTTTATTTAAAAAAACCTATTCTCTGATGGCCTATGAACAAGTCCAATTAGGTTCTGATCCAGGAAGGATGATCAGAACCATTCAATTTGAACAGGGAAGGAAGAGAGGCAAACACGGAGCTCCAGGTCCAAAGCCTTAGGTTACTCCTAGCACTTGTGATTATATCCCATAAAAGTGGACGTTGCCGCTGCCGCAGATCCTTCGTGTTAATGCAATATCTCAAAAATTTATTTTTGGATCATAATTTCTCAACTGCTGGTCTGAATTTAGTCCAAGTTTGTGGTGCATATGAATAGACTATCTTGTGTTTTACCTTAGTAAAACGATTCCTAACTGTTGGTCCACATTTGGTGCACATGAATCGATTTGAGGCGATATCAGTCGTATATGAGATATAACTATATAACTATATATATATATGTATATATATAACTATATATATAACTATATATATATATATATATATATATATATATATATATAACTATATATATAGATATATATATATAACTATATATATAGATATATATATATATCTATATATATAGATATATATATATATAACTATATATCTATCTATATATATATAGATATATATATATATATATATATATATAGATATATAGATATATATATATATATATATATAGTTATATATAGTTATATATATATATATATAGATATATATATAACTATATATAACTATATATATATATATAGATATATATATAACTATATATAACTATATATATATATATATATATATCTTAAAAAAATATAATAATAACTATATATATATATATATATATATCTTAAAAAAAAAATTTCGTCTTGCTGATATCGCTCCGCTGCTAAGCTACAACTGAATGATATCATTGAGAGAGTCATCTTAAACATTTCTTTCCAAATATCGCTTCTTACTCATCTTTTTAGTGGTAATCTATTTATGTAGTCATAATAATAATAATAATAATACATTTAATTTATAATGCACTTTACATTTGGATCAAATCTCAAAGTGCTACAAGGCAAAAGCAGATAAAAGCATCAATAAAAAAAATAAATAAATAAATAATAATAATAACTATACAAAGACGTGACCAAAAGCATTCATGTTAATTACAGTTATAGGTTCTGCTAAAAAGGAAAGTTTTAAGTCCTTTTTTAAATGTGTCAGTCATCTGTGGAGCCCTCAGATGGTCAGGGAGGGCATTCCACAGACGAGGGGCAGCAGAACAGAAGGCCCGATCTCCCATGGTGCTGAGCTTAGTCCGGGGAAGGAGGAGGCGGTATGACTGGGTAGAACGGAGGGATCGTGTCGAGGTCAGTGGGGTGAGTAGTTCTTTCAGGTAGGGGGGTGCGTTACCATGGATGCACTGGTGAGTGAGGAGAGAGATCTTATAATCAATCCTGGTGGAGATGGGAAGCCAATGAAGGGAATGAAGAACAGGGGTGATATGTTCGTGTTTACGCACTCTCATCAGGATCCTTGCAGCACTGTTTTGAACATACTGCAGTCTTTGAAGACTTTTATCAGGGATCCCGATGAGAAGTGAGTTACAGTAATCCAGTCGGGAGGAAACGAATGCGTGAACCAGCTTTTCAGCATCACTCAAGGTTAGTGACGAACGGAGTTTGGAAATATTTCGGAGATGGTGAAAGGAGATCTTGCAGATGTGTTTGATGTGGGATTCAAAAGTGAGTTGAGGGTCGAATCTCACGCCGAGGTTGTTGACTGATGAAGAGAGGGGAATGTCGTGACCAGAGAAGGTAATACTGGTTATGGAGGAAGACTGGGTCTGATGAGGGGTGCCAATTAAAATAGCTTCGGTTTTGGAGCTGTTGAACTGGAGAAAGTTGTTTTTCATCCACACCTTTATCTCCTCCAGACAAGCGCGGAGAGTTGACAGGGGAGATGATGAAGATGAGGATGGAGAGGCTGAGGAGGAACATGTGTCAGTTTTTATGTAGATTTGCGTGTCATCAGCGTAACAATGGAATGAGAGTCCATATCGACTGATGACACGGCCAAGGGGGAGCATGTATAGTATGAAGAGAATGGGGCCAAGGACTGATCCCTGGGGGACTCCACAGGTGACGGTGTGTGTCCGGGATGAACTTCCAAGGGAAACGTATTCTGTTCTGTCAGTGAGGTAGGATTGAAACCAGTTTAGGGCGGTGGCAGTCATGTACTTTACCCCCCGGCCGCGCTCCATCATAGCGCTCTCTATCTCAAAAACTATTTTCCTCTCTCGTCCAAAGCCCCTGTCCACCCTCCCTCACCCCTTACATCCCAACCACCTCAGGTTCCTCCTTTCTAAGATTCTGTTATCTATGAAGGAGTATGAGGGACGGCGTAAGAATGAGGAGGAAGATAAATTTGAGAATAAGAGTCGAAATTTTGAGAAAAGTCGACATGGCGAGAAAAGTTGAATTGTCAACGATGAGTCGAAATGTGGAGAAGAAATTTGAAATGTTGAGAAAAAAGTGGAAATGTTGATTAGAAAGTCGAAGTGGCAAAAAAATAATAATTTCGCGAAAAAAAAGTCAACATTTTTGAAAAAGAAAAAATCGAAATGTCGAGAAAAGAGCCAAAATGTCCAGGAAAAGTCGAAATGTTGAGAAAAACAGTCAACTTGTTTAAAATACAGTTGAACTATTTCAGAAGAGATTTTTTCGGGAGGAAAAAAAAAATACGCTTGGAAGAGATGGCCGCATTCGTGGAAACTTAAATCGCGGGTTATGGACAAAATCAAGGATATCAATGGAAACACCTGCATGCAATTCAGAGATGATAAGTTGTATCACAAGTCACAACAAGATAATAGATCAAGTTGTTTGACCCTGAAGGTGTGGAGCTCAGGCGGTCACGGCGGCTGAGACACAAGTCGAAGAAGAAGGTCCTCCAGCACTGTGGAATATAGATTCACAGGACGAGCTGAAGCCCCAACCATTCATCAACACAACCATTGGCGGCTTCGCCACCAATGGTTGTGTTGATGGATTCAGTCGCTAGGTTTTGTGGATGGAGGCCTACAGAACAAACAACGACCCCAAAGTAACAGCAGAATACTTCCTCACATCATCTGGGCGCTTGTGAGGAAGCCCGGAGCGACTGAGCTCTGCGAGAGGACGATAAACGCTCGAAATGCAAAATAAAAAAATGTAAAAATCTTTGTCAAATTTACTTTTTCTCATGCCTGGCCCTTGTACCGCTGCCGTACTTATCGCCCATAGCCTTGTGTGAGAAGAAGAAAAAAAGGCGAGCAATGAGATTAGTGCAGGAGAAACAAAGTAAGTAACAGAACAAAAAAAACAAACAAAGCATGAGTTGAAGGGCAACAAGATTTTAAATGGTTTTCACTTGTAAATATTAAACAGTTTGTGCTAAAAACTAAAAAAGTGAGATTAAGCAGGAGAGAGGGATCCCCGCAATAAAGTAAAAAAAAATAATGCATCAATATGTCAACTAATGCATGAAAAACACACACATACACATAAACACACACACGGAGCTTAAAAGAAAAGAAAAAAAAGCCGGAGTAATCAGCAGTAATTACAGAACACTAATTTAAGTTCCCTCCATCTGTGTCACGATCTGCATTCACTGCGTTCTCCGAGCAACGGCGAAGGAGGAACGAGGGGAATTAAAGTTGGAGATGGCGGTGGCTAAAGCTGATCAAAAGAGACAATGCAGGGAGGAATAAACAAAAGGAGAAACAAGGAGTCGCATTACCAAATTTGGCAAAGCGGAAAATGAGAAAATGGATTTGAGTGGAGTGCCTGAGTAGTTTATTTTATAACCGTTTAAGGCTTGTGTGTTTTGAAACCCTTCGGTGTCCAGCTCAACTGTTTGGTTGAACTCGTTTTGAGTCAATATTTCTCACAGAAAAATGTGACTGAACCTGTTTATAATATGACCCAGTAGCAGCCTGTATATGCTAAAGAGTAAGGGGCCATGGGTGGAGCCCTGGGGCACACCACAGATCAAATGGGCCATAAAGCCTGTGAGGACTCACTAAACAGAATGATGTCATTTGATACAAACCGAAAAGAGTCCAATACGGGTTGAGTAGTTTTCTAAAAACATGGTTTACAAAGTTTGGTTGAGCAATTCTAATAAAAAAAAAAAAGAACAATTTTCCATGAAATGACAAATATTTTACCATTAAATAAAATACAAATCTGTTTTTTTTTTCATGTTTAAAAACATGCTTGACCAAATAATTTGATATTTTCCTATTAAGACTTTGAAATCTCTAAGATAGTAAATTTACAAAAAAGGCCCCAGAGAAATAAAAAAATTAAATTAAATTAAATGTAAAAAAATATGCGAAGAAATGATTTGTCTACATTTTTCTTTCTTGGTGAGGACATTAATAAAAATCAAAAATATTGACAGGACGGGCCGACTGGCGTGATTTTCAACGCATCCATTACCCTCCACTGATCGTTACTCATCCGTCACACCGCCGTCCTGCTTTGCCCTTCGTCTCTACCTCCAGTAGCCTCCTCCCCGGCATAACCACTGACATGTACAGTCAGGAAAAACATTCATCATGTCCCTACAAAGGCGCCCGTCAGAGGGGGCGGGATTTATGAGGCAGCAAAGGGAATATTTTGTTCGGAAGCCCGGAAAGATTGACAAGTGCAAGGATCCTTGTTGATAACTCTTACAGCCCTGTTTTTAAGTCGAGGAATGAACGGGAAGCTACAAATAAGTAAAAAGAAGTACTTCAATTTATTGCAGCCTATTTTGTAATGTAATAGTTACAATTACAAAATACCAAAGAAAAAAATGAGGAAACGAAGAAGCAGCACTTTTTCTACTTACGGGGCTGTTGACTCCCATATAATAAATTAAACAAGTCGGCACTAACTAAACAATCCACCATAATGTTTCATAGGATCTAATACAACAAACAAACAAAACAACAACGGGACGATTCTTCACCAATGCGCCAAAACACAGTCCAACGCCTTCAATAGAAAATGAATTATAAAAATAATAACAGATTATACTTGTATAGCGCTTTACACGAAACTCAAAGACGCTTTACAGAGTGTACAAAAATAAATGATATATAAAGAACATATCAAAAGAAAGTAACACAAATGGGCTTAACTAGTTACACACTACGTGCCTTCGACACTTGTTAACATCGTACTATTAACACATATCGGCTACAAGGACTGCTCTACGTTAATTTCCACATCATGAAGTTCGAAAGAATGGAAAAATATTTTTTTCCTACTTTATATTCATAATATAAAGTAGGATTTTTTTTTTATTTGGTCATTTATTAATTTAATATCTTTGGGTGAATGAATTGACCAGAAATGAGAAATAAGCACGTTGTTAAGTGGTAAAAATACATAAATGAATACATAAATTCAAATCTGACTTTTTAGTCAATCGGCATGTTCCATGGTTCCATTTTTTATTTTCATGAAAAGGTCAGTTTGAATAAGAGTAGCTGTTCTTTTTATTAAACTAGTTGAGCTTAATAAGAGGTTCTAATAAAGTCCTGACCTGTTTTTTTAAACGCATAAAAGACATCGAGGGACTTTCCTAATAGTCACGGTTAATGCCTCCTCCTCGGTGGCTCATTCGTCCTGTGGTGTCCCCCCAGGGCTCCATCCTTGTTCCCTTACTCTTTAGCAGGCACTTGCTGCATCTGGTTCATATTATGAACAGATTCAATAACATGGGACAGAAATAGAGATGCAAAATGTACTCAACCGACAAGTTGAGCAGGACACTAAAGGGATGGGGGCAAAAAGTCTTGTTGGCCGTCCCTAGGCCCTGTTCTGTAGTGGTTAGTGCCCAAATTGGTCTGTTGGAGCCAAATCTTTTTGAAAAGGTTTCTTTAATCTTCATGAGAACAAAAGAAAGATATATTTAGTAATTTTATTTATCATAAGACATCCCAATGTGGCCAGTTTTTGATGACGAGGTCATAAAAAGGCACCCTGTGATGGCGTCGCTATCGTCGGTACTAGCTGTGACGTGAACACTGGGAGCAAAGGTCAGGTTGTTGTTGGACCCAGCACAAGAAAATACTGGGGCACTAATTGCTGAAAAAGTTCATGTTTGCTCTGATAGACAACTGGTAGAACCTACAGTTAGTAGCAGGTTGGCGTGTACCGGCTGACTCCATTTCGACATTGAATACGCCTACAATGAGCCCATCAGCATCAGAAGTGGGCCGTGAAGGGTTTGAAGAAGGCGGCCACGTCTGATGAATCGGGAGCTGTTTCAGCGGCGGACACAATATTAGGCCGGTGGTTCTGATGTGTTTTACCATAAATCACATTTATGCCTCTACTTACACGGGACTGCCTGTGAATAAACGAGGCCAGCTTGTATTTTTTCTGTCTCTGCATTTGATTCACACTTTACCTGCTGAAATCTAATCTCTGTAAATAACACATTCCTGACAGGAAAAACATACATTTGGTGTGAAACCCCCCCCCCCCTGGAAAAAACAGCACACACATCAGATTTAGTGGTATGTTAGGAAACGCAGTAAAAAGTAAGAAAGAGACTTTTAGTCGCTTCTATATAAGATATTCAATACACACTATATTTAGTAAATATAAAGGTACGGTTTGTGATCGTGATTACAATCTGTCGTTAGTTCAGTGCTTTACTCATTTGGTGACATCTTGAAATTTCTCTTATGCATTTTTAACCGATCAATGTGAACATTCTTAGTATATATATATTTAAAAAAAAAATGTTTTCATATATTCTTGTTGAACACAGTTGTAAATTGGATAATTTGAATTTTTGTAAATATTTTTTTTGTAAATATTTTTTCTGCCGATTAGGTTAATTTTTGTACCGACTTTGTCAGCTGCTGTGGCACTGACGCTTCTCCTAAGGGGAATCATTAAAGTCCTACTCATCTATCCATCCATTCATCTATTTATTTATTCTTATTGTAACAGTTGAGTGTCATTGAAGTGTGAGGAGGGAGACCAGAACGGTATTAAAGCAACTTAATCACCATCAACACAATTTAGCAGGGAGTGACGTCTATTCAGAGAAACAGAGAGAGAGAGAGAGAGAGAGAGTGTCTTGGGGAGATTAGTGAACTTAATGACTACACCTTTCAGGTTTTGATCTAAGAGACGATGACATTGCATACTTCTACTGATAGAAACTAGTAAAAGGTAGGGTACAACTTTACATTAAAGCAACCCATACAAAGGGTTTTTGAATGTGTTATAACCAGTTTATTACGTAAGTTAATAAATCATTAATAACCTGAGGTGGATGATTTGATATAAAAAAAAAAAAAAAGAAGGTGTCGGTGGTGTTGAAACATAAAGTAGAAGATGTTTATAATAGCATCAAGAGACCAAATGACGTTGTCCAAAGTTGGGCACAAAAAATAGGTTCAGTCTCTGAAGCAGATCAAAATTCCAGGAACATTTAAATTTTGGGCTTGGATTCGACATCCAGTCGTTTTCGTTCCTGTTTTATTGTTATGTCAAGTTCCAGTCCACCATTTTGACCTCACCACCAACTAACACTGGAGATGTCCCTGTGTTTAATAAAACTCAAACAGAAGACATTGATGCCATCCAAAGATCCAAAGGTTTCCAATGTTCTGAAACCATTTTCAGGTGAAGTTGGGTCTCTATGTCGAACAATGTTCGAATGGAACATTCTCACTCACATTAATAGAGTAAATAATGAACGGCCCCTGATATTATTCTATTTTGGAGGCTAGAATTTATGAGGGAACGTTTGAGACGAGGGAATAACACAATATCTGGCTCCACTTTTTTAGCCTGCAAAAGGAAAATATAGTAATGCTTAGCCGAGAACAGGGCGGGAGAAAGGAGTCGGGTCTCCTCCCTCAACTTTTGGGATTCATTAGGGATGTCGCAAGAGTATATCATGTTCCATCATAGAACTAACTGATCAAAATACACAAGAAGAGCATGCAATACTAGTTTGATGCATCAGTTTCACCATCCAGTGGTGTCTTAGCAGCGGCCAGCAGCAAAACAAATTTAAAAAAGAAAGCAGCATGAAAGCTATGGTTTCGTTTTTATTGGGGATCCATAATGCCCTCCGCCATTGTGCCTGGTATGAATACGTCAAACCGACCAATTGTTCCGAAAAAACTTAAAATACCTGTCAACAAAAATCATCTGTCAATGTAAGCTAGCCGGGGTGCAAAGCATCTTATTTGTTCCGTCTGTCAACACAACCGACAATCATAAATGATGATGAAATATGCAAAGGTATCAGAGCAAGATTATCCACTGCTGGCATGACAGCAATTGGCAGGGGTCAGGGAGGACTGCGCTGCAAAAAATAAGATTACAAGACACCGCTTTGGACAGGTTTTGGATATCATTGGAGTATGAGTACTTAACAGCTTCAAGTAGCCCTTTAGCATTCCTGCAAGCGGTCTCAGAAATGTTTTTATGCAAACAGAGCCTTCAGATCCTGATTTACATCAAGAGCAAGCACAGGGAGCGGCTTAGGACTGAGGATCGGCACGTACATGTCTGCCTCTCCCAGACTTAAGTTTCCCATCGATGCCAAGTCACATTTCCCTTCCTCTCTCATTAACAAGGAATGCAGAGTGAACCCTTTTCATGCATTTCAGACTGGGGTGACTCAAAACCTTAGACGCTTTTAAAGGGCGCCGTGACCTAAACAAACGAAAAATTATTGCTTTGTTTATCACTTTTTTTCCCCCCCTATGATTAAAAGGAAAAATCAGCATAAACTCTTCCTGATGCAAAGAGGTAGGCCATCACACAGAAGAGTAATATAACAACCTGAATGGTAGGAATATGACATATGCAGTCAAGAGGATGATCTGTCATTCATGCCTGTGTTTATCAAACATTTGATTTTTGGCTTTAATATTGATGTTGGGCTGCTTGTCAGACGAGCACTCCTCCTCCGTTTGAAGCTGCATCAAAAGGTGCGATTTTGGCTGTCAATGGCCTCTATAGCTTTTGTAACTGTAATGGAAGGTTAGCAGGACATTTCTGTATGTCAACAACCTCCTGTTTACTACCTGTGACTGGAGAGCAGGAGGTAATAATAAGGAGATTTTGTGGATTCTAAGGTGCTGCATTGACAGATACAGTGATATCCAGAATTATTTGAGTAGGAACTCTGAAGAAGTGATCAATGACTTACTGTTTCACTGGGGTATAAGTATGAGGTGACACAGGCCTAATTCTCTCAGACGTTGTTCGAAAAAAGAAAAGACCAGAGGACACAACAATGATGTGGGAAGAAAAAGTTGTAGAAATGCACAAATATAGCAATGGATACAGGAAAATAAAAATTAAAAAAATATCAGTTTCATCAATTAGATCAAAAATTTATTAGTTTAAAGGAACTGGAGATATTAAAAAAATATCAGCCTGGAAGAGGACGTTTCTGCACACTTACCCCACACACTGTGAGGGGGGTGGATCAACCGGTAAAGGAGGATTACAGCAAGTGTATTCAGAGGTCGGTTCAATTTTGGGGGTCAGAAAGTCCCCCTAACCACCATCAGATGGCGCCCACACCAACACCAGATGTATGGAGGGGGTAGAAAGAAAAAAACCTCTGCTGTCATCTACATAAAAGCTGAGGCTCCTACAGTTTGACAAACACCACTTGAACAAGGTCAGGGGTCGGATGAGATCACACTGGAGCTGTTTGCCTACAAATGTTAAAGACGGGTGTGGCGCATCAAGAAAGAAAGCAACATAGAAAGGAACCTCACACCCACTATGAAGTCTGGTCGTGGATCTCTGATGCTGTAGGACCTTCATAAGGACCTGGACATCTTGTTACAAGACATAGTTCCATGGACTCCATCAAACACCAGCAGATACTGGATGAAAATCTAAAAGGCTCTGACAGGAAACTTGAAGTGGGCCGTGGTTGGACTTTCCAGCAGTACAATGATCTGAAGCTCACCTCAAAATCAACCCAAGAATGGTTTAGAAGTAACTAAATAAAAGTTCTGCCATGGCCATCCCAGTCATCTGACCTAAACCCCATAGAATATCTGTGGGATCTGCTGCTCGATCACCCACTTCGTGTTTGGGTCACAATATACAGCCGATATCACTCTGGGTTTTTCTCTTTCTGCTTTGTCAAGTCTGCTCTCAGACAAGAACCCAACAATAGAGAAAATTATGAAATTGGGGGTTGCAAATTCTACAAATGTTACTTTTAGTGCAACAATTTGGAAAAATATGCTCAAAACCTCTATTTCACACCTGTCCACATAACACTTACACTCTGTGATTGGCTCTATTCAACAGCGCACAGACATTTTTTTTTTATTCTCCTCACTTCTATTTCCCAAGGTTGCCCCGACCCAAGAAACTTCGGCGTCCTCTACTACCTACGCCCGCTGGTTCACCATTTACTTCCCAATTTACATGTCTCGTCTTTGTTTCTCTGTAGATGGAGATGCTAACCTGCGGTGGTGTGAGTCTGGTTCTCTGCCGTATATATTTCTTTCGAAAGTCATCCTCTGTGCAATTTAAAAATCATCCGTTCTTATTGTTTTCTCGCAATCTCTCAAGGTCATCATGCCCTGACAAAGTTTGATGAATGCCAGTACATCCTCCATCTGTCACCATTTCTTTACTTTTATTTGGAAAGTCATTCTACCCAGCTAGTCAAGTGGTGCATGGATCCATTTCCTGCTTTTAGTGTGCCATGGCTTCCTCTCCATTCTGCTTTCCTTGCCAAACGAGGAAACAGCAGAGGACTTTCTGTCCTCATCTGTTTCCTCCTATCCGAGCAAAGTTAATTCTCCCTTACCTCTCTTCTTCAGCCTCTCTCGATGTCTTTTTCTCTCCCGCCAGTAGGATTTCACACTTTCCCCGCCATCTGTCGGGTTTCTCTTTCTACCTAAATCCTCTGATTCCGTCTCCGTTCCACCTGCACCATGCCCTCACCTCCTCCCCCGCCACCTCTATCTACCTCCGAGGTTATTAGGCCCAGGTAGACTCTTCACTCCCATAACCCCCCTCTCTCTGCTTTTTTACCCACGCTTCCTCTATGCGAGATCATTAATGCCTGGTCAGTTTCATCATCTTGGAATAAACTGCCCCTGAAGTGCTGTCCTGCTCTCACTGAGGTCATCATGAGGAATCATCCGCTTCATCATCAACCCCCGGATGGTTAGTC
Organism: Lophius americanus; assembly: GCA_037951165.1. Classification (NCBI taxonomy): domain Eukaryota; kingdom Metazoa; phylum Chordata; class Actinopteri; order Lophiiformes; family Lophiidae; genus Lophius; species Lophius americanus. The sequence goes on along the minus strand of JBBDHG010000037.1, from coordinate 16,502,655 downwards.
CTCCAGAATCCTCGTCCTTCTTGCGTCACCACAATTCCTCTGTAGTTCTCTACGTTCCCCAATGGTCATAGGGGCGAGCACAAAGTTCATCCTCTCAAAGTCAAGACTCTGATTAGTGCAAGTTGTTTCCCTTCATGGTGTCCATCTTGTATCCCGGCCGGTGATGTATGATTTGGCAGTAATGAGATTAGTTTTCTTGCATTGCAAAAGCACACTACACACAAACACACACACACACACACGCATGCTTGTTAAACACAAATGTAGGCAGCTGAATTTTCAGCCAACCAAGTCCAAGCTCGGGATGTTTTAAGCTGAAAACATATCCTGAGTTTATTCTGGTGGTACCTCTGAGACCCTCTTCAAATGTGGACGCTTTAAAGAAAAAAGAAAAGAAAACATAAAGAAAAGTAGAAATGTGTCATGAAGAGATTTTTAGGGAAACGATTTAACGCAATTTGGAAGCAATTTCATCAGCTTAAGAGCAAGAAAGCGAGAACAGAGAGAAGTGGATTTGTTACAAGCGTCTCATTCTCCATCTGACGGCACTCTTTACTTTATTTCACGGGGCTTGAACTTTTATATTGTGTCGTAAAATATTGTCAGAGCGATCCAAAACGCAATTGAACAGTCATTTTAGTTTAAGTATATATTCAAAGTTGTCTACAGCTACCAACAGCAGACGGAGTTTTTGATGATATCTCCATAAAAGGAGCTTATTTACACATTCCACTACTCCGTCCATTCACTCATTCATTTCCTGTTACCGTTTATCCAGTTAATTGCCACAAGGGTTTGGAGCCTATGGAGCCACATATTGCATTAACACGGAGACCAATCCAAACTCCGGCTGGATTTGAAACCAGAACTTTGTTGAAGCATTGCAAGTACTTGAAAACTTAACCCTTTAATATCCTGCCCAACTGTTTGGTTGAGCACATTTTGAGTCTCTATTTCTTATTGAAAAATGTGGGCCTCTTGATGGATTCTGTTTATAAAATGACATTTATTTTATAAGGGGCCAAGGATGGACCCCTGGGGGACACCACATGAAAAAAATAATATTTAAACAAATCTTTTTTCCATAGTTTTTTTCTAAAAATATTATAAGAAAACAAAAGGTTGAACCATCTGGAGTCTGAAATCCCACCAGCGTGATTCCTACAAAACCACACACACACAACCTCCTGGTTATTTCCCTTGTTCCTCATGAACATACAAAACAACATGATTCTATTTGGAGAATGGCGCCATGTTGGTAACATGAGCGCAGGATTCCCGCTGCTGTATAAATCGCGACCAATAAAGTTAATTCAAATCAACTACAAAAATAAACTCCATGGTTAACTAAAGCAGTGTTTTATTTTAGGAAAAGGTGTATGAAGAAAAAATGTCAAATTTATGGACGGAAAAAAATGAGGGTGAGTCGAGAAGAGCTACACATAGCACTTATATATATATATATATATATATATATATATAAAATGTAAATATTTACTTGATTTGATTGTCATCTTGATCCTGATTTCAATTTCATTTATAACTCTTTTTTTCAAATTTACTTTTATTTTAATTCATTTTGTGGTTAATCTCTTTCACTATTTATTAATTTTGCTCTATGTTCATCTTACCATCTATGTTTTATTCATGAGCATTTGATGCATGTAAGTTATCGTTTCATTATTATTCATTTATCATCAGTAGATTTATTAGTATTCTTATAACTATTATTTTAACTTCAGATTCTATGGTCTTAACTTCACAAACGTTTCTCGGCATGCAACTCAGTATTTCAACAACCTTCTTTTACTTTCTCTTTGTCAATCACCTGTAGAGAACATTGAATTACATTTGATTTCTTTTAAAAAATAGCTGTACAAATAACATTTTATTGATTGTAGCACTATTACAGTTTGTTCACTGATTGAGAAAATTCTAATACTCCCACAATTTGGGCTTTCTTCAAGGTACTCCCTGCTACTTATTAATGGATGCACAGATTTTACATAAATAGAACAATGCAGCTGCTAGTTTTAGAGAAGACCTTGACTCTGGAATATGTTTTCCAAAGGTGAAATGAAGGCCTTTGTTCTGGTTTAGTTGAGAAATCCCCAACTCACATTTAGACTGTGAACTGTGTGTTCACCTGGATAAGCCAATAACACCGTAGGCAAAATAACATCCATCTAGGATGGCGTGCCATACCTGCTCCAGGGTCTTTTCCTTTCATTGTTTATCCCATTCGCTCTGCAATGCATCATGCTGCTGTCTTTCTCGGGTAAATCTGTTTTCACTTTGTGGTTTTTAAAAAAGAAAAGCATTGTGTGTGGAGATTAAGTTTTGCAAATAGCTACAAATACAAACATGGGATATACTTGTATATACATTATATCTAGGCCAACAGCATAGACATGAAAGCATTATACATTTTGCAAAAAAAAAAAAGTCTCCCATGACTGAAATATAAATAATTACAGTTAAATAGAAAAAAAAGAATAATAAAAAATCTCCTTCATGTGAGATAAAACTGGACTAAATCAGGCCGACAGTTAATAAGCTATGTCCGTATAACAGTGTTTTTTGTAAAACGGCTCCCTCTAGTGAGTAAAATAGGAGCTATTAGAGTAAAAACGATAGATCTCCCCAGGTCAATTCATATGCGCCAAATTGGGACTAAATCAGAATAACTGTCGACAAATTATGGCCCAAAAACTGATAGTCGCTAAAGACCCTCCTAGTGGTCGAAATACAAAAAAAACACTTTCACCAAATTAAATCCACTGTCTCCTCACATCAAAGTCCATGGGGGAATAAAATATGGAAATGATCCATGAAATAGGTTTTGAGTTATCTTGTTCCCACGTAGGATCCGGGGTGGAAGCAAATGTTGCGTTGGGCAAATCATGAACTTTTGCAAATGTCCCTTTCTTCCAGAAAAGCTTCCAGATGAAAGTTGTGTAGTGACATCGCAGCGATGATGCTGGCGCATATTAGCATTTTGCTATAAACACTAAGGGCAGTGCACCTGGAGCTTGTGTACGATGAAATACTGCAGAGCTGACAATACAAGTGTCAAAGCTATGCTATATGTCCATGTCAAAGAGATCAAATAATACTTTTAGACCACAAGACACATCATTCTGAGGGTTATCACAATCAGAGGCTCTATATAAGTCGGCCTTTTATAACACAGTCCTGCAAACACAGCAGAACTGCAAGTTAAGCAAGATTCTAAATTCTGCCGTTATGTACCGGACACAGGGGCGGATCTAGCGGTAGTGGCAGATGCAGCCCTATGCCACCTATGCCACTCAGATGATGCCTTGCCATCCCGACTTCCACCCAAGTTTTGGATCATCTCCCACTGTTCCAAATTTACAAGAGTATACATCTATCCGTATATACTAATATGTAATATTCAATGTCACCCCTCAAAGTTTCGATGCCACCATCTTGCCACCTTCTGACTAGACATTAAAAAAGTTTTATCTGATTGACCAACTGTGCAGAGATTATGAAAGTATTACCGAGTATAGAGCTTAAAGCGAGGGACTCAGCGGATTATGACAAACTGGAGAAACCATGCTGGAGTCATGCAGCTATGGCGCCAGCCTATCCTCTGACTAATAAAATTAATACACTTTAAAAGCCACGTTTTGACAGGGTTTGCCTTATTACAATTCTACCTGTAATTAGTAAATCACCAAATCAATGCTGAGATGATGTTAAATGGAAAACATTATTATCTTTGTAATCAGGTTGTCATGGGTTTCTTTATTCCGTGACTGGAGTAGATTTCATTGCAGGGAATTAGTCAAGCCCTCTGCATACCTTTTGTTTTTCATCTTTAATCATAGTTGATATTGTGATGATTCAATGAGGTATTCTAACTGATTGACATCAAAGATTCAAACAAGTTTCATCTTTGTATTAATTGGATAGTTTCCAAATGTGAGAAGTCAGAATCAAATGCTGTTTGAACCCCTTCTGTTATCGATCATCTTGCTTTTGTCCAAATCTCTGTATTCTATCTCGTGACTTTTGCCCATGAGGCTTCGCTTAGAGAATTAACTCGTCTTATAACATGTCTCACAGGAGAAAAATCACTTCCTCTTACATTTGGAAATGGTTCCCCAAACTAGTTGGAACTGATCGAAAAAGGCAAAGAGAAAAAGAACCCAATCTCTACCTTTATTTTGGTCCTTGGCCATTTGGCCACAAGATAACTATCTCGCAAGATAATAAGTTGTTCCCACGCCTTATTAAGACTTGTCATATATAGAAAGGAAAGGCAGCCTTCATCAATATTTCTCCCTTTCTTGTTCTATCTTATTATTCATAAATCTCATAATGACCCGAAACAAGCTGCTCACAAAACTATGTTTAATCAAAAATGAGACCTGTACCCAAAAATTCCCAAATGAGCACATACATATTAACTGTTCCTGTAGCTGCATCTCTGAGGCACTTATATAACGGAGTCTTAACAAATGGAAAAAAAGTAGAGAGCTGGATCTCACAGGCTTCCATCAATATAAGTATTCCAGATAAGAGCAGCTCGCCAATAAACTGCTTGATTCTCCTGCCACTTCTTAGACAAACACGGCATTGAGGCTCTATTAACATTTAATGATAAGGAAAAACACGTTCCCTTAAATTAAGGTTTCTTAAAAAATACTTTGCAGAACTTACATCCGAACACTACATAAGACTGGAAAGATGTATGTGTATAAGTACGGGAAACTTTTTATATTTTATTGAAAATCAACTTGCCAATACAGAACTCCTCTGGTGGTCACGTCTTAATAACTTGTGGGAAGTACTTATTATCTTACGAGATAGTCATCTCGTGGCCATGTCTTAATAAGGGGTGGGAACGACTAATTATCCTGTATGGTAATTATCTTGTGGTCATCCGTAAATAAGGACTGAAAATAATAAACTATTGGCGACTGTAGGTAAGTGGGTAAAGTGGCCGTCTCATAATCCGAGGCTGGAAAGGTGGCCAGTTCGAGCCCCAGTAGGTCCACGCGAGATTATTATCTTTTGGTCATTTCCAAGAGGTAGTTTTTTCGTCAGTGTCAGCAACTTGCTGGATTGGTATAACATGGAAGAGAAAAAACAAAGTTCTTCTCTTTACTTTATCTCCTCCCAAGCTATAATTTCACAACTGTTAGTCTGATTGAGTCAAAATTTGGTACAGATGTATCGACTCAAAGAGAGCCATCTTGTTTGTATCACATTTTACTCTAACGGTTCATATTTTTCTCAGTAGAGGGAGCTTGTGTTGGAAAATTTTGTTTTCAGAACATAACTTCTTAACTTCTAAACCATATGTCCAATTATTACACCTGTTATAAAAACCTTTTATGTTAAGAGTGAGAGAAATTAGATAAGGAGCTGGCGCTTACCATTCTAAAGTTCAAACTCATTTAGTCAGAGTCAGAGTAGATAAACACTACAGGATGACTGCACACTGTCCAAAGTTTATAGAAACTCTCATTTTTCCTCATAATTGTTCACTACATTAGTCTGAAAGCACAGATGTCAGCTGAAAGTCACTGAAGATACGAGAAATCTGCCAGAGTGACTTTTCCATTGTAGGATTAATGTTCTCAAATACCAAAAGTTAACTGCGAAGTAAAATACTAAGAATTTTCATATTAAAATGCGTTGGTTCCAGTTGGGGGGTTTACACGCACAGCCTTATTCCGAAAAGATTCGGAATAAGGCATAATCGTAAAGAAAACGCTTCATGTAAACACCCCTTTCCGGAAGTACAGGCTCCTTTGCAAGGAGGTAGTCCTTTTGGAAAGCCTGTCCGATATCCAGTCGCTGCATGTTAATGCTGTTTCGGAAAGTTCTGATTGTATCGGCTCAAGTCCAGCGTCGTGACGTAATGTTCTGGCTGAGTTTTTTTCAGCGATTTCAAAACAATACCGGTTTGCATCAGAGAGTCATTTATTCATCGCAACTTTGAAAGACTTTTATATAGTTGAAAGGTTGGACGGACGCGACAGGGAAGACGTAGTTGTTGTTTTTTGTAATCCCTGTGATAGCCATGCTTGATGTACTTTATTTCACCATCCGACAGTGTGATGCCTTTATTTTGGCTGTTCACATTCTGGAGTTATTCTCAGAAAACACTGGAGGCGAGTGGAGTGTGGGCGGGAGATTAATATTTATTCAAACCTTCGTTATTTTAAGACATTGGAGTCTTTGATCAGTATGTTAAACATCTACTGGGGATGTGATTTTTGTGGATATTGGATGAAGACAGGCGCCTAAAAATGCAAGTATGCATGACTGATGAATCAAAAAATAAGAAGCCACATTTTTAATGAAGGGGATCCTTTCATCTGGAAGTTTCTGAAATGGCGTGAGAAACATTTGTGACTGCAGGTGTCTGTTTGATCACTTCAAAACCAAACCGTTATTCCTGTATCATTTTTCGGTTATGCTCTGCACAAAATACAGCTGGGGACAGTTGCAGCCACTTATATGGGAGTGACGGTGTTTTCATGCTTTCTCAACATCTGTTTGTGAGGTTTTTCAATACAAAAATTTAATCATGATAAATAGATACTTTGTAGACCCCAAGGGAAAGTTTAGGAAAACAAAGTAACCCTTAGATTAAGAGTCTTGTGTTCTACCACTACGGGAAAACAAAAATACGAATTGTTAAAGTGAAACATAGGTAGATCTTCTCGAGTGGATTCATAAGTACAACATTTTGACTAAATCAGACCAAAGATTAATAAATGATCGCCCAAAACTTTTGGAGATAAAACTTCCCCCTAGTGTCGAGATTATAGAAAAATATTTATTATCGATGAATCGTGTGTCCAATTTTGGGACCTTTCCCAAAATTAATCCAGTTTTTCCTCGCTCTAAGCTCTATGACGGTATAAAATGTAAAAATGATCCATGAAAGACTGTCTGAGTTATTACGGACGAGGCTGCGGCAAAAATGATTCCATGTCGGAACAGGGAGCGCTGAATGAAGATATTGAGCTGGGACTGGTGGGAAAAGGCCATCATGACGGTTTTCAGTGCCACTGATCGGAGATAAAAACTCAGAGAATCCATGAGTAGGGTGTGCTTTTACAGACTGTGTGACATAGTTGATCCGTTTATGAGACCGGAGAAAGCTAAAGCTAAGGGTTAATCCCCGGGAAAGCCTCCCAATCCTGTCCGCTGCGTCCACTTATCCTTCATGTGAAGAAGAAAACTCAAAAACTATTTCATGGATTGTTTTCAAATCATATAACCGCATAGATGTGTGAGGAAGTGTGTGAGGAGGTGTGAGGAAGAACTGGAGTGATTTTGCAAAAGGTTGGCTGCATTTTCAAGCTTAAGACCCATGATTTTTCTCAAACATTGGTCCAATTTAGTCCAAGTTTTGTACTATCATCATTTTGTATCATATTCTACTCACTAGACAGAACTTTTGAACAAAAAAGACGAACACAACTTCCTAACCCTAAATATATCTCATATTTCTATTACTTCACTATGATATTTCTTATCAGTTTGAGCCTTTTAAGGGGAAAACACATTCTCTCGTCAGCACCTTTCCAGCCACGAGTCCAAGAAAGTCTGTCAAGTTCTATAGCTGAGCTCAGAAAAAACTAATTAACTTTTATTTTGTCTTCATTATTGAGTCACTTTAGGATCTGAACTTAGAGCAGACTTCATAGAAATAGTTACAGACAGCGTAGGACTAGTTCTAGTTTCAGAAATAGACTATATAGATTGGACTGCAAGACACAGGCTGTGTGAAGGTTGTATAGTACATAATAGTCTTTACTTTAAGTATGCTCTAAATATTGTATGAATCTGCATCAGACGCTACTGGACACCTGAATTTCCCTCGTTGCAAATGAAGCATCTATATATGTAGAGTTTAAATGTACAAACACGAAGACTGGATACCCAACAATAAGTGGAATACTTTTGTGCATGTAAACACGGTCAGTGAGAGGCGTTCACTGATCCGTCGGAGTATGGAGTTTGTGACCTTGCATTCGCGGCATGAATTGTCTCTCCGCTGTAGTCCAGTAATAACAGAGGAAGTCAGCCGGGTACAAAGCCACCGTCTCGGTACGAGAGAGAGAGAGAGAGACAGAGACAGAGAGAGAGAGAGAGAGACAGAGAGAGAGAGAGAGAGAGAGAGACAGAGAGAGAGAGAGAGACAGCATTTGTCGCCGCCCTGAGAATTCGTTTCTGACATTTCTGGAGATGACAGACAGCGATGGCACAGGAAATGACAAAGACCGACATATTGCAGACATTCTTGCACATTCAGACACTAAAACCAGACAAGCATTTCTGTAATCCTCACAATAAGACCCGCCTTTTGTCTATCTATCTGGTACTCTGCTATCTGACTCATGTGTATCTAGCAGACAATATTTGACAGAAGAACACAGGAAATGAAAACGCTGACAAAAAAAATAAAAAGGCAGGGACAGACACACTGCAATGGGACGGGGGGATTTAAATATGTGCCTATGCAAATCAGGTGCCTCATACTATTTAGAGGGAAATGAGTAAGTGCTTTCAAGCCACTTAAAATATGTCGGTAGCGGAGGAGCTCACAAGGGGGTAAAGGAAATGAATGATTATGGGCTACGAGTTCAAAGTGAAACAAAACCAAATCACCATATGCAAACGACAAAATAGAAGCAGGTAATATATATTTTTGGGGGGGGAGGCTGGGAAGTGAGAGCAAGTATTCATGATGAGGGGAATGCATTAACCGCATTTTTATGTTAAGAGTAAGACAAATTGGACAAGGAGCTGGAGCTGAGCCTTCTGGAGTACGAGCTCAGTTAGACGAGTCGGTTAGATAAACCGCCCAGGATGTCTCGGAGAGTGGAAACGCTCGTTTGTCCTCTTTATGTCGTTGTATTGAAGGATTACTTTGGCATTTCAGTCCATTATTGTTCACTCTTGTCGTCTACATTAGTCTGGAAGGACAGATGTCGGCTGAAAGTCACCAAAGATAAGAGAAAGTGATCTGGCAGAGTGACTTTTCCGTCTTGGAGATTAATGCGTTCACATAGCAGAATAATGTTTTGAAGAATTTTAAGATGAAGAGGCGTTGGTTTTAATGTGGAGGGATAACTTGAATGGTGGATGCGTGAGCCTAAGGTTAAGTTCGAGGATTGTTATCAGTTTTTATTGTGTTCATATCGAACGGAACCCGTTTTTTTTTTTTTTGCATGGCGTGCATCATTTGCTTCATTGTTTCGCAGAAAAATTTTGGACATCATGGAATCTTCATCAAGGGTGCATTCTCAGTACCTCGTTTTGATGCAATAACACAAAAAACATTTCAAGGATCATCAAATTTTACAAACCCATAAACTTAGATGTGAGGAAGAACTGTATTGTTTTTGTGAAATCTCAGTTGTTTATTTCCGAAACTAGGGGGAGCTTTATCTCTGAAAGCCATAATTTTTCTCAATCGCTGGTCCAATTTAACAATTTAAGGAGCTCAACAGCTTAAGCCCAGTTTATAATTTGCTGTTGATGCTAAAGTCTTACAGTGGTGAGAAAACCAAATTAATGATAATTGGCCACAACCCACCTCAGCACCAAATAATCCACGAGGACAAGGCCGTTGAAACGGTTCAACATTTCAAATACATCGGAGATACATTAGATAATAGACTCAGTTTTGATCAACTTTGAACTTCCATCCAAAACACAAACCACCAGAGACCGTCTGCAAAACGTAAACTCGTGCGGAAGGGCTCGTTTTGGTAAAAGCTTGATCCCGCAGTCATCACCAATTTCAATAGGAGACCTCGATGGACAGATCCAAGTCTGGACTGCTGTCCGTCAATTTGTTGTCATCAGCGTTTTGTTTTACCTCCGTCACAGTGATTGTGTGTAACAAGTTTGATAAAACATGTTCAGTGCTGCGGAAAAAGAAATTTCCCTTTGGGGACAATAAAGTACAACAGTCTATTCACCAAAACCTAGAACTCACCGTTGAAGCTCACAGCGCGGATGTGACTGAGCAGCTCCTTGCCGTCGATGTTGGCCATGCGGGGGCAAAGGCCCGGGTATCCGTAGCAGAGGTCCCGATGCATGCGGTGCAGGGCGTGGGCCATGGCGTACACTGCGTCCATCACAAACTGAACCTTCCCTTCTTGTTCATAACTTGAATCCCGTCCAACTTTTTCCAAACCTAACAAAAGAAAAATTGAAATTGGTTAGAGGTCAAAGGAAAAAAATACAGTTTAAATTTTTAGCAATATTGACTTTTAGCTACATTTCAGTCAGGGACCGAAACAAAGTTCAGCTACAGAAAGTATTATGAAAATTATACCTATTTCTGAATGTGAACTAGAACTATGGTGTCGTCCCTGACTATAAGGTGATAATTGTCCCCAAAAAGTCCACTACCCACTGCGCTTTCCAAGCTTACCCCTGATTGAACCCCACAAATCAAATGTGATGTTACTGGGACATTGAGTAAAATATGAATTTTCAGAGTAAAATATGACAAAACTTGGGTTTCATTGAGTCGATTCATAAGCTGAACTGAGTCTGACCAACAATTTGGCGTTTTAGTGGAAAAACACTGTTATTTATTTAAATAAAAAAAGTATATACTATTAGATTAAAATATAATACATATATATATATATATATATATATATATATATATATTTGAAAATGTAAAATTTGAAAATATTCCATGAAATAGTTTTTGAGTTATCACGTTAACACGAAGAATTGCGACAGCAGACGCGACGATGACAATTCCATGACGTCACAGACTTTTTGGGGATATAATAACCGAGTAAAAAGTTGACAAACCTCAAATAGTGTAAAGGAAAATAAAGAAGTATACGTAGGATTAACTTAGGAAAAGATAAAGTGGAGTTTGGCTGACAGGAGAGGAGAACAAAGAGGTCAAAATTATTTCAGGTGAACAAAAGATTGGCTGAAGAGAAGATGAATACACAGAGAAAACAAAGGGTGCAAGAAAGTTTGACTTCCAGGGCGCACAGCTTGACAATGACAAATAACTCCTTTCGGTTCATTCCTGCCCTGATGGTGAAGCTGCGGGAGAAGGAGCAGGCCTCCCCTTCACATCCTCTGAACACTGAAAATGGAATTCTCTTGTATGATGGAAGGCAAACCGTCGTTCTTTTAGGATCCGTTTGTATTCTACAATTTTCATGCCAACATTCGACCGAAATGTGTGAATATTTCATGAGGTTTTTTTTTAACTGCGTCTCCTGTGTTTTCATCCGTCCCCTGCAGCTTCATGAATTATCTTATAGCTGAAGGCCAATTAGTTGCTTCAGAGATGTGTTGAAGTTCACCAACTTGAGATGAAGTGCTGCATATTTACATTTGGCCTTCATGCTCGCGCGCTAACACTGGACAAGCTTAGGGCCGATTTCTTTTTTTCTAATGCGTGCACACACACTCAGACACAGACAATCTCCTTGTTTGATGGTTGTATCTGAAGGCTTAGCATAATGAACAAAGTAACGATTAACAGAGTTAAAATAAACCCCTTTTATGCATTCTGATTCAGATGAGAGTCTTTGTCCCGGTTCTCAAGGAGTGGAAATACCATAGGAAATATTGGGCGGATAATAACATGATTTTTTTTGAAAGAAAAACACGCGTGATTTCATGACATGGAGGTTTGTCTCGTTCAGAAAATCTCCAGCATCCTTCCACCACTAGATCCACTATCCCTTCTCTTCACATGTCCAAACCATCTCAATCTGGCCTCTCTGACTTTGTCTTCAAGACGTCTAACCTGGACTGTCCCTCTGATGTCCTCCTTTCTAATCCTGTCCATCCCCCTCACTCCCAGAGAACATCTGAACATCTTCAGCTCTGCCGTCTGTCTTCTGTTCAGAGCCGCCGTCTCTAAAACATCCAGCAGAGCTGCTCTCACCACCATGTTTAAACCTTTCCCTTCACTCCCGCTGCTACTCCTCTGTCACAGATAACTCCTGACACTCTCCTCCACCAACTCTTCCCTTACGGTCAGCTTTGTTCATTTATTTCTTTAAATTGGGAATTGGAAATGTTCCCGTTGTTTTCTTGGAAGATAAAGGATATTATGCACATGAATCCAGTCCTATGCCATACTTCTTCAACCGGTTGAGAGGGCTAACAAAAGCTTTCGTTCTGTGCAAATTTATTTCAAATCCTTAAGTGACTGCAAAAAAAAAAAGAAAAAAGAAGCTAAAAGCTTTGTGGTATTTTTCTGTCATGGGTAAACGAATATTGTAAATTAGAAAAATTTACAACATTGACCTCGAACTTCGTCTTCCTCAGTCACAAAGGCTTATGACTGCACTCGAAGTCGATGGGAGGCGATGGAAACACGGGGGAAGGGTAGTCCTGTCGCAGTACGGTGAAGAAGAGGGGCGCTGAAATCAAATGAGGCACAGACAACTTGGAAGATGATGTCCAACTTGAACGGCTGTGTCCCCATATGAGACAAGTGAAAAGATCCTGGACATGTTTCTGTTAATTTGAGGGCAGCTCTTAAAAGCATTTGAACAAGGCTGTGTCCCCATATGAGACAAGTGAAAAGATCCTGGACATGTTTCTGTTTATTTGAGGGCAGCTCTTAGAAGCATTTGAACAAGGAATTGGATGACATGATTTGACGGTTGAGTCTCCGACCTCTAAAAAGGCAAAATGTCTCATCGGTTCCAGGATGGACCATGCAGTAGTTGGTAGGTGTCAGTCTGCTGGTACACCAAAACATAAATCATCATTCTGATATGAGGGACTGCAGCGAAATCGATCGGTTAGGATGGGACAAGTACGCAGATTCGGAGAATGATCAGTTTCCAGCTGTGTAGAAAGTACAACATTTAAACACAACATTAGAACCACTAACTGGTGTTAACGTTTTGGCCGTGTGTGTCAGCGGTTAGAACCTACGTTAGAGGTCTGCTGATATTTCATGTTAAGAATAAAGACCTTAGAAAGCGATTAAGACAAGACCAGCAAGAGGAGCTGGGAACGCCTGACTTATTCTTATTTCTTTGAAATAATCCACTAGTGTTTAGGAATAAAGTGAGGATTTACAGCGCTCATACGCCGCAAACGACCACATCCGGTTTCAGAAAAACAAAAAAAACAAAACCATTTTTTAAATTTCATTTTTTCCGATTTGATCTCGAAAAATAAGAGAAAATTAAAAAAATGTCATGTTTTTCATTTTTGAATTCTTGTACCTCAAAACGAAAAAATCAAATTACCACTCATTTTTTTTGTTTTTCATTATCCCCTCCTGAAAGGAAAAGCAATAATAGCAAAACATAAACGGACCCATCATCTTCCTCCTTCTTCCTCCTTCTTCCTCCCTTTCAGAAGGCCCGGTCCCAAATCACCGCCGAGCAGCTGCTATAATTCTGCTTCATTTCTGCCTCCCTCTTGTGCACCATTTTCTATTTCCTTCTCCTCCCCACTCTGTCTGTTACGCTCCTTCTTTCCATCAATCTCTCCTCTGTGTAGTTCCCTCTCTGATGCCCGTCCCTCGGCTTAACTCTCTCCTGCTCTCATGAGTCACCTTCAGGCACACCAACCGAATCAAAAACCGTGTGGGCTGAGTTGAATTAATGGACAGCTGCACCGATTAATGTGAGAATCTATCAGACGATCCGATCTATAGTTATACGGTCCTGCCAGACGTCCTTTATGCATCTGTCTGTTTTTGTGTTTGTTGTTGGTGGTGATGGGGGGCCGTCAGTGTCAGTCAGTCAGTACGTTGCCTGAAATAAAAGCATTATAACAACAAATTCAGAGTTCTTTTCCTCTTTTAACCTTAAAAACAAAATCTGTAATGAAGACCAAATAATAATTTCATGGTAATAACTTGCTTTGGAGATTTCCCATGAATATTACAAAAGTCAGTATTTTCACAGTGAAATTCTGTTTTTTTATATATTTTTTATTTTTTAAGATTTACAGTCTTTTACTGTTGCCATTTGACCTTTTTCAAACTAATTTTCTTTAGCCAATTTTTTACAGTGCAGGATGTATGCAAACAGCTTATCTCTATGGTGGCCTAATAATCAGACTCATTTTTAATAAATCCATGGATAACAGCTTTACACTTCATTTCTGTGTGTGTGTTTGTGTATGTATGGGGGGTGTGTCTTTGTGTAGTACAGTGTGTGTTGTCTGTGTGTGTTTGTGTGTATCTGTATGTCTGTGTGTTTTTGTTTGTGTGTATAGATGTGTGTGTGTGTTCGTATGTGTGTGTTCATGTGTGTGAGCGTCTGAGTTTGTGTATGTACGGTGTGTGTTTGTGTGTCTGCGTGTGTGTGTGTGGCTGTGTGTGAGTGCTGGCTATGAGTGTGTGTGTCTCTGTGTTTGTATGGGGTGTATATGAATGTGTTTGTGTGTGTCTTTGTGTGTAGAGAGATAAGGCACTGTCACATATCTAGATTGGACTTGATTGACAGGTGCCCATTGTCACTGAACAAGACACTGGAGGCAATTCTATAGGTGGCCCTATTTAAATCCAAAAAAAGGTGAATGGAAAGACTTTGACCTCGACATGAAAGTCATTCATTCATTTGTTCGTGTTTCGTAACCCCTTATCCTGTTCAGGCGAGAGGCGGGGTAAAACCCTGGACAAGTCGCCAGCTCATCACACAGAGACAGACAACCATTCACTCAAATGGGCAGTATGAGTCCCCAGTACAGACAGAGCCCGGCAGAGTCGGATTCGAACGGGTTCAGGAGCAGTTTCTCCACTTATCTGAAGGTCAGTAGTTCAATCCCGGTCATGTCGAAGTGTCCTTGAGCATGACGCTGAACCCCAAGTTGCTCCCAATGGCTGTGTGAATGATTCTCCCAAGTTGCCCAGTGATGCACTGACACACGAAAAGAACTCAGCTGGATTTGGAGTTTTCTCCAAAATAAATGATCTGTGTTTTCAAACCGAAGGGATATTCTAGCAGGTAAGATGAAGATCAGACCCTGAACCCTTTACCTCCATCATAGCAACAGCAACTTACAGCGGACAACCTGAAGTTGCCCATGAAGCAAAGCTTACTAGATGTATTCCAGTACTAGAAAAGGAACTCAGAGGCTGAAGACCAACAGCTGGGACACAACAGAACCCAACGTAGACAAAAGTGGAGGTTTGGATCCACTTTGTAACGCTGGATCTCCAGTTTGACCAAAGCTGGAGTTTTAGCCACAAGTAACTTCACCACTCCTACCAGTTCTATGTCATTTTTAAATGTCGTGACAAACGACAAATCTACCCATTTTTTTTTCTGTAATCTGCTCACAAACGAACAAACAGACAAAAACACGGAGGTAACAAAAAGCAAAGACATTGGATTGGACTTTTTTTTACAGAGAACCGAGATTAAAGCTCCATCCTAAAAGACTCTTTAAACTCACTGTTAGCCCCCCAGCGTAGAAGAGCTCACTGAAACAATGTCACGCATCTGATACGGCTGTCATGTGTTCAACGGACCATTCAAAACACGCCATGGTAGAATAGAGGCTTAATAATGGAGTCTTGTTCCACTCTTAGTGAACTGGCAAGAGCATTCACCCATCAAATGTTCATTTCTGTTATAATAACACAGATAGGTGAAATAAATCCATATTTTGTATGCGTCTTTATTCTAAAGCGGCCCTGACCTTTTGACTCCAGCCCAGAGGAAACCTTTATGATATAAAGAGAGGAGGAGAGTCTCTGCCTCAACTTGTTCTGGACATTCATTCAGTCAGTTATTCATTCAGTAGTTCATTTTATGTAACCACTCATACCGGACATTCAGGGAAGCTGATTTTCCAGAAGGTTGATACGTTTTTCTTCACTCTGCATTCACGTCTGATGAAGAAGAGCGGCAAACTGACCAGCTGGTGATCAGAGAAGATTGAATTTATAGTCAAATATCAATTTATATCCGCCTATAATTGGGTCTTTTTTCATTAACAGGCAGGGATTGTAGGACCCAGTAAATGTTCAGAGAGGTAGAAAATATAAAAAAGAAAAAAGAATAATCATATTATAATGGATATTATCATTATTTCTGTTCTATTTCTGGTTGATAATGTTGATGATATGTTAAATATATTATTTCTAGGATAATAACTCCTTTATTTGTCATAAATAATAGATCATTAATATAAGTGAGGAAAACAAAAGCAGCTGGTATAAATGATAAAAGTTGAGACATAAGGCACCGTTAGAGTCTTTAAATTTGACATTTCATTAATGAAAGAAACGCCATTTGCACAAACGGCAGCAACCTTTATCAAGAGATGACTCGCACCTTTACGCCGACGAGCAGCTTGGTATTTATAATTACAGACATTCACACCTGAAAAGTCAGCGTGAGGATGAAGCTCTTCTCATTAGCATCTCAAGTTCTGGTTATTATTAGCAAAATCTATATCTAGTTGTCATTATATGCTGCGTTCTAGAACAAAGTCGGTGGTGTTTCTGTGTAGCTGCACATAAATCCATTATCCTTTGATTCTAAATTAGTGCTTTTTTTGTGGGGGGGCTTTAATCGTTTTTAAGAGCATATTATTTCATAAATTGCACATTTATTATATAGACATGCAAGATATGTTGGGCTTTTCTGAAACTGAAACTAAACGCCTACTTTTTCAGACTTTTTTTTTTTTTGTTTCTCTTTTTTTGTGCCTTGTTTTTGATGCCATGTAATTTTATGAATGTATGTGTTTTTGTCTTGTTTTTTTAATTCTTTGTTCAGAACCACACTGTCAAGCAAAAGTGATATATGAAGAAAATGTATTACCATTATTATTATAATGGAATCATCATCGCGACGTAACAAATCCTCAGCTGATTCTTTCTTTGAACAATGCTGTTTGTCGAAACGTGACTTAATGACCGTTGGTCCGATTTACTCCAAATTTGGTGCACATTAATCGACTTACTGAAGCCTGTCTTTTATGTATCATATCTTAGTTGAATACTTTACACCTTACTAACTAGGGAAACATTTTTTCGGACATAACTTCTAAACTGTTGGTCGGATTTAATCAAACTTTACCTCATATGAATCAACTCGAGGACATCTATCATGCACAAATGAAATGACACAAATATACGTGTCTTACTTTATTACTGGACTATGCAAGATTACTGTTGCAAAAAGGGAGGACTGCTTGTACAATGCAGGGGATTTGTTTGTTTTCTTTGAGATATAACCTTGCTATTGGATCAACAATTCCCAATAATGATCAACAATCATCCCGCCCTGTGATGCTAACAGCCTTCTAAACGTGAACAATTGCCTCCCAGCCAAGACAAAACCTCTGAATGCAGCAGCGTGAAGTAAACACTAAACGGCAGCGACTGCTGTGTTCGCTGGAAGAGAAGAGCAGCGCGGTGAAGCTTCTGCAACTAAATGCCTTGATGGGTCTAATTGGGAGACAATTTAGCGCTCCTGTCACTATCTCAGTTTGACGACCGCCCAATTCAATGAGGGGCAGGTAAAACGCTCAACAGAGAGTTTATGGTAGTCAACGCTGGGATTTGTTTGAACCCTTTTTTTTTTTCTCTAAGATTGCAGGGCGCTAATTAAAAGAGTGCAGAGCTACCGTTTAAGATATAAGCGGAAATAATTGAATTGTGCTCCGTGTGGATTAAAGTATTTGAACATATTTGCCTGACTATCATCCCTCTCGATGTGAAATCCTTTTATTCTCCACGAGCAAGAAACTGTTGGAATTGCAGGGATAATGGTGACCTCTTAGCTCAGGCTGCTGTTTAACGGTCAAATGAAGTTGCAGTTTTGCTGCTAATATGTAGATGTCTTATAAGAGAGTCTCAGGAGAATCACTTCTATTAAGAGCTTTAATTGTGACGCTGGTCTTTAAAAACGTTGGAGCATGCAAAAAACGTGCCCTCTTGTTCTAACTTTAGTGTAAAGTAACTTTCTATTTGTAGCCTATATTTTGTTTTATTCTTCAGTTTGTAAAATCTGGTTGTGTTTAAATGACTATTTATTACAGGTTGAACTGAATAACCTCACTTGTAAGCAGGCACTTCTCAGGCGTACCAACCTGATGTAGACTCTCCTTTTATAAGCACAGCTACCTGAGACATAATTTTTAGGGAAACGGTTTGACCACGTCCTCAAACTCTATAATGACTTCCTCCTGACATCAATTCTGTAAATAATAGCAACAAAAAACAGAATGTATCTTCCTTAATCATGATTTTGTCATGGATGTCATGAATAGACGCTACCTTCTGTGAAAAAACAGGGTTCAAGAAGCCATTTTTTGGTAGCACCGTGATCGGTACTGACTGTGAGACTCAAACCTCAGCTTTAACCTCAATGAATACTGTTTAGTTTGAGCGCCCTCTGGTGAACCGGAGTAACTTAGGATTTTATTACCTGTGATTATTGAAGTAGCTCATGGACGGTTCAGTGACATAGACTAAACCCTATTGGTTAAATATGGGATTTGGTCACCCTGGAGGGCCGTCTGAGGGGAGGGTGTCCTGTCGTAACACCCGTCGATCCTGCGGGTAATGAATCTCTTAATCCAACCTGGATTGAGTGACTTAACCCAAAACAAAACCCAGAAAGACAAAATTCAGACTAATAAAATTATTGATGGTGAATAACTGGACTGTAGCTCCTCACGGAAGAAGGACAACTACACTCTGGCAAATAAAGGGCTGAATCTTCAGGGATCGCAACGCCAAGTCGTAGTTATTGAATGAGAAAATAGAAACCAAGATTGGCAATAATGTCAATTATCTATTTGAAACAAAAGGTTGTTTATATTTATTTTTTATACTTATTAGAGGTCAGTAGTTGCCTAGCTGCATGAATAGGTGACGCCTTGGCAAAAGTCGCAAAATAAAAATGTCCGATTACGTAGTTTATGTGCAGCTGGCTGTTAGTGTGCAGCGACCATTTAAAAAATGCAAAAGAGAAGAGAGTACAAAAACAAAGAAATGATTCCACATGTATTAGATGATTGTTTATTATATATAAAATAGCAATAGCTTTAATGAAAGTCTTGACTGTAGTGTCAGAAAATTCAGAAAAAAACATTGGAATCTTCTGGAGGTAATACTATAGCAACTAGATCTCAAATTTGCTTTTGTATCATTATGGAGGTTTTTTATTGGGGAAACAACTAAATAACAGAAATCTATTAGACTGTATAGTCACCAAATTCATGGTAACCACAGTCTTCTTGTGGTTATACTATAAAAAGTTGTAGTAGTTACTGTAGTTTCACTACAGTGTAATTAAATGAAGTTATGGAGTTTTTTTCAGTGGAGATTTGAATTTTTTGTAGTTTCCCTTCTCCGCTTTGCTATTTGCAGACGGTCCCTGCTCACCCAGCTGACAGCTGGACCACTGTTTTGATGTAAATTACATTGTAGCTGTTGCCAACCACACATCTATACAAAAGAGGTATTGTTGGTATTCTGATAACCTTTTAGTAATGATAATGATCACAAAGAATGTTACCATATAACAAAAAATGTTCTGGCCACTCTTGGCTTCCATAATAAAACGATATTATATCTGATCATATCACATAATGGCAAATATGTTATCAATAAGTAAAAAAAGGGTTGAAATAGCAAGGCGTACGATATCTCAGACATTCAATCCTCTATTTTACAGATAGTTTTTGCCCAATAACTGTTGTCTTATTGCTTTTGGGAGGCTAAAACTTCTATTATAGCGTATATTTAATTATCCTATGCTAATGACCATAAAGACTATTGTATTGTAATACACTCATATGCAAGTAGATAAATGCATTCACTGAAATTTACATTTTTCTGATGTACATCATCGGCTGAATTGCTCCCAGCGTGTGAGAGCTCGGCAAGAAATGTAGTTAAGGCGCCAATAACCTAAAACCACTTAAACATTACGGCGCACTAAATAGCGGAGAATTGTTCATTTGTGCCATACAAACCAGTAATCAATATCTATTTGTGTCTACAAATGCATCTTTCTGAAATTCTCTCATCAACCATCGAAGCAGTTTGCCTAATGTCCTGCTATAATTACAAGCATAATTATGCTAATAGTCGGTAAATAAAGTTAAACAAGATCTAAGCTGAATTAACGAATGCTCTTACAACAACATACCCTTAGACTGAAGGCAGCGGTGATGGACCTAAAACATCCATGTCAGCTCTTATGGAGCGGTCTTAAACCTCACAGAACTATATCAAAGTCCCGAGGGGAATTGAAAATATTTCTAACTGGCAAATAAAGTAATATCAAGCTTTTTTATAGTATTAGGTCTAGTTTAAGGATGGTAGACTTTAATGGTAAAGAATTGAGACGAGCAAATAAGTCTTGTCTCAATTCTAACGCAAATTCTCTCTGTAAATTGTTGTAATAATCAGACATTTTTAGAATATCCTGGGCAGAAGTTGGTGTTCTGCTGATTTTTGAAAATAATTGAATTTAACAGATTCTGTTACATTACTGTCTGTGTATATAAAAGACGTAAATTGATCCCGTTGTCAAAACGTTTTATTTGATTTAATAACTGACATTATATCTAAAACATGAAAACTATTTTCATGTGAAATTTTAGTATGCCAGCTTTTGATACATAATTGTGATTAAGTATTATGCATCTGTAATACTTTTACAAAATACTACTTTTTGGTTTGGTTTTTATTTAAGCCTAAATAGGTTTCTACCATGTGCTCACACAAACTTTTTTTTTTTTCACTCTCCTTTGTGTTTTATTTTCATTTAATTGTCTTAATGAATAAAAGAATTTATCAAAAAACAATTGTGCCAATTTGCTGAAAAATAACCAGAGAGGTAACCGCTGCTTGTAACACGCAACCAACATGCAATACTTGTTTTTCTGAACAAACCCGTATCTTTCCCCGACCTGGCGGTTGGTACACGTGTAGAACTTGCTCCATTCAGAGAAACAAGAACAAGAAGAGGAGGTTGCACTCCGAGCCATAGATCCATAGATCCGGAGATAATGAGAATTTCTCTTCAGCCGCTCTCATGAAATGTGAAAGGGCGCGATGCCTCATTAATCCGCATATCACAAGAAAAAGCAATCCCCTGCCATGAGACAGTTTAACAATTGTTGCAGATATGAGTTATAACTGGGAAAATATTACTGTCTGTTTCTTGGGATTGCATCAAGTGTTGTATTTGCAGCCCGGGAGGAGTGAAGATCGTAAGTTGGTGCAGCATTTATCGAATGTGCTTGTCCATTATCTGCACCCGGTAGTAACCTTTCGAGTGTCCCAAATTACACCTTCATTCATCTCTGGGGATAATGGGTGTCTACACAATACAATGTCGTACATGTGTAATTACACTGTATTTAATGAAGTTAAGGCCGACCTATGGAGCGCTGGCCAAGAATGAGGTTGAGATGGAGGTGGATGGTAGGAGAGCGATGGACAGGAGGGCCGGGCTAATTGGTCAGCGGGCACCCTGTCTGTCTTGAACACATTACTCTCCAATCCATTTTCCAGCCAGCGGCTGCTAAATTAACTTCAGCCTCGCTGCTCGGTGTTAATGACATCAGAGACCTGCAGGCAGCTTTTTTTGGCGGTTGGTTAGTGAAGGAAGGATTTTGCAGGAAAATGTCGGGGAAAAACAGAAACGTTGAGGCAGAAGCACAGATGATAAGGGACTTTCATGTCTTCTAAAGTCTGCAAAACCAACAAACTGCACCAGGATGCAATCATATCCAAGCCGTTTTACATATTTTGGAGTTGATTGTTTGTTGTTGTTGCGTCGGGTTTTCAGGCACAATGCTGTGATCTGTTTCTAAATCGGGATTAAGGCGTTCCTCGTTTTGCTTCTGGGTAATGAAAAGCCACGGAATGAAAGAAACTTCCTGCAAAAACACAGTTTACGATGAAAGTTTAGCTAGATGCAGAGATAATCTGCCGACTGCAGATCACAACACCTCCTACCACAATTTGTTTGGTTGAAGAAAATTTAAAGTCTCTAGATAACATATTTGCAGTTATGTCTCAAAATTTAAAAGAAATATTTAAAGCTGAGCTTCTATTATTCAAAATAACATTATCTTCTTGTACACTGCTGTGAAAAAGTATTTGATCCCATCCTCATTTCTACAGTTCTTGATTGCATATCATATTAAATGATGCCAGATCTTCAAATTGAACTTAAAAAAAAACCAAAGCAACGTCATAAAAAGAAGCTTTAAATGCCATTTAACTCCTTGGACCTGAGAACAAGATGGAAAAAACATTTGTATCTGTGAACGTTTGAACTAGCGGTGCCGCTTTTAGCAGCGATTGCTGGAAAAAACCAGGCCTGTATCCCCAACAGCAAGGGTATATCACCTAAAAGTTCCCAATCCCACAGCGTTGTACAGGCAATCCCCCGGTGAAGTTTTGTCCACAATATTTTCCGAAAAAAAAAAAAAAATTATATCTTACTGCCTGTAATTGGTATAATATGATCCATTACAGTAATATAGTAAAATATAACATAGACAAGATAGAACTTCTTAAGTCGATTCATATGAATCAAATATGTACTAAATCGGAACAATTGTTAAGAAGTTACGTTTGAAAAAGTTTTTTTTCTTAAAAAAGCTCCCCCTAGTGAGAAAAGTATGAACTTTAAAAGTAGAACACAATAAATAAAAGATAGACATCCTTCAATCGATTCATATGCACCAAATTTGGAAGGAATCGGAGCAACGGTTGGGAAATTTAAAAATAAATGTAATTTCCGCGAAAGTGTTAGCTAGCTGTGCTGCCTGTAGCAGCAACGACTGCAGAAAAAAAATGTTCAGGCTACGGCAGAACTGCTTTAGGGACGCCACACTGGAGGGTCTCTGAGAACGATGAATTGTTATCAGATTTTAAACCTGCATTAATGTGAGGAAGAACTGGATTGAATTTGGGAAAGATCGATTGTATATTTCTGACGCTAAGGAGATGTTTATTCCCAAAAGTTTTTGGGCAGTAATTTCTCAAGCATCGGTCTGTTTTGGTCTCAGTGGAAATAACCGGGCTTTAGTTTGAGGGAGATTTCTTGTGCAACGCAGGGAATTGGGGATTTTACTGGGACATACCCTTGTTGTTTGAGCCGACAGCATATGTCATTAGTTTTCACACAATATTATATTCCGTTTGGTCAAAGAGATCCCTCTACATTTCAAAAACAGCACCTTTGAAGTAAAATCTGTGATCTTCAGCCATTAGAAGAATTCTCAACTCAAGAATTCAGTAGGTGGGTTTACATTGGCAGCCTAATTCCGATTAGATTCGGAAAAAAACGTCTAATCGCAAAGAAAAAAGCTGCATGTAAACACCCCTTTCCGAATGGAAAGAACTTTTCCGAATTATATTTCATTCCTTTGCAAGGAGGATGTAAACGCTGCATCTGAAAGCTTTCCTTTTAAGTTGTATCTAGGCATTCCCAGCGTCGTGAAGTAAAGCTGTGCTAAGTTTTTTTCAGCGCCGCAACACATTTAAATACGGCGACTTCAAAACAGCATCTGATTGTGATTTATTCATTGCAACTTTGAAATATTTTAACATTTTTAGACGGTTAAATGAGTGAAAATTCAATTCCACGCACGCCGTCTTTGTCATGTTCTTCTTTCTGGGCTCTTGTTGGCGGTCAACAACGAGCTCACCGAAGTATTTTCGCCACCTTATGAACGGGAATGTGGATCATCTGCGCGTGTGTGAAAGCGTTACCGATTAGGTGAGTTGATGCATGTAAACACCGGGTCAGAAAAGATCACAGGTCATGTAAACAGGCGACCGACATTGCAATTTGGAAGGTTTTATTCGGATAGGAGAAAGGTGTTCCATGGAAACCCACCTTAAGTTACATCAACTGCCCCCGCACTTCCTCTTCTGACAGATGAGGATTAATGAAAATCGCGGCGTCTTGTTGTTAAATCCTCCCACGGTCATGATGTTAAGATTACACAAACACTTGTTTACCCCCCAAAACTTGAAACCTGCTCATTATCTGCATTTGCCAGCAGGCTCAATCACTTGGTGCCGATGAAACCGGCCTCGCTGCTTGGCGAGTGAAGCCATCACTGTGTCTAATGCAAAAACACAAGCTAATACATTAAGGCAGTGAGGTGAGGCTAATGCAAGAATGCCGGCTAAGTGCCTTGATGGATGCCTTCATGGCCCAGTCGTCAGCCAGGTTTTATACCCAGAGTGATTGATGGCATCACGGATGACAGACAGACTAATGACTTGGACACGTTCCTTAATTAAACATCAATTAGGAACAAATATTCAAATCCCGCCTTCTGCACTCCCATCATAGGAAAAAAATTGCTTTCTGGGTTTTCTTTTTTTTTTTAGTAAATATGTTTTCCCAGGCATTCCCATATCCATCTACGCCCTTATTCATTTTTCCAGTTCAGCTTGCGCCTGAGATGAATATGGGAATAATTAAATATATAAGATGTATTTATAAATATCCGGATAACTAAACTGAACTTGTGGCGATGAATATGTTTGCATAAAGGTTGGTTTATTAGCTTTGCTCTCATTTATCAAACATGTCTTAAAGTCATTATAAATTAAATGTATTATTATTATTATTATAATGTCGTCGGGGAGACGGCAGGATATGGACGAATCGCATCCAGACGGGTAGACATTTTTTAAATCATCGCTGTAAAACTGTACGCAACCTCACCTGTTTTGCTTAAGTACGTTGTTTCTTTATTCCTCTTTTGCTCAAATGCCACAGTTCACCGACCAACATCTATCACACATACAAACTGTTAACGTGTTTATAAGCGTTCTTGTCCGGCTCTTAGGTGAGATGTGGGTCTAATCTGCTGTGACAGAAATGAATAATCAATATGAGACAATAGGGAATGAGCATCAGGCCCAGATTCTTGCTCCACCTGATTTGACAAGAGAGCATTAAGCCAAGGGTTGTGTCAATACGCCGCTTTACCAATAACAGTCACTGCATTCCTGTCCATACGTGAGGTGGATTCTCTAAAAGCCCTTCTTCTTGTTCCATTACGGGGGTCTAAATCCAAAGGGTCTAAAGTGTGACGTATCAATTCAGTCAGTCAGAATAAATGTTTGTCTGGAACACAGTGCAATCAATAAAACTAGGCACTGCAAGGGACAAAAAACACCAATCCCCTGCATTGTACAAAGAATTCCCCTAGTTGAATTCAGCAAATGTGAAGGTCTGTCTTCACAAAACAGATTTGTTTGGGGGGGTCCCTCTAGAGAGGAGCAATCTCCTTGAGGCAGTTCATATGAGGTCATTTGGGAATAGGTTTTATATATATCTATATAAAGATATATATGGATAAATATATCTACATATATATATATATATATATATATATATATATATATATACATATATATACATATATATATATATATATATGTATATATATATATATAATCTCCTTGAGTCATTTTAAACGCAACAAATTATGTCTAAATCTAAACTGTTGTAAAATTATGGCCCAAAAACTATTGGGTGTAGAGCTCCCTCTGGTGTCAAAAATATGCAACCCACCTCTCCCAAAATCAATCCAGTTCTTCCTTGCTGAGATCAATGTAGCTAAAAAGTCTGATAAGGATCCATGAAATGGTTTTGATGTTAATACGAAAGATCTGCGGCGGACGCTACAATGACGTTCCCGTTATATCCAAACTTTTCGCCTATATTATGGATCCTGCGTAAAAACCTTTGCCAAGTCAATATGCAGAAAAAATGCTCCCTGTACAGAGTAAGCTATGATATGGTCCGCTAAAGCGAACCCCCCACCCTCCCGAAAAAAAGACAAAAGCCTAAAGAAGAAGAAGATTCTTATGGATAAGAGAGAATGCGTCTCTCTTTGATCTGTCTCTGCCTTCTACCTCCCATCAGATTGCAGCAAAAATGTTTGTGCTCTATTTAGAGCCAGTGGCCAAAGACATCTGTGATTAATATATATTACATCTCTACATTATTGCTGGTATATATTACTTCTGAAAGCACAGAGCTGAAATAAATTATTCATCATCCAAAATTGTGCTGAATCACTGTCCTGTCTCTCTCTCTCTCTCTCTCTCTCTCTCTCTCTCTCTCTCTCTCTAACTTTTAAAATCTTCTTTTGTTCGGCCATTATTCTCTTAATGTCGCCGCTGGACACCTTTCATGAGAACAAATAGAAAACACTCCTTTTGTGTCGCTAAGGGATGGTAAGTATCACGTACTTCTCACTCCCACTCTCAAACCAGCGATCGAACGCTGAATCTCACGCAAACTCAAGCGGACGAGCAAAAAAGAAAAGCCAAGGCTGAAGACGGAGCCAGTGTCTGATAGTGAGAGGGAGGACGGGCAAACAATTGTTTCAAACCAGGGCGAAAGGATGGGGAAAATAGAAACCTAAACAAAAGGTTAGAAAAGAGATAATGTCGACAGATGAGGAGGTCATAGCAGAAAATGTTCCGGGAGATGCGACAGTTTCATGAAAGTGTGTATGGTTTTGTTTTTGTGAGGTTAAGGGGACATAATCTGAAGGTTTGAGTGGACCAAAAAAAAGTTGTTCTTATCAGATCAACTATTCTGACAGATCGAATGTATACTATCGACACCAAAGGGAGCTTTAGCACTAAAAGATTTGTGGGGCCGTAATTTCTCAAGCATTATTCCGATTTAGTCTAAATTTGTTGCATATTAATCTACTGGAGGAGATTTATCTTGTTTTCATCATGTTTGACTTTAACAGTTCATGTTTTACTCACTAGGTGTTTTTTTCTATTTTAATGAAAAACACAGTTGTTTTTTAGACAGAATTTCCTAACCGTCAGTCCGGTTTCGTCCAAATTTGGTGCATATAAATCAACTCGATGAGTTATATCATGTATAACTCATATTTTATTCAACTGCTTCATATTTTTCTCCCTTCGATGAGTTTTCTTTTTCAAAAGGGTAAGGGTATAATCCCGAAAAACAGTGTTTTTAATTACTTCATGAAGCTTCCCCTAGTGAGTTATATATGAACTGTCAGAGATAAAAATATTTTCATACAGCAAGAGACAGTATTTAAGAATTTAGCATCTAAATAATCCTCCACGGAGTGTGTGGGGTCAGTGTGTAAATACGTCCTCTTCCACTATGATTTTCTAACATGCTGTTCAAACTGACATTTTTAATTGTTGAGCAATTTTCTTGTATCAATCGCCAGATTTTTGCAGCCCGTTTCTTTTCAAATAATTGCTTTGTTCTGAGGTCGTCAAAGACAATTAGACTTGTGTCACCTCATATTTATACACCAGAAAAACAGGAAGTTATATTTCACTACTTCAGAGTTCCAACTCAAACAAGTTCAAAATGTTTATCTTAAGTATTTAACTTGATTTCTGTGAATAATGTAATTAAAGATCATGGCTATAGAAAATAGAACATCCCATGCACTAACTTTTTAAAGGGCACTGTAAAAGGTAAACATCCCTCTCTAACACCTTCAAGTCAGAATCTTTACAGTTTGATTCAACATTCAAGAGGCTAAACAATTGTTTTAACAATTCATACAGTTGTCAATTCCGCTTCTGTGGATTATTCTCAGTTTGTGGTTTCATGATAGCCACAGTGTTTTAAAACTGTTATAACACATGCATAACATATATAACACATTAATAATAATGCATTTAATTTATAACGCACTTTATATTTGGATCAAATCTCAAAGTGCTACATTAGCATCTTTAGTATCCAAGAGGCCAAAAATAACAAATCATACTGATGTTGATTAAGCTTCTATGGATTTACCTCAGTTTGTGGTGTTATGATAGCTACAGTGTTATAACATGTAAATAACATCTATAACACATTAGCATCATAAGCATCCAAGAGATCAAATATAACAATTTGTACTGATGTTAATTCTGCTTGTATTGATTTAGCTCAGTTAGGAAGTGTCATGATGGCCACAGTGTAATAACACTGTTATAACATGCATAATTTATATATATATATATATATATATATATATATATATATATATATATATATAAATATATATATATGTAACACATGCATATCTATTATTTTTGTCCCTGGGTTGGATTTTTCACATGTAGGTGTTGATTTAATTAATGTGCTAGAATAGTTCTGCAGGGCTGCTTTTGGTCGTCTATCAGCGGTTAAGTGGTGTGTGACTTTGCTACGGTAAGCAGAAGGTCTCTCGGACCGTCTGGAGATGGACTACCCTGTGACTTAATGGTGATAGATGGGAAGCTCCACATCGATGCTTTCAGCCAAACACGTTTCTCCCGATGGTGGCAGCAAGCAGCCTCACGTCCACACAGATGGAGTTTCTCTGTCAGACTCGGCTCTGTGCAGTAATTGCATCTTGCCCGTCAGCAATCAGCCAAACAGCCCCAAGTATGAGAACGCCGAGATAATGAGGCCCTCTTTACAAAGACGACCCCTCATCACACCTCTATTGATGTCGTCTTAGTCAACACTCTTTCTGCATCTGACCGTTTCTTATTGTCAATCAAGCTCTCAATCTATGTTTGTCTCCATCACAGGAAAGGAAAGAGTTTACCCAGACTTTGAGGCTGAGAACCATCCTTCCACCTCCATCTCCATCTCGTTAGGAAACGGTCTATTTGCTGCAGATGAAGGTATCTCTGTTCGCCAAAGTTAATGTGCTCTTACCTGGTTTGACTCAGGATCGTCTTAACTCCGGAGATACTTATTGATGTTAAAGGATAAATTCTAAAGTCAATAGCAATCCTGTATATATGATGTATGTGACGTAACAGAGATTGACCCTTAAAAATACTATAAATTGATAACCTTTATTACCAAAACAAGCCAAGAATGGTTATGATCACACTAATCCAGTATTTCTATTCATTAATATTTTTATGAATTTTGATGATTGGGTATATTATGACACAAAACTTCACTTTAATCCACACCAAACAATTCGTCCTCCAGCTTTTCCCCTTATGGCTCCCCACATTTGTTTCCATCTTGACCTGTCCTCTGCATCTTCCTCTGTCAAATCAACCAACTGCATGTCCTCCTTCACCACATCCAGAAACTTCCACCTTGGTTTTTATGCTGCCTGGCAGCTTCTTCTCCAGCATCCTTCTACCAATAGATCTACTATCCCTCCTCTAAACGGGTCAGAACCATCTCAATCTGACCTCATCTGTCAGCCTGTCCATCACCATTGCAAACAAGAAGGGGTTTAGAGCCAATCCTTGGTGCAGTCCCGAAACCTCCTTAAAGCCATTTTAATGTAAATGTTAAAGAAATTAAGGCAGGAGATGGAAAATTCTCGAAAATACCGACATCATTAACGACACAGTAATAATGTGACCGCCCTTATAGCTAAGCCCATTAACCCTTGAGGTAGAGAATGTGATAATAATCCCATAATGAAATGTATTTTCCTCATTAACAGTAAACCCATAAAGACTAAATCTAACCGTGATCCCCAATAATCGTCTATGTAACAGCGTCCAAACAGAGGCTCAGTGCGAGAAGGTCACAATCATTTTCCTGAGGGATGTCTGAATAAACTAAGTTACTAAATAACAGCTTGATCTCACATGAACACTCATTTGGTGATTCATGCACACGTTGGTGAAGCCCATGACGAGTTTACTCGGTAAGAAAAGCGTCCTTGTGTTCAGGAGAAACGGCTATCGCCCTGTAGCCTCGGGAAGATCATTTCCTCACTAATAACACTGTAAAATCATGAATATTTTAGATTGAACAGTGGAAACGTAAGCCTCCTAAAGGAGCGTGTGTGGTGAGTGTATGTATTTGATAAGCTTCTGTGTGTTTGCCTAATAAGATGGCAGGAAGTTACTGAACAGCCTTCATTAGGCAGCAACAAAGAAATTTACAGGCTCATGCTAATCTCGCTAATCAGGAAAGGCTTAGCAGAGAGCTCAAACAATTATTTTATCTTGGGATTCTCACACATATTACACTCAGTAGGGAACAGAATCATAAATACTGGATAGGTATTTTGTGATTTTCTTAATGAAGCATTGAATTTCCCCTTGCATTGATCGGCTTTTAATGTTCAAAATAAAGTGATCCGGCATTGGTCGGTTGTTTCTTGAATCCGCGTCTGCATGCCTACAGTGTGTTTCCTGTATTTAAGCGGGTGGAAAAAACCTCCGGCTGCATGTAATGGACCCTTTAATCCCTGCATGCAACACTAGAATCCATCCAATAACAATGTAGCTGAGTCTGTAACGTTTCTTTAAATGAATTATTTGAATAGAAAAAAAACAGGAGTACAGACAATAAATATGTTTTTGCAACCAATTTCCTTCATTTTTTTTAAGGGTCATAATTCTGGAGGACGCTTTACCGCAACATAACTCCACTCGTCAACTTTAAGCGTAAGCGCTTGCATAAAATAGCTTAATTTGTTAAGGACGCAACTTTTATTTGCAGTCAAATTTAACAAGATGATAGGGATTATTAGTTTTTGTGGCCAAGGGCTAATCATAAATGTATTCATCAATGGGATTAATAATAAGTGGCTGAGAGGGAACGAGTTATACAAACTGCTCAAGGAGGTCGATTATTTCACTTGTGTGCAGCAGTGGTTAAAACAAGTTTCGCCGCTCTGGCATTCGTTTCATCTGCAGAACAACAGGCCATATTTCCAGTTGCGTAACAGATGATTATCACATTTGATGCAGATCCAAGTCCGTCCATGAATCTTTGATCGGAGCCCGATTTTTCAGCACTCGCTCAGAAAGTTTGGAGTTTGAAACGTAGAGTTGCTGCAGCTTTGTGGATTTTTTTTTGTCTAAATGGTGCTTTAAACTCTGGCTCCCCAAACTTAATAAAAAATTGGGAAACCTTTGTCTTCAACAAAGTTGAGGGGAACTTTGTCATTAGCTGTCATCGTTGAGATCAAGGCCATTGTTTGCTCCGCATGACGAATGTCAAACTTTATTCGTCTCCTGATAAACCTAGTTATTGAGTGTTGAACTGTGAATGAACCTTCTGCCGGTGATGATGATTATATCCCCGAAAAGTTGGGGATATTCGGAAGTCTGCTCTAAGAATTGGATCCCATAGTGACTCAATAATGACGATAATAAAACAGGTTAATTGCTTTTTCAGAGCTCAGTAATAATACAAGAGAGATTTCCTTCTGTCAGTTCATATGATGAGGGGGCGGGGCTTGAAAAACTTCCAAATGATCCATGAAATAGACTTTGAGTTTTTGCGGTATCGCGAAGGATCTGCGGCGTTTGCAATTAAAATTTCATATCAACCCATACTATTCAGTTTATTTTTTTATTCAATTTAATGACTCATGGACAATTCTGAGTACGTTTCAAAATAATTATTTTTACAAATTTGACTTAAATTACTACAGAGATTTTTGTTTCTATGAAGGACGACAAAATATGAAGCTTTATCAACAATTTCATGAATATTTATGCTTTTATTTATATTTATTTTTTTCATAACATTTCAGATCCAGTTTGCTTTCTTCTTACAATTTTTGCTGATTTTCACGCCAGTAAAGCCCTTGAAAACAGAATGTGACGGAGCGGGAGGAAATGCCAGATAAATAAAGAGGTGAGGTGAGGAAGTCAGACAGAGACAGGAGGTTGAGTAAAGATTGACAGTCAACAAAGCAAAGTAAGATCACAAACGGCAACACGAGGAAAACTAAGACATCGGTGTGCCTCGCTGGAGAATGAAGCCAACCCAACGAGGAGGAATGAAAAGAGAGGAAGAGCCAACAGAGCAGCAACCTCATGTCATGCATAGACAGCATTTTATTTCCTTTATGTGTACCTGAGGCTTATAGCTGCTGTCACAACAGATGCTGCTCACTGCTGGGATGGATCCAATGACGGGCCCAGGTGTGTGTGAAAATAAAATGTGTGTGTGTTTGTGTACCTGGGTCATGCCCTGGTGTGTTTGTGTCCAGACCAGAGCTGGGAAAAGCCAGTCGCTCAGAATGAGGACGTCATAAAGGATTTTCTACGAGGAGCAATGAATCCGGAGCATGATGGGAATATTTACAACGAGGTCTGTTACCTGGAAGGTGTGGGGAGTTACAGAGCACAAAGCCAATAACAGCTGACACTGATCCGGGTTTTAGATTTCAATCTTCTTTATTTTTACCCCGAAAAAAGTTGGGGATTCTTTGTGTTAATCGGAGAATTCAAAAACTATTTCATTGCTCATCTATAAAAAGTTTACTCCTCTAGACCTTAGCGACGGAAAAACTGGATTTTGGAAAGGATCAGTTCCGTTTTCCAACCACTAGGGATATTTTACCCAGAACACAAAACCATTCAAGATTTACTTCCTCACTGTGGTCAAACTTTTGTCCAAATTTGGTTAAAATTAACCGCCTTAAGGAGATCTAACTTGGATTTGTCATATTACATTGTTATTGTTCATATTTGACTAGATAGTGTTTTTTGCATATGTAGATCAATCAGGGGGATTGCTTGTACAACACAGGGGATAGGGGACTTTGAAGTGATGTACCCTTGCTGTCAGGTAGGACAGCATAGGCCTAGTTTTATCAACATTTTACCTCACCTTGATCTCTTTTATGTCTAAGAATAGCCGGAGCTGTATCTCCTGAGAATCATGTCTCATAGTTCAGGTCGGACGAGTAAGTTCAAAAAAGCTAAATTATTGCCTTTATTTTCGTAAACATCAGTCTTACAATTTGGTCTAAAAAGACTAATCACAAATGCTCAAGGTTAGCTGGAGTCTAAAAAGACTCCAGCTAACCTTGAGCTAGATTTGAACATTAACAAGGAACCCTCAGATGATGATACAGATTAAAGTAAGGTCAACAAAGAGACTAAAATATTCTTCTTAAGTCAGTCTTTCACACATAAATGAGTTTTGATTGCCTCTAATGAGCGATGGACAGTTTTGACCAGTTTTAAGGCTCTCAGAGGAGACTTTGCGATTAGACGGGTTTTCTATCCTTCCATTTTCGTCCTCTTATCCAGGGTTTAGTCGCCATGGCGGCACGCCAAGCAGGATACTCTATAGCCCTCTCCCCAGCAACGCCCCCTAGGCGTTCTTAGGTGAACATGAATATTTGATCCTTCCGGTGGCGTCTGGGTTTACCAGGGGGTCACCTCTCGGTTGGACATGATCGCAATATCTCCAAAGGGAGGGAGTGTAATCAGACAGCTGAATCATTTCAACTGGTTCATTTTTCGATTCTACGGAGAAGAGACTCGACTATATATCTCCTCGTGATGTCCGAGCTCCTCACCCTCCGACCCCACAGAGAACGCACCTTGTAACGAGAATGTCATCCTTTCAGGCATTACCCAGAACTCAAGACACACACATGACGGTTGGACCAAAGATTGACTTTTAAATTGAGAGCTCTGTCTTACGGCTGAGCCTCTCTTCACCGTGACGGACTGACACAACGTCCACATTTATGCAGGACGGTCTATCGTTTCATCGCAAGTGAACAGAAGCTCAAGATACTGAACCTCCTTCGCTTGAGTTAGCAACTCATCCACCCTTCTCAATTCAAACCGTAAAACAATATTTACCTTCTTTCACAAATAGGGCTGTGTGTGAAGATCTGAGACCATTCCTCCCTACAGAAACTCCATCAGACATCAGATGCTTTTCTTTTGCTACCCTCACAAACACCTTGTGTTGGTGTCAGCGCCATCTGATGGGGGTAAGGGAGACTTTCTGAACCCCAACATTAATTTGACCTCTGAACTCTCTAGCTGTAATCCTTGGAAGATATTTTGCCGGTCGGACCATCCTCCTCACAGTGTGTGGGGTCAGTTTGCAGACACGTCCACTTCCACCTTGTTTTTTAACATCTCCTGTGTCTTAAAACTTCTTAAATTATCAAACTGACATGAGACTGACTGGAAATCTGCTTCAGTTACCTTTTAGCGTCACATTTTATAGACACATTTTATAGAACTTGATTTAAAGATGGCGGGTATAGACAATGGAGACTCCTGGGTTTTTTTGCGTCTCATTGCGTCACTCAGTGTTTTCACACCTGCATCTCGGCAGAAACAAGGCCGTTGGGATGCAGCATCTAGTGTCAGGGTATCAGGTTAATTAACGGGAGCTTGTGCTCCCATCCATGATGGTATCTGTAGCCAGCGGGTACGTCAGAGTTTGTGAGCATGTAAGTGTGCGTCTAGGCTCATCTGTGATCTGGTGTTTGCTTCGCCGAGCTTCCCCCTCTAACCTCAGTTTTACCCGACAGCACGCTTTCAACACGAGAGATTTTATTTCACTCTCTGAGTTTGCCATGCTTGAGGGGTGGGGGAAAAAAGAGAGGCTTTTTTTCTACAATCTGAAATCTGAGTGCCTTGGATTCGTCCTCTTCTTTTGTGGTTACTGCACCCTTCATGAATTGATGAATGCTGAAAGTAGACCGTACTGTAAGTAAATTATTAAAATTGATTTATTGCAGGGGAGAATAGATGTTTTACAACGGCGGTACTGTAAGTATTCATTTCACTAAAAAAGGGAAAATCACAGAAAACTGAGAAAAAGACATTAACAACCACATCAGTGCGTCCGAGCGCGGAGGATGTGAATAATCTTCCAGGTAACTAGATTTTTGTTTGTTTTTACCTCAACACAACAACCAGGTTTATGGAAACACTTTCAGGTGAGGACAGAAATAGAAAATGAGCTGCACATGGACAAAAGTATTCTCAGCTGAAGACTTTTCAGACACTGATGCCGACATTCAGCGTCAGACCAAACCAGACGAGAGTTCAGGACTCACAACCGGTGAGGGGGACATTTAGGAGGTTGACTCTAAAGGAAAACCTGCTGCAAATACCAAAATACAACCCGTCAGGAAAACACGCTGCAAACACCACAATACAAGCCATTAGAGAAGCACTGCAAATACCACAATACAAAGAATCAGGAAGGCGTGCTGCAAATACCACAACAAGACTCATGAGGAAAATGTGGTGCAAATACAAAATGACTACCCATCAGCCTACTGGAAAACATGGTCAAAATACCGCAATACATCAATAAAAACACACAGCAAAATATGTTAAAGTGATGCACACATTCAACTAAAAATGTTTTTTTTGGTGTATTTCCTTATGATGTCATGATTCATTTTAGTTTATTTCTCGACACCACTGACAGATAGAAAACTCCAGTAGTGCAAGTCCGCAAGATTGGAAGTGGGCATCACTATTGAATTTCCTCTGGAAACACTTCAGTTGTGTTTGGGGTATTTTGATTATTTACAGTGCTTTCATCAATAAACTAAGTAGAATTCAAGTTTGTTTCGTTTTGTTTTTTGGCCTAATATGCTAATACCACTTTAATAACCTATAGAAGTCCTTATTGAGTGTCACTGAGGCATAAATAAGAATTTAAAGGTTCTGCGGAATCAAAATCGGTGCAGCACTTCCAGGATTGTTTTTAAAAAAATCAAAACACTTCACAATGTAAAAAATGGAGAGGGTTCATGCTGGTCTTGGGGGGTAAGACTTCGATTTTTTTGGGTGGCTGCTGGACTTTAAATCAGGAAGAGATGTTCAATTCTTTCTTCTTCTTCCCTTTCAGCTGCAGGCACAGCGAGTTTTTAGTGGGTCATGATGTGTATTGTTATTGCGTTGTTGATGATTTACTGCCACCTGCAGCCCTTTACACCATGACCGCTGTGCCTCACAATATACAATTTCATTTTGTGACTGTTTACTCTCAACAATAGAGAATAATGCAAGCCGGAAACACCACCTCGCACTATGGTTCTCATTAGCCGAGACACTCGCAGGGTTGGTTGAAACACACAGCAAGATACAATTTGTGCTTGTAACGGACTTTTAAATTATAGTGTTTACTTTTACTAGAATGAATAATCGGAATCTGCTTTGGGAGTTTAGTCTTCAATATTTTCTGCATAATAGCGACTCTAGTTATACGACAAAAGTTTATCGAGTTAATGCAACCACTCAAAAAACATTTCATGACCACGACCACCAAGACCCATTGGATCACTCAAACCTCTTTCCGTAGGGGTCTGGGAAGCATTTGATCACGTAACGTTTTTAGTGTAAACATTAATGTGCCTCTGACAAGGAAGTAACAGGAAAATACATCATCAGTGCCAGACGTAGGGGTAGCCTTTTGGCTAGCAACGCAGCGGCAAAAGCCACTGCTTCTCTAATATGCTTAAGTTTTTTCCTTGTCCTGCTCTCTTTTCAGGCCACAAAGGAGATTGGGGGCTTTTCGGGGACATACCCTTGTTCTCGGGGTGAAGTTTCTCTTATTTTTTGGTGGTGAAGGACTGGGTCGTTTCTCAATTTCACAGATTTCCGTCTCCTGATCTCCATCTGGAAATGTCTCGTTGTTGTTTTATTTCCTCTCATGTGTTGTTTTTACTCCATTATACATGAATTTCACTATCCAAATCGTTGTCTGTTTGCATCTAATCACTTTTCATCACTCTTCACGTTCATTCTCTCATTTGCGTGCGTTGACACTATCTCTCATCCTCCTCCAGACTCGCTCGCTCTCAGGGACAGGCGATAATTACATCTTTTTTCTTCCCCACTTCCTCCCGAGCAGCAGGCATCTGATTGGGCCTCAGTGTCGTTTATTTGTCGGTTATGATCTCCAACATTTGGAATTAACGGACTCTGTCGCTCGACGACGGCGCCCCCCGACTCTGCTGGTGCCCACAGAAGCAACAGCCAGTTATCGACGGTCAATGGGCGTCACCAACCTTACAGACGTAATGACCCGTAAAGTCAGTCAGGGATTATACACTATGTCACTCATGCACAGGAACAGACTCGATCACAGGAGGGCAGAGTCATCAGACATGACACAAAAATCATGAACGACCATTAGCATCACTAACCCCTGTTGTCAAGGTGCCATTTTTGTTTTAGTTTTTTTGTGGAGACACCGGGTCAGCTGCAGGTTCTGTGAAAGTGCCGACAGAGGCCAATCTAGATCATGAACACGCAGCACAGGAGACGCGGGTTACACATCAGCATCAGCGCTTGGCCTTGTGTAAAATAACGAGCCGCTGCCATTTCGATACGGCAGCGAAATGCAGGTCAGACCGCATGTTCCACGATCAGAAACGACGACAACAGGAAGTGCTTATTAGAGCATAAACAGAAACACAGACACCCTCTACGTGCATCCACATGGAGGAGTTTAAAAATGACCGTATTTATGCACACGGACCTCTACAGTTATTTAATTTCCATTCAAGCTTTGAGAAGACCAGCCTTGCTTCTTTTGGAGCTGCGTTACTCCTCGGAGCCGAGCAGCCAGAGCGCATTAAGGGTGCTTATTAGAGGCTGAGCTATTCGCTGCTATATAGGCGGTAATTAAAGCTTTATGTTTGCCCCTGTTGACAAATCAACAGCAGAGAGAGCCGGCACGCTCAGTTCTACAATATCGATGGAGATTCTTAAAGGCGAGAAAAGGAACAATCATTTTAGATGTTTTGCATCAAACAAAACTTTTTTCGGAGAGTTTTTTCAGCACTTATGCCTGTTTGGTGTTATTTTTGGACCCCCTGATCAACAGACAAAAAATGCTTTGCATATCATCAGAAGTATAGGAATATATCTACCAAGTAATGTCAGTCCAATTAAACATGAACACGGTATAAAAATGGCTGTAATATATCGCCAACACATTTACAAACTTTTTTAGACTTTGGGGGAATTATTACTTTTTATCATCAAATTATTGTAATAAAGTTATTATTATTACTATTATTTCTTATTTAAATTTATCGGCAGTGTGCAAAAACAGTGGGACCGAACCAATAATAAACAATAATATAAAGACTGTGGGTGCAAAGTGGTTGGTTGAAATAGACAATAGATTTGAACAAAAAACAGTAATAATGAATG
This sequence comes from Lophius americanus, assembly GCA_037951165.1. Taxonomy (NCBI): domain Eukaryota; kingdom Metazoa; phylum Chordata; class Actinopteri; order Lophiiformes; family Lophiidae; genus Lophius; species Lophius americanus. Next base: position 16,464,746 of record JBBDHG010000037.1, on the reverse strand, counting down.
ATATTAAGGCTGTGGGTTTAATTGACGATTGACAGGAAGCAGAAATATGAAATAATAAAAAAACATACTTCATAGATGGAGGGTATCTGTCTCTCAATGCTTAGATGATCTTACCAAGTACAAGAAAATTAAATTGTATTGTCTTCTACTATAATTATTAATGAGACACTCGTAGTTAAGCATAAAGTCCTTCTTTTGAATTTACCAATGTCATTGTTTGGTCAAGCATGTTTTTTTTAGACCATAAGACCAAAAATCATACTTATGAATTGAATAAAAATTAATTTGTATTATATAATACAGTATATAATATTCATATATTATTTTTCAAAGAGTGTAAAAGATATTTTATAATTCATGGAAACAGTCCATTTTAATTTTTATTAGTTAACCGTTACTAGCGTCACTTTAACGTGAAATCTCTTTAGTGTTTTGGTAAAGCGTGTTTTTAGAAAACTATTTAAACCTTATTGGACTTTTTTTGGTTTAAATACTTAAAATAATTATGTAACTTAAGTCCTCACATGCTAAAATGGGCCCAAAAAAATCCTACTTTTGGGATAGGACTTTATCAATAACCATTCATTTAGCCCCATCATCAGTGTCCCCCAGGGCTCCGCCATTGGACCCTTGCTCTTTAGCATATCCATGCTGCCACCTGGTCGTATTATAAACAGGTTAAGTTACATTTTTCAATAAGAAATAGTGACATAAAATGAGATTGACGAAACAGTTGAGCAGGACTTTAAACCACAATGACAAGGAATAAACAAATAAATAAGCCCGAAAATGATGATCATTTCTCAATATTGTCATCATCGCCACCATTATTAATAATTCAAATTTATTGAGGAGCCTCAGCATCATAACCAGCGATCGGTTACGTCAGAGCAATAAGATGGAATATAAAATAAGACAATTATTTCAGGAATTATTCACGACTGATTTTTTTCCCAAAGAACCTCAGACCCAGAGAGTGGTTGAATCTTACCGGTGCATTTCTTCAGGCTACCGGGCCGTTTACCGTGCATCCCAAGCTTACAGTTGAAGTTCTCCTCCCAGAATTCGGCAAACCAAACATTTCTCCGGTTGTTGGACAGGGAGCGGCTCCGGAAATACCGATCAAAAGCTGTAATGAAGAAAAAAAAGAAATGACAAAACAAAGAAATATTATTCCTCTTTTCCTCTATAGTCCAAACAAAAGTATTGAATTAGCATCATGACTGCGTCAATCCCACTCAAGTCCGTACAGCGCCGTCCAGAATAATTGACACCGGCAATAAAGAAAGAAGAAAATGAGATGCGAAAAGTGTCTATCCTTTAAATTATTCACAAAAATCTAGCGTCTAACTCAAAAACAAAAGTAATAGCCTCAATTCTCCTTCTGTAGTCTGTGATGAGGTCTGAGAACACATGGAGAAGATCTGAGACCATTCCTCCAGACAGAAACTCTCTACCTCCTTCAGGTTCTGAGGTCCACGCTTGTGGAGAACATCCCACAGATGTGCTGTTGGGTTTGGGTCAGGTGACTGGGATGTTCATGGCAAAAACCCTTATTTTCTGATCTCTGAACCATTCTTGGGTTGATTAGAGGTGAACTTCAGATCACCAGCTGGAAGATCCAACCACGGCCCACTTTGAGTTTCCTGACCTGATCCAGTATCTGCTGGTGTTTGATGGAGTCCATGGAAACATGTCTTTTAACAAGATATCCAGGGTTTTTGGAATAAAAACGGCGGCAAAAAGCGATCCACCACCAGACTTCACAGTGGGTACGGGTGCTTTTCTCTATGGCTTCCTTTCTTGATATACCACACTCGACTTTGATGTCTGTTGCCAAAAAGCGTTTCTTTGGTCTCATCTGACCTCTGACCTTATTCCAGTGAAAGCCCCAGTGTCGTCTGTCAAACTGTAGGATCGTTATCTTGTGTGTGGATGACGGCAGAGTGTTTTGTTTTTTCTTGCTGCCCGCCCAAATACCTGGTGTTGGTGTCGGCGCCATCTAATGGCGGTTAGGGAGACTTTCTCACTCCAAGATGAAACTGACCTATGACCTTTAGGTGTTATCCTTGGAGAATATTTTGCCGGTTGAACCAACCTCCTCACAGTGTTTGGGGTACGTTTGCAGACATGTCCTCTTCCTGGGTTGACTTTTTAGATCTCTATTCTCTTTATAGTCAAACAGGTTAACCTTGAAATGTGAAATAGCACTGGAAATAAGATTCAGTTATGTTTTAATGGCAGTATTTCATCCGGGTGGCATATATGCTTAAGAGAAAAAAAAACATTTGTTTAAAGTTAAGGCTGTATTGTGTTACTTGGATACAAGGTTATATATATTTTGAATGCTATGCTTTGAATAAAGATCATGGGTATAGACGTTAAAGATTTTTTTTTGTATCTGATTTTACCCATTTTTTAGAGAGTAGCAACAACAGTGGAGGCACCGTAAGTATTTAAAAAGGAGATGTTTGTAGTGTGATATGTTTGGACTCAAAACAAAAGGTGTATGTTATGAATAGCTGAGAAATCTGAAGCATGACTGACAGGGCACACAGAGGAGCCGTGTGGTTTAGGGGTTCCTGTCAAATACTGAAGCCCAGAGCAACGAGGAAACATTTTTAAAATACTCTCTCACTGGCTAAGTTGTCCAATTTAATAAGCAGAGAGTAGTGGGGAAGGAAGGAAGAAAGGAAGAAAACGTTCCTCCTCCCCTCCAGAATGTAAATGCCTGTCAGAGACGGGCAGGCTGAGATGAAGAGACGGGCGAGAGATAGTAGAAACGTTAGAGTCTTACCAAAATTAATTGGGGGAAACAAAAAAAAAAAAAAGTTTAAGAAAATGATTTCTTTTTTGAGAAGATGTCCTTGCTTCATAACCTTCTTCGAATTATCAGGAGCTTGTTATTCCTTGCTCCTCTGGACCTCGGGCCGGGCCCGACAAGATTTCAATGAGGTTTTACGCTTCCCTAATGAAAATAAGCTGTCATTTCCAGCATCCGTGGGACCCTAGTCTCAGGCAATACAACACTATCAGACAGTTCTGGACTGCCGGTGCAAATCCCGGCTCACTGTAACTAGCTGAAAACAGAGCAGCCTTGCTGATTCTCTGCTGTCAGGTAAACTTGACCTGTGTGTATAAAAATGATACTTAGACTCCTGAGGAAAAACAGGCATCACTTCCTGTGTAGCTAAACAGGAAGTGATGTGATCAAAGCATTCGTGAAAGCATGAGTGCCGTCGTTAAGGGGTTATTTGATTTATTGTTTCAATATTTGTATTGTGTGTTTAAATAATTTGTTTGACCATTAAGGAACAATAATAATAATGATAATAATAATGATAATAATAAGAAAAAATTATAAAAATACAAAGAAAAAAATAATAATTTGAAAAAAAAAAAAAAAAAAAAAACATTATAATAATAATGAAAATAGAATGAAATAGATACATAAATAATTATAATAATTTTGGCTGCATACGAAATTGCAGCCAGATGTGCTTTACAAATCAGTTCAAATGAAGATTAAAAAGAAAAATAGATGTATATATATATATATATATATATTTATAGATATATATTAATAACATTTGTGGGGGAAAAAAACATGTTAAAACATAGTTCAACATGAATTCCAAAGAAGGTTGTAAGAAGCCAATAAAAACAATAAAATTAGACAGTTAAAATAAAAAAAAATGAAGGAGATAGAATGCTATAAATAATAAGCAAATTATAAAAAGACAAAAACGAGAGAGCATTTCAAATAAAAAAGAAGTATTAGAGTAAAATATAATATACAGGGTAAATCTATTTGACACTGTTCGTATGCACAGATGTGGGTTAAATGGTTAGTAAGTCATGTCTGAACTACATTCTCCTTTGAGAGTCAAATGTGAAGTATTAGAGTAAAATATGACGCATGCAAGATAGAAACCTACAAGTACATTCATACGAACCGAATCTGGACCAAATAAGACAAATCGTTTGGAATTCATATCCAAAAAACAAGGAATGAATTTCATGTTCCCTCCTGAGAGTAAAATATTAACTATTGGAGTAAAAGTGCATATACAGAATGCAAATCGCCTCAAGACATTTCTTATGCACCAAATTTAGATTCAGTCTGAAGAACGGTTAGATATTCATTTCCGAAAAAAGTAATTTATTACGTTTAACCAAATTTGTATTCAATTTGACGTGTGTTTTGGATGTAAAAACAGTGTTTTTCATAAAGATAAAGCTCACCATAGCGTCGTAACTTCACCACCAAACGTTCCCAAAAACAATCCAGTTCTTCCTGACACTAAGGTCTACGTGGGTATAAAATTTGTGTGATCTAAGAAATAGTCGTTTTTTATTCAGGTTCTGCAAATGTGACGACAATTCCATAATATCCCTGACTTTTCGGGGCGATAATTAATCAACGGTGTACTTTCTCCATTTGTCGTGCACCTGATGTTAAAAAAGCAATTCTGCAATATTGCACTAGACCTTAAAGTATTGAAAAAAACTCAATCTGGAATTTCAATGCATAATAGACTGAAGAGGTATTCTGCAGACCCTAACAACCCTAACAACCAGCCGAACCTGACTTTTATATGTTCAAACCTCCGCATAGTCTCTCTCTCCCTCGCTTCAGGTTCATTACCTGTCTTTATGTCCCTCCAGGAGACAATTATCCCACTGGGAGCTCTGACAGGGAGCAAATGAGGATATCCTGCCTGCTTTAATGGCAAAAACTTGTTACCTGCTGGGAAGAGTAAGGGTACATGAGTGTATTTCACTTTCTCTTTTTGGTCTGCCTCTTGTGTCTTTAATTTGATCTATTAAGCTTCCAACACACACACACATAACACACGCACACACACTTTCTCATCCGGCTCTTTCATTTGTCACACAACTATGTGTGTGTGCAACGAGTCGCAGTACAAAAAGAAGTTCATGGCATTTAAAAAAAAGTTAGTTATCCACCGTATGTCATTAAGTGAGAACATGATGTCAAGGAAGTGTTTCTCAATTTGCTCAAACACAAACTCTCACCGTCCACAGAAGCTCGTTTGGGGAGGATCGTGATGGCTCCCTCTGCCACTCTCTCCTGGCCAATCACAGGAGATATTTTGGCCCCCCAGCTGTCTGAGCCCACCCACAGGAAGTGGCCGGTCTGGTTATTCCTTTTAGCTGCGTCCAGAACTCGTCTGTCAGAAGGGAAAAAAAGAGGAAAACAGTTTTACAGTATTTACAGTGTTAGATGTCTCTGTACAATGTAAAAATGAAACAACCTCAACATATTTTACATGACGTGAGGGGAATATCAATATCGTGTCGATAGGACGAAGTCATTCGCTGCCTAATTTACTAGTCTGCTATAACCGTGTTTAAGGAAAAACCGTAGATATTTTGCCAAAAAAATAAAAAAAAGCTCCTTCTAGTGAGTGAAATATGAAGAAATACCATCAAAAATTACAACTTAGACCTCCTTGAAACATTGCATATGGGGTAAATTCGGGCTAAATCCTACCTAAAGATTGAAAAACTTTAGCCAGGAAAACCTTGGTTTTCATAAAAGAAGCTTCCATCGGTTTATTAGAATATGAATTATACCGGTAGATCCTGCACATTTTTAAATGACAAACCACCGCGACCTAAATATAATCTGGGTAATGACGCCAAGGGGGGGGGGCGTGATCCTCGGATTGATTGATATGCACCAAACCTGGACTAAATCATCGAAACGGTTGAAAAATTGTCGCCCAAAAACTTTTGGACATAAAGTACCCCCATGGTTTAAAAATATGCAACTGACCTTTCCTAACATCAATCCAGTTCTTTCTAGCACTCAGGTCTATGAAAGTGTAAAATTTAATTGTAACGATTGAGATAGTTTGAGTTATCGCCTGAAAACTAGGGATCCACAGACACAACGGCGATAATTATAATGTATAACAGGTGTGTGTACTTCTATGCATATTCATAGTCGTTACAACCGTAACCACTTAAGGTGGAAAACTAAACTATGAAAGATAATTCATACATTTCTCTGAACACAAAGGGAAGTAGAATTGGATCATTTAACAGCTCCTACCAGGTGATTAGACTTTTGTTGTTTTACCTCATGTTCATCATTAGTGATTACGGTTACACTTTACAATAAGGATTTATCAATGGTCTATGATAATATGATTGATTAGGTAATAAATTCATTAAAAACTATTATATGCCCATGATAAATGTTTGTTTTAATAATCAAAAAGGTACAAGATTCGGCAAACAACAAGTCAATGATGCCTTTTCATTCATATTTAGTTATCGGAGGTTATTAATAAAGTGTTTGCAACGTTCTTAATAAAGTAGTTATAAACCATTCGTGAACCTTTCATTAGGGTGGTCTATTAACACATCTAAGGCAGGACTATGATATAAGCCAAAAAATGCCACGGAGAATGTCCCTGACAAGGTAAAATAGCAGCGGACACATTCCGAGTCGCAGTAGTGGCATTGCGTTGGTTTCATTGTCTGGCACATACCGGATGTCATCCTCATTAGCGAACATGATGATGGCCCTTGCATTGGAGGTCTCCAGCAGGCGTCTGATGATCTTGTCAAACTCCCCAGATCTGGGCTCCCTTGGGATCTTCAGCGACTGGGCGATGCAGACACCACCTGTAACAGAAAGGGTGAAAGAATGAGCTTTTTTTGGGTCAGTAACAGCATTTATCCATTTCATATTCATCACTTGTATTTAGTTGCGCTACGTTGATTGGTCAGTTTGTAAAACCGTGCACAGGATTTAGTTGCAAAAACCATCTGATGCATGAAAGAAACACTTGAGAAGACCGAATGGTCAATTTTTAATCTAACCAAGAACAACAGAGACCACATGTTGTGTTATTACTATGGTATTACTAAGATATGACTAAAAAGTCAAACATTATTTAAATAATTCCCTCACTATGGGTACACTTCCTCGAAGAAACGTAAACAAAGTAAAAATTGAATTGAACAGCTTTTGAGTTGTGCCCCAGAAACCCCCATGTGACGCAAATCCCTCTCACAAATAGAGCAAAAGATTCTTATTAAAGTTTCTTAATAGCAAAAGGCCCAACTTCTTCTACTTTCTGCTTTGAAAGTACTTAGACGAGGTCAGAAGGAGTTTCATTGTGTCTTTGTGGATTTAGAGAAAGCATACGACTGAATGCGGAGGGAGGAATTGTGGGATTGCGTGGGGAAGTCTGGAGTCACAAAGAAGTATGTTAGAGTGGTACAGGATACGTGTGGGGGGCAGCATGACAGCATTGAGGTGTGCAGTAGGAGTCACAGATGGGTTCGAGGTGGAGGTGGGACTGCACCAAAGATCGGCGCTGGGCCCCGTCTTGTTTGCTATGCTGATGTACAGGCTTTAAATGATGAACTGTAAATGGACCGCATTTATAGTCTGCAATACCCAAAACGATTTACAACACAGTTCAGCATTCACTCGGTCACTCACACTCTCATCAAGAGCGGTAACCATCCACGCCATCATTCATTCACCAATGGACCAGCCATTGGGAGCAGCTTGGGGTTCGGTATCTCACTCGAGGATACTTCGACCGTAGAGGCCAGGGATCGAACCACCGACCTTCAGATAAGTAGACGGCGTAAGAGTTGGTGCATGTGAATCGCATATTTTGCTTCCTATTTTACACGCTAAGTAATCACTAAGTAATGTCACATTGGATGTAAGGAGTTAAATCAAGGGGGTTGCTTGTACCACCATATATATGGTGTGTGTATATATGTGTGTAAAAGTGTGTACGTGTATGTGCCTGAATATGGTTCTGTTTGTGTGAGTGTGTGTTAATGTGTGTGCGTTTGTAAGTGTGTGTGTGTGTAAGTGTGTGGGTGTTCGTGTATGTGCGTGTATATGTGTGTGAATGATGTCACCTCCCTTCCCTTCTCTGTTCCGGCCCGTTTATTGAACATCTGTACAGTCTTCCTCCCTCACTGTATCACGTTCCTTAATCACACTTCCACGCTGACATGCATAACCGCGCCAAAGCACGCACACCAGGGTATGACTGTTAAAACAAATACCTAATACCCTACAATTAAAATCCTCTCAAGGATAATCGCTACAGTGATAAAAATCTGGATAGACAAACACACGCACAAGGTTTCAGGAGGATTTTTGATATAAATGCGTTCATGAACACCTACAGATCTCACATTAGGATGGAGCTTGCTGGGGATCGTGGACGCGCTTTGCACAGGCACTGCTTGCTTTTCCTCTCTTTTGTCCTTGGAGCAGCATAAAAGTGATTAAATCATTGTTTGTTTTATGGCCCATTATCATCAAGGAACGCCCCCACGGAGAATAGATTTCACAGATAATGCAATATCAAACTGTGTCTCCGGGTCCGTGTGTGTGTAACTGTTTGCACTACCATGAGCATGAGTCACAGCTACACTGTAAAAAATAGAATAAAATAGGTCTTTGAAGTCACACTCGAGAGTATGTCCCCGAAATGCCCCTAAACTTCTGCGTTGTGCAAAATCGTTGACTCTGATTTTGTGAAAGCGGCTGATTTTAAAGATCTCATCAACGCGCCATGGCGATACATATCAAATCATGCACAAAAAATAACAAATATAAGTATTTTAGATATTTCTTCATATGTGTTCCTTGTATACTGATTCTTTTAAATATTTTTAATAACATTAATAATACATATGAAAATTAATTCTGCCTTTACCAATTCATCACCATTGGTAATATCTAAAAAAAATAATACTATAATTAACATATATAACCGTATAATAAGTATTTAAGCCGTAGTTTCTGTATTAACCTGGGCTACTTATTACCAGTGGTATTTATCCAATAATAGCATATGTTTGCCAGGTAATTGCAAACCTGTCTGGCTAACTTATATGTTATTAGTTATTTACTTTTAAAATAACTGTAAACCAGTTGAAACAATTATTTTGAAGACATACATACACAATGATAATTCCATAAAATGTTGCAACACAGGAATTCACTCTACATACCAAACCCTATAATACTCTATACAATTCAAATTAAGAGAACAGTAAATACAAGATTTGATATTCAAAAAGTTAATGAAAGCTAAATTATTTGCTAAATTCAGGTAAACCTGAGTGAAAAGCTGACGGGTCATTTCAACTTTGATTCTCACCCGTTTCGCTCCCCAGCCCTTACCCTAACCCTAACCCCCAACCCAACGCTCAATCTGCAGGCTCATAAAGGGGCTTATTGTGCAGAAACTAGATGCAGAAAGTAGATAATTACTAGACAACTAGATAATTGGTTTCCACATATCACCAGCCGAGCATTGTGAAGCTATTCAGAGATTTCCTTTCTTACTTTAAGATAAAAGTATTACATAACAGTTATAACCGATTTATTACATAATTCTGCAGTTGAAGTGCTCCTCGTCCACAGTCGGCTAATTGCATTGTTGCTTCTTCTTTATCCAGTGAGCTGCGATATTCTCAGCTCTGTGTTTATCTCTAGTAGTCTGATGATTGAGGCCTCGGATTGGAACAGAATGTGACGGAGGCCTAATTCCTCAAGCGACCGTTGTGGGCAGTTTAACTGTGTGTGTACCTATTCTGTAGGTATGAAGCATCTTCTAGTGAGCCTGTCGATGTTGTTTTTGAGGGTATGTGTAGGTGTCGCCAAATGGGCTGCAGCCTGTGCAAATTGTGGATTTGCATATAGCGGTCCTCCATGCAGCCGTTAAGAAAAGACAAATCCAATATAAAAATATATCCATCCCTAAATCTAAATGTTGGGCTGGAAAGGAAGACTATCTCAATGTTTGATTAGCAATATGCATAAAACTCCCACACAATCCACTCTCTCCATGCAATCATTTCCTCCCTCACCAAAAAAAGACGTATCTTTCCCACTTTATATCTCTCATCCCTGGCATCATTTTCATCTTGTCAAATTTTCCGTAGATCTCCAAAGCATCAGAAATATCTCTTCTGGAGAGTGTAATCGTCAAATGGAACTAAGAGGGGTTTTTTTTCTTCAAAGAAATCCAGAATCAATAACTTTAAATCAATATCAGATTTCGTTACGACAGTTAACAGCCCATTTTCGTCTCAGTAAGAATGTAATAACACAGTAATAACAGTGTAATAAAGCAATACCACAAAAAAATTGGCTAGGGGATACACTGTAGGACCTGATCACACTGGAAGGACACCTCAAGGAAGAGGGTCTTCAATGAGGAAGAGGGTCTTCCTTGAGGCCAACACACCAATTGATAATGAGGTATACAACAGATGATGTATCCTTAAATTTAGGACATTTAAGCAACTGAACTCAACCTGGATTGGTTGACTTAAAACTGAATCTGATACCCCATGATATTTGATATGCAACACCCCAACCCTCCCACAATGACAACATCCACATCCTCATCGGAGTACAACATCAGCCCCCCTCTCAGCTCGGTACGTCCAAACAAGGGATTGTACTATCTAGATCTAATAAGAACAAATACATTGAAACGTACCCAGTAAAAAAAAACAATGAGGGCATTAATAACTAGGACTTATAGGTTTTAGGGTATATCCCCAGAATGCCCTGAACTCCATGCATTGTACAAGAAATCCTCCTGATTGAGCTCCTCAAACTCAATGCGAAGTTATGTCAGAAAATGTAAAATTTCCTACAGTGAGTGAAATACTCTATTACAGTAAAATATGATAGGTACGATGAGATAGATCTCGTAAAATTTGTACTTAAATCCGACCAACGGTTGAGAAATTATTGCATGAAACTGATCTTTGGAGAGACTTCTCCCCTTAGTGTCAGAAATATGCAACCAACATTTCCTATAACCAGTCCAGTTCTTCCTCACACCAAAATCTATGTGGTTATAAAATTTGAAAATGATCCGTGAAGCAGTTTTTGAGTTCTCGCGTTTAACACAGTGGATCTGCGGCGATATAGTGCTGATGATCATTCCGTAATATCCCCGACTTTCCAGGAAAATAATAATCAAGCCCTCTGGTGGGACATTACAGTTGGCGTGTGCTTCGAGCCGGCTCTGCTCTAAGCCACTGGAGAGCGATACCTCATTGGACTCTATCAATAAAATATCTCAGCGCCCACTGGTAGGAGGAACCTTTCCGGCATTTCATAAATTGACGTGTAACATGCAAAGAAATTATCCCAACTTCAAGTTGATCACACTCACATGCAAACAGTCGACGTCTCATTCTCATATATGGCTTTTTGCACTCTCGACTACTTTCTCACTGAGACAAGAATAGAAAATACACACCTCCTCTCCTTGTAAGTTCTTACACCTCACATATTTGCGTATCCAAGCAAGAGGAAATTCATTTCCCTCTCCACCTCTCCACCCACGGATATGCCTGCCTATAAACTGTTGGAGAGTTCTGACTCTTGGAGCGAACACAAGCACACACGCATTCACACATCCACACATCCACGCACTCATTTTGACACACTTTCTTTGTTGCTAAACCTCATTAGGACTGCTTTAGAAATTAAAAGTTGCCCTCTTGCTTTCTTCTCCATGCTTTGTTCGTGGCCCGGAGCGCCACGGCGCGGGTCTTTGAAGTCACTGATTTATGTGTGTGTGTGTGTGTGTGAGTGTGTTTGTGTGCACACGAGTCACTACGTGCTTAGCACACTTTACTCGGGTGTGGGTGAAGTGTGGCGATGAATATTGTGTTCTGCATTTTTTTTTTCCCTCTCCGACTTGAAAATTCCCCCCGGGCCTTCTAATGAATCATTGACGACACCCACGGAACCGCTGTCCCAGGAATTATGCATCCTCCCATTAAAATATGCCCTAAAGGACACGGGCGTCACGGCCTTAGACGGGCTTGGAAATTTAAAAAGGACCTCACCCGAATCTGAAAGTGCCGTGCGTTTGTAGTTAACAAAAAGAAATTGACGCGTCTTATGAAAATAAAACATTTAATAACAATATAACAATGCAGACTGTGCAAAAGAATAAAGGTGCAGTTCTGATAATATGCTGATAATGAAACACAAATGCGTTAAACAATTTTGATAAATGTAAGTTCAATCTGCATTGCCGAGAGGAAACAATGTCTCTGCAGCCCTGTGATTAACCACAGAGTCGATGGAGGCGGTGGATGGAAATCTGATATTTGTGATGCACATAAATCAGACGAAATACATTAATTTGCTGCTTCTATCCAAAAAGCTGATTTAGGAGCTGCTATATATTACAGCAGGAGTTAATAATACAATTATAGCCACGGGGATTTACCCACGTCTACATCTTGTGTGTCTAATTATGATTCAAGAGCGGCCGGGAGGCGGGGCTTGGAGGGATTATATATCTCATCTGACCTGGGATTGCCTCAGAATCCCCAAGGATGAGCTGGGGAATGTTGTTTGGGAGAGAGACACACCTGGAATGGCCTTTTAGCCTGCTGCCACCATGACCTTAGCCCAGATAAACGGAAAGAAAATCGATGGATGGATGGATTTCCCTTTTCTTGACGAACTATAGAACTTTTTGTGATGTCATCTGCCTGTACTTGAGGACAGATTGGCTTGATTGAAAGTTGGTAATACCTCAAAAAAACTCAAATTTTATACCCACATATATCCCTTTTCCACCAAAAGAAGAGTGGGGCTAGTTTGGTGTTGGTGCTAGTGCCATTGCTTAGTTGGTGCAACTTGCGCACCTCTTAACAACCTGTTTGCTATTTCATTGGCAAAGAGCCAAGTCAGAGCCACGCCATTACGTCACCTTAAAACATCATTGGTTGTTGGCTCTAGACCAGTAAAGAGTTGGTGCTTGTCTGGCACCAGTTTTGGGAGCCAAGAGCTGTTGGTTAGGCAATCAAAAAGCAAAAATTGATGAAACTAGCCCTGGAACCAGCTCTGTGGAAAAAGGGTAATAGACCCTATTACTTGCAAGAGCATTAATTTCTCAAACGATGGTCCGGTTCAGAGCAAATGTAATGCTCATGAATCGACTCGAGGAGATTTTCCTTGTATGTGTCATTTTTCACTCTAATAGTTCAACTTTTACTCACTAGGGGGAGATTCTTTTGTGAAAAAAAACTTTTTTCCAGACAATACTTCACATTTAATGTGGGGAGGTCAAACAACGGTATTACTTGTACAATGCAAGGGGATTGGGGGCTTTTCACAGGATATACCCGAGCCGCCGGGGGACGACAGCGTAGGCCTGGTTGTCAGTGTAGAATCGTCTTCCGGGTCTGAAGAAATGTGACAATGGGAAGTATGCAAAGATCATGAATTGATAAATATCAGCACTAAAGCGTTCATACATTTCGGAGCAGTAAACTGAACAAACAACTGTCAACATCCATCTACTCCATGCTTGCACTATTGAAGGCAAGAGCCTTGACTGCCATTGATTGTAGCAACTCCCCGCCCCCGCTTGTACTTCTGCATTATTTAGCAAATAAGCAGCCATTGAGGAGAAGCTATGACACGCCTCTGTCTTCCATCAGTACCAGGAAAAGTGACAGGGTGGCACCGTTAGTGGATGTTTCGACGTCCGACAGCTGAGATGGGTCAAAATTCGAATGTCGTTATGTCGTTCTAATTTCTCTCTGGAGGGGTCACAGTTGAGAGGAGTGACTGAATTAAAAAGCAGGACTTTGACTTTGGCTCCGGTCTTTAATTTATAGATAAAGGACATGCTGTGATTCTATGTAGAATACAGATAGAAGAAACTAGAGAACAGTGTGTGTGTGTGGCGTGTGTCTGTGTGCACGTGTGTGTGTGTCTTTGTGTATTGTGTGCGTGTGTTTGTGCATGTGTAAGTGTGTGTGTGTGTGTGTGTGTGTGTGTGTCTGTGTGTGTTGGTTGGACCAGGAAATGGGACAGCAGGTCTGTCTTCGCAACAGGAGTCGAGCATTCTAGCTGAGGTCAGCACTTGAGAGGAGACAGGTGGAGTCCTAATGTAGACACACTGTATGTGATATCTCTACCCTCACATCCCCTCCAATCTCCATGTTTGTGTATGGGGTAAAGAGATGACAAGAAATAATATTATGAATCTTGTATATTGACAATTCTTTGAAATAGAATCTTTTGGAGAAAAAAAAAAGCATAAATGAAAAAATAATACCTCATAAATGAATGAATGCCAATAATGTCAGTTCCACCGATCTACGACAGACATGCGATTACATTATGGCCCCCTGGGGACTGTCAAAGGCAAATAATTGGCCTCCAGGCTTTTTAGTAATTGAGTTACTCAAGTTATTGGAGGAAACATTCCAGCCCTAAAACTAAACCCAAGCAAACAATTTATTTGTTAGCAGGGGCAACGGGCATGCACCTAGTCATCGGCATCCCTGGTCCAGTCCTGATGCCGATAGGCCCATCGTAGGTGCTTTCAACAGTGAAACAGGGTCAGCATGGGTACCTCCGGTCTGCAGAACCGTTGTTGTTTGCCCCGAATCCTCCCAACTACTGTCTGACCATTCACACTCGGCTACTCAGATTCACATACCGTGGCTGTTAAAGGGCAGAACCTTCTGTGTGAGAAGAAGTAAAGTTTGGGGGGGCTGTTTGTTATGGAAGGATATTGCATTCACCAAATTAATAAAAAGTTAGATACCTTATGTCGTAATAACGAAAAAAGATCTCGTAATAATAAGATCCAGATCTCGAGATTTTTTCTCGTAATTACCAAATCTGGATCCTTTAATCTCTAGTCAAGGTGTCTGAAATTGTTTTTATTTGGTGAAACTGGGCATCTGTGAGTGAATATTTCCACATGTCTAAATGTATTGCAGAGAAATTGTGATATCAAGATTTTCCCTGGATCTTGCAGGACGTTTTACAGCCGTGCACCTTTTCTTACTCCGCAAACGGATTAAGTGTGTTCCACGCTCATGTCCATAATCTCATGGCGCACAGAGACGGCGCACAGAGACGGCGCACAGAGACGGCGCACAGAGACGGCGCACAGAGACGGCGCACAGAGACGGCGCACAGAGACGGCGCCCGAGGCCTTTCAAACTAACTGTCTACGCTCGGCCCTTCGGCGAGCGTCGACACGCGCAACTGGAGACATATTTTAGGAGTATTCAGGCAGAAGACGAGTCGGTTAAGGTCCGCTTTGACTCGTTTGACCTTCTTGCTCTCGACACGCATCACAAATACTTCAGATCAATCAGATGGATCCTACCGGCCGCCAGCCGGACCACCGGTGAAGTCGAGTGGGACAGGCAGGAGAAAGGAGACAGACTCAGGGAAAGAAGGAAGGGAGGGAGGAAATGAAGGCTAGTTGGAGGACAGTGGACGGAAAGAGTTATTACAGATTTAGGTATAACGTGGGGGGGGGGGAGAAATAAGGACGATGTAAGATGTGAGGTGACAGAAGGGAGATAAGACGGGTATGATTGGATGTGAGGCCACAGCTTTTTTTTTATCTGACAAGGTCAACGTTAAGCTCAGACATCACAAACAACACAGAACTTGCCCCTCTCCCTCTCCCTCTCCCTCCCTCTCTCTCTCTCTCCACCCTTGCCAGCTCCCCCTCTCTCCCTGAGAGAACTTTTCTTTCAATTTCTTGGCATTTCTGTCTCTCACTCCGAAACACACTATCTGACTGTAATCATATATCCAATTACAGCATTGCCCTCAGACCAGAGCCGTGTTGGAACGCCCGTGTGTGTGTGTGTGTGTGTGTGTGTGTGTGTGTGTGTCTGTGTGTTTGTGTGTGTATGTTTCTTAGCGGGCCAACACGCCATCAGATCCCTGCTGATGCTTGTTACTCCCCAAGCGGAGTAGCCCTGCTGTCCTACAGCCCACGTCTTATCTAGAGATGAGTAATCTCACATGCACAAAAACACCAATATACACACACACACACACACACACACACACACACAGACAGAAAGACATAAAGCTAAAACAGTATAAAGAAAACATGCAAAGACGCCACCTGTATGTCATCAAATAGGAAACAGGAAAAACTATGAACACAGAAGTACAATCAATCGCGACGGGAGGAAGTCAGCAATAATGTTCTGTTCCGTCCCCTCAGTGTAGCTGAAAAAAAAAAGAAAAATGAGGGGCATTCATTGCGAAGACACAACGGTCTCCTCTAATTAAATTAAACCCCTAATCCAAATTGTAATTATTACACTGATCTAATAAAGCTTTCCGTGTCATAGCTGGCTGACTGTGGTCACTGTGTATTGGCCCTGTAATTGAAGTATTAGCCGAGTAGTCTAATGAACAGGACGTGGTAAAAAACACGTTTTCCCTGATGGAAGTAAAATTAGGTTATGACTGAAAATAATCCAGTCCAGGTTTATTAGACAGGACGTTTATTCATTCCTTCATTATCCGTTACAGCTTATCCTGTTCAGGGTAAAAGGGTCTGGAGCCTATCCAAGCCGACATTAGGTAAAGGGCGGGATACACCCAGGATGTGTCGCCAGTTCATCACAGGGCTGAAACATAGAGACAGACGAGCATTCATGCTCACAATCACTCCTACATGCAGTTTCACCGATTCACCTATAGGTGAGAGTTATTTTGGAAACACGCCATTCATACGCTCACACTAACTTCTCTACACAAAGTGTCAAAACTGTTGATGAAAATACCATCCGGTCAGGCAATGGTTGATGGACGGATGATGGATGATGGATGGATGATAAGCTAATTTATGCTAATTGTCCATGATATACATATCAAGCAGTGTCTAAATGCCGAGGACCCGCGCCGTACGTTTCTGAAAAAAATGAGGGCTCCATATGGTGGCAAGTTGAATATTATGCAAACTACACAAATTCGATATTTTCTTCCAATGTTGGTCCCAATTTCATTCTAATCCGTCCAGTGGTCTGAGTGCAACGGACAAAATGGTTAAATAAAATGTCTCATCTTGCAATGCTCAAAAGTATAGAAAAGAAATTCCTGAATGTAACCCTTTATCTGGATTTACTCCAAAATGTAATGAGTTATTCAATGCAAGATGTCCAAATGTTCCCAAATCTAAACAGTGGATCATATCATTCCATATCGCCCTGTCCTCTACAGCTTCCTCTGTCAAATCAACCAACTACAGGTCCTTTCTCACAACATCCAGAGACCTTCTCTTTGGTCTTCCATGCCTGGCATCTTCATCTCCAGTGTTCTTTTAAAACAGTCTGTAGCCTCCGCCTATGCTTCTCGCCTTGCTGCTTTTCCACCTTGACTCTCGGACCCACAATGTATCCACCTCCCTTCTCTCTCTTCATTTTTTCATTCAAATATATGTGTCGGATATATAATGTTTCTACACTGTACATAAAATCTATAAAATACGGGGTAACTGTGGTTGCCAGAATTTTGGTGTAAAAAATATAGTGACCATTCCCAAGACATTACGGTAAATAAGCATAAAAACAGATTCTGGCAACGAAAGCCTCCGGTATTATTACCATAAATTTGACATAATTCCTTTTACAGTGTATTGCTTCACGTCACTAACATTGAGAGAGTAGTGCTGAACATACAGCTGTAGTATTGTTTCAAATGGTGATGTGTGTGTGTGTTAGATAAAGATCCACCCAGCCGTTTGGTTGCAATCTTATGCAGTATATAATGGAGCACGGTTTTAGTTAAATAACTCTGCAGGCACAATACTTGATGATTGCTCATGAAGCACAGACACACAAACACACGGAGCTGGTAACAAATGGTTTGCATTTGAAGAAACACATAAGACCACACACTTTGTCACACGGCTGTGTTCAACGCTGCCAAATTATGAGAATCAGTCACCTGGAATTGCAAAAGAATCGTCCGAGAAATGAAAATTGTGCATCTACAAGTTAATGTAGTCATTTGTATGTGTCAATTACAAGGTTAGAATAAATACACACTCAGAGCTGCATGAAATATTCAACAGGAACTTTGTTGATAAGTCCACACGGCGGCCAATCAGCCAGGCGATGGAAACTCCAGACAGTTATTTGTCCCTGTTACAATCTGCCAATGAACGCGATATATGGGCGACGTTATGGATTTTGAATAGTAATGACCACACGGGCTTATTGCTACCGATAGCATCTGTGTGGGAAAACATGTCGCCTGAATGGCGGAGAAAAGAAAAAGCTTGGCTGCCTGTTGATAAATTATGAGAGTGTGTGTGTGTTTATCACAACAGGCCTTCACACATGACACCAGCGGAGGCTATTATGTGCTATGCTAATGTTTCTGTACAGATGGAGGGCATGGTAACTGTGTATTACAGCAATGTCTCCTCTAGTTGAGTAAACACAAACCGCAAATTATGAATAAATTATTTTTTGCATTGAACCAGAGAGTACTTCCGTACACAAAGAGCCCGTGTTTAAAAAAAAAAATAATTTAAAAAAAAACAACCAAACTGCTTTGATAACTGGTTCCTATCAGCCCTGTTCAGTGAAATTAACTTTTTCTGTATATTGAACATTTCAGTGGCAGGAAGTTGGCCCATAGGTATCACCAGTACAACATTACACCAAAATCATAAGAAATTCCAGAGGAGATGATGAAGAAGGGGATTTAACGTCTGTGAAAGGGTTAGAGACCTGGCCCCACTCGCTCATTCACCTCTTTTCCACAATACCCGTTACTCTGAAAAGTTGACAGCAAGTACTTAACACCTGCACCTCCTCCACCTCTACTCCTTCATCCTCACCTTTCCTGCTGCCTGCCTTTCATTTAGACACATGTATTCTGTCTCGCTGCCACAGACCTTCATTCCTCTTCTCTCTAACGCCTACCCCACCTCTCCCGGTTTTCGTCCACCTGCTCCCTGCTCTCACTACAGATCACAATGTCATCTGCAAACATCATAGCCCATAGGCTCATCTCATCTGTCATCCATCACTACTGCAAACAAGAAGGGGCTCAAAGGCAATCTATCATGCAGTCCCACCTCTTCCTAGATCCGGCATCCTCTCACTCTTTAAGATATTGTTTAAGAATACAGTCAAATACTCCACTTCCCTCTCTCCTCGGCAACTCCATACCCCCACTGGTATATCAACACCAACTGCCTTTCCTCTCGTCATCCTCTTTAAAGCTGCCCTCACATCATCCTTAATAATCCTTTGAACTATCTGATTTACAGTTCTCCCATCTTATATTTATCTCCCTCTCATTTTCTTCATTCATCAGTACTGTAGTCCTTTCATCTTGTCCTCTCCAACCATTAATTGTAAGTAGGAACATTTCTAGTAAATAATTGAGAACATTTGGGGGTCCAAATAAGCTGATGGGTGAAAGCATAGTCGTTTACATTTAGACCATTAGATAATAATCTTATGGCAGTTAATTATGCTGGAAAAATCAGATGCATTAATGTTACACTTCATGTGGTTATTGATTAGCCAATTTTGAGATACGCTCATATTTAATGAGTTGAGCATCTGATGGCGGTACATCTATCTCATCCCACATATGTCTGCATCCCTTGCAAAGCACCAGAATTGATAGGAAAAAAAATGCTATTGATATTTGATTGAAACACTTTAACCCATCATGAGCTGAACATGTTCAAGGAACTCCCCTTTGGTTATCATGCAGCAAACCACAAAACCCATAAGGTTCTGTTTCAGAACATGAAACGATTGTGCGAAAGGTAGAGTCTTGGATTTTTGTTTTTATTCCGATGCATGGAAAGATGTAATGGCGTGATTTCTTAAATCAAATCCTTTTAGAGCTGCAGCAACTGTATAGAAGTTCCACAGGAAATGAGGCTGACATTTCCAATCAATGCATTATATGTAAATCCTCACGAATTATAGCATGTGAGGATTAACTAAACAGAATTTGGAGACTTGGTACAAGCAAAAAAGGCACTAAGTGTCAAAATTGCTTCCTTAAAACATGATTTACCCAAAATGTTGATCCAATCTAATTTGAATTGACTATTTTCAATGAAATACAAAATATCCTCATGAAATTATTTTATAAATCACTTCTTTTCTTTTTTTTTTACTGTTTAAAACAAGCCCAACCAAATGATTTGTCCCGTTATAGTAAATTTAGAGGGTCTAAGATACTAAATTAATAAACGCCTGCCATAGCAAATGCATAGTGTTTTTTTTGGAGAGAATATTAAAGGGTTATGTTTAATCAACACTATTTACTGACAGATCTTTCCACACAAGTAATCGCTGTACCTCTAATCAGGTAAAGAATGTTCCTCTTCTCCGGCTCACGGGTGCTAGAAGTCAGCGGTGTTGGTAAACAGATGTTAAGGCAGAGAACAGGAACTCATGATGAGGTTATGCCACCTTTTTCTCAGTGTAGTCTACATTGTATACAGTATGTACAAATATGGTTAGTGTCCGTAAGCTGAAAAAACCCCACAAGGCCTGACTGTGTCAAAATGTGTTAGATTTGCTCTTTCTCTCACTTACTGTTCTCGTACCGAAACCTGTGGCGAACAACAACAAAGTGCCTGCCCTTCATGCACTCCCTTCAGCTTTCAGATCAATTATTTGACCTCCTCTCTGTCATTCCGACTGTTTTTTGTGGGCTTTTTCTCAATTTTGCTCCAATCCTTATCAGTTTTTGCTGAAAGCAGCTAATGGTGAAACATGTCCCCTGTCCCCAGGCCTTTTGATTGCATCTCTATCTGTATCATTATTTTCTCTCTCCGGCTTTTTGGTGCCCCAGATCCTCCTCCTTTTTTTTTTTGACTCCCAAGAGGGTATCGGTATCCTTGACAGCCCACTCCCGTGCAATCTGGATCAGATGCCTCCACTACCTCATTCACCCCTGTCTGCCTCCACACGCACCATCTCTCCTACCTGCCGTGATGCCGAATACACATGTCCGTCTCCGGACTCCCCATCAGCGGAACACTTTGTTCTGCACCTTGATTCCATACCTCCCTCTGTGCGCCGCGGTGTACTGTATCAATAGCTTGTGGCTTGACTTTTCTCAATCTCCATAACGCATTCGACTACAAAAGGTGTGAGATAGAGATAAACTGAGATACACACTGTCAGATTTATCCAGCTAATCCTGGCCCACATACTGCCGTGTCAGAAAACATCAACCCTTTTATTTGCTTGACAGGGGAAGCAGTAGTCGGAGCATGCACTGTAAAACACTGCAGTTAAATAATTTATGAATTAATTCCGGAAAATAAACCTGGCTTGATAAACACACCGTCAGTAAAGCACCGGGAGAGCACGATTATGGCTAAAGGATAATTACAGTCATTTTTTAATCATTATTGAGATTATTCATCAAATATTTTACTGGCCAACTTAGTTTCTATCTCACTTTTGACAAAAACTGAGGACTGATTTCATACCCAGGATGTACCTGGCGGCTCAGTGGTGCAGTGTTTAGCAATGCTACCTCACAGCAAGAAGGTAGTGGGTTCGAATCCACCTCCACCGGCCTTCTCTGCGGAGTTTGCATGTTCTCCCCATGTCATCGTGGGTTTTTTTCCGGGGACACCGGAGAGAACACGGGACAAAATGCGAAAGAACTTAATACTTAAATCAACAAAGTTCGAACAATTCGATTGAATCCCTACAAGATACCTAGCAACTTATGGAGTAGGGAAACATTGACATAATTTTTTTAGATAGATAAAGTTTGTAAAAAGCACCACAGATGCGATTGTTGCCTCGAGAGTCTTGATGGAGATGAATAGAGTAGTAGGAGTGATAGATTGGTTCAAGCTGGAGGTGGGACTGCGCCAAGGATTGGCTCTGTTGGTCATGTTGTTGGATGACAACATCATAGTTCACAGTGATAGAAGGAAGCAGGTGGAGGCTCTGACCAGAAGACAGGAGGCAGAGCTGAAGATGTTTGTTCTTTGGGAGTGAGGACGATGGACAGGATTAGAAAGGAGGACATCAGAGGGACAGACCAGGTCAGGCATCTTGGAGACAAAGTCAGAGAGGACAGATTGAGATGGTTTGGACACGTGAAGAGGAGGGATAGTGGATCAACAGGTAGACGGATGCTGGAGAGGGAGCTGTCAGGCAGGAGAAAAAGGAGAAGACCAAAGATGAGGGTTGTTTTGTAAGTGAGGACATACAGTTGGATATGACAGAGGAAGATGCAGAGGATAAGTAGAGATTGAAACAGTTGGTCCGCTGTGGCGACCCTTAAAGGGAGACGAAGAAGAAGAAGATCTGCAGTTAAGAGGCTCTTTTCATAATTTGAATATTGTTGTCATGGAAATGAAGTTTCCAGTCATGTTGTTGTAAAACATTCTCCTGATCATTGAGGGTATTGAGCCAACATTTATAGATGTGAAACATTCATGTTTCACCAGCTGGTGGATCCCTTGGTGACTGAAATAAAGAAATCTCTATAAACATTTCCCTACCTGCACTTTTCAAATGCATGCACATAAACACATCAGCACACGCACAATTAGATCTGCTATTAGAGAGAGAGGGAGAGACACCAGATCAAACTGGATTCCGCCCCTGGAATCATTTTATTCATCCGTCAAACCTCAAATTGTAGGCGGGTCCTGCTCTTGAGTGTCAACGTGTCACCTAAGGCAAGAAATTCAACCCCAAACAGATGCTAGTCAGACTAACTGCCATGAGCGATTGGCCGTAACATCATAAACACTGACAGGTGACATCAGATGACATTGTTTATCTCGTTTAAAATGGCACCCGTCAATGGATGGGATTTATTATGCATAGAAAGGAACATTTTTTCGTCGGTGTGGAAGTAAAAATGAAGGTAAAAAGAGGCTTTGTGTTTTTGTTTATACACGTACACTCTATGAGCAGGCAGGCAGTTTTAATGTTATGGCTGACCGGTGTCTAATAACAGTCTATTCCCCATTTAACTTTTCCGAGGCGGTGTTTTCTCAAATACAGCTTTATGCTCGAATGCTCTTGCCAGTCCATTCAGACAATGTTTCAGTCGTGGTAACAGTAAGTCATGACCTCCGACCTCATGGAGTCAAAGGTCAGCCGTGAGGAAGACAAAGCCAGGTTGTTAACAGCTCTTAATGGGGAGCCACATCCACAGTGAGACGTGATCAGCATGTAAACTCGCCATATGACCTACATTTTCTTTACGGTCGTCCTTTTAGGAACCAGCTGCCGGTGAGGAGAACGTCCCCTGAGGAGCTGGAGGGAAAGCAGCTCGATGCCCGATTCATACATCCAATAACTTCCTGTTTCACTGGGGTATAAATATGATGTGACATGGGCTCTCTCTGACGATCTTCACAATTGGAAAGACCCGAGAACGAAGCAACGATGAGTGAAAGTAAAGTTGTAGAGCTGCACAAAAGTAAAAGTAGATACAAGGAAATCTAAAGGTGAACCGATCGATCAGTCGATCGACCGGTGAGCACCGCACCCACACACTGGGCATTTGCTACCAAGGCTACAAACATCTCACCAGCTTGGAAATCCGTTAGTCAATGAAGAAAACACAAATCTCTCTCTTTGTAACACAAGTGAGGCCAAAATAAGTTGCGGCAGAGCAGACCCAGAAACGTTCGGTATATCAAACTTAACTGACACTTCAAATGTATTCACCCCGAGGATCGTAGCAAATGTCGAAAAACTAAGGTTAGCAGAGCCGCTAAAGCTAGCGAGATGTGAGAGTCAGCCACGAGCCAGCTATGTTTACGTATGCTAAATCAGTATTAGGTGGTCAGACTTCATGAAAATCGGTAAAAGGAGTCGGCCAAAATAATAGAAGTTAAAAGAGATTTGAGTTGATCAAAATCGGTCTGGAAGAGGACGTGTCTGCAAACTGACCACTCAGACTTTGAGCAGGATGGTTCGATTGGCAAAGGACTTTCAGTGGATTACATTATATTATGTATTATAATATATGCAACCGCCAAGATAGCACAGGAGGTTTTAGTTTGAAGTGAAATCCCTCAATGATGCCAAAACCCAACCTTAGCATGAAGTCATTTGCCAAATCTCACCAACAAGAGGATGTCCAGCAAAAGTTGTGTTTTAACGTGACACCATTTACATTTTCAACTAAAATCCGTAATTTTTCTGATCTTATACTGACGTCCGGTTCCAGCTGGGTGCTGATTCAGCCGCTTGTGTTTGCTTGCAGTAAGAGCCTGAAAGGAGAGAAAGCCTCATCAAAGCATGCGTGTCACCATCAACAAGTAAAGTTAGGCCCTCTCTCTCTTTCACTCCAGAGTCTGTAGATTCTTCAGCTTCGAGTACCCTGTGGCACAGGAGCAGTTAAGATGTTTTATTGTCCCTGTGTTTCCATTAAAAGGCCTCAGAAATGATCCACTCTCTACTGTGCATCCTTTGACCTCATAATTTAGGAGATGGGGGAGTGATCCGAACCTCAGCGGGGGTCCTTTGCCGATCAGGGCTAATCAAGTGGCCACCCTTCACCATTATATCACCCTTCCTCCACGGAGGTGTCAGTACCCATCCATCGATTCCCTCCGTTCCTTAATCCCTCTCCTCGTATTCATCTTCGCTTTCTCACTTTCTACCCACTGACTTCCCCTCCCCACGTCCCTCCCTCCGTGCTTCACTCCCTCCAACTTTCCCTTTCTGCTATCGACTCTGCTCATCATCATCATCCTTCCACTTCCATCTGCCAAATATATCTCCCATGACCTCCACTCCATCCTCACATCCCCAGCCGTCATCTCCTTCAAAACCCTCCATCCATCCGTCCATCCCTTCCTCTGAGGCCCTTGCGGCCAAGGCTCCATAATGAAATCTCTGCAAGCCTTATTGTGTTGATTAAAGCTGTCAGAAAGGAAGTAAGAGCGGAAAGATACAGCCAGCAACAGGGGAAAACAAGAATTCAAGGTTGCGTTACCAATGCCCTTGTTTAAGCTACTGCTTGCTTCTTTGCTTCTCCCCTCTCCACCTCTGTATTGGTCTCTAACTCTGCCTTAATTCTCCGCCCCTGGTTGTCCAAACTCCACCCCTTTCAATGCAGGCAGCGCCTCTCGAGGTTCGTTCAATACCCTCTTGACCTCAACTTAATGCAATTCTGTCAAACCACACCTGCCTCTCGAGCGTGCAGCAGCTTTTCCTTGAGCTGTTTCTCAGAGACCTTTCCACTGAAGCAACCAATGTTGCTTCAGTGTTTGCAGCCCCCGACGACACAAGTACGGTTCATTTGTCCTTAAACAAGCAGAGAGAGAACGGCTCCCCGGCTCATTCCAGCACACCAAATATGTGGTTTGCCTTGCATTTAGTTAAGCAGTATTTATTATCCTTATTGCTAATTTGCATCAGACCCACATTCGGGGACATCTGGTTAACTGTTAGGCTGCAGCTGATGGTCTCTGCACAGACAGCAAGACTTAAATTTAGCTTTTTAGTAACACACAATAGCAGGGTTCCCACACTGTAAGACCCAACAGTAAAAGCTTTATAGAAACTAGGCCTTCGCTGTTTTCCCCAACAGCAAGGGGATATCCTTGAAAAGCCACCTAACTCCCTTGTGTTGTACAAGCAATCCCGCTATCGGAAATAAGTGTGTTAGTGAAGAATATTGTATATTACATTTAGAATGTATATATATCTATCTCTATATATATATAGAGATAGATATAGATATATATGATAGGTCCCCTTGAATTGATTCTTATGCATCAATTTGGATTAAATCGGACAAACGGTTAGAAAGTTATGTCCTAAAAACAGGGTTTTTTCATGAAAAAGCTCCCCCTACTGAGTAAAATATGAACAACTAGAGTAGAAAAAAAGATAATTACAAGACAGATCTCCTCCAGTCCATTCATAAGCACTAGATTTGGAGTAAATCAGACAAATCGTTAAAAAGTTATGTTCGCAAAACAGTGTTTTCATGAAAAAGAAACATTAATTGCTAACTTATAAAATGGAGTTATGTTGAATATATTCCGTTTCAACTATTTACTTAAGTTGAATGAACTCATCGGGTTTTACAGTGTATGTCGTTTGATAGGGATACCCCCAACCGACCTGAAATGGAAAGAGAAGAAGAACATCATGAGAGATTCTAACATTTTAATAAAATATAAAAGTAGGTTTGTTAAGCTGCATGGAATATGAGAAGCCGTGCGATTCACACAGCATAGCTAATGAGAGATGCTATTGTTCCCGCCGACATGTTGTTCTAACACTGAAAGTGAGATGAGGCGCCCCAGGACCCCTCTCATGATAGATTGATCAATCTCATTCTGTGTTTGCTTCGCAGTAATTAATCAGAATGCATTCTGGGAAGGAAGAAAAAAAACGATAATCCAAACACCCAGGTGTTGATGAGCGAGAAGGAAACGTAGTTATAGAGTTTAGTTTTCATTGCAAAAGAAAAAAAAAAGAGTTCTGATCACAAACATTGTGAGCGACAGTAAACTGAAATGTCTTTACATTCATTTTCGATTTGGAGGCTGCAGCAGATTAGAATAAGAGGAAGTATAATAATAACTGAAAATAAAAGAGACAAGTAAATTTATATTCTTTCAGCTTCATACATACAAAAAATGTGTTGAATTTACTTAATCCAGATATTATAACAACTTCTACCCACCTGAGATATATGACAAAATATATGACAAATACGAAATATAACACACCTGCTGTTTGAAATTGTTGTATACAATGGGGGAAATAAAACACACCTACATACATACATATATATACATACACATACAAACATAAACACACATACATACATTTACATACATACACACATATATTTACATATATACATACACAAATATATACATACACATACATACATATACATAGATATACACATACATACATACACACATATATACATATTTATTTATTTCTATCTATTCTTTACTTCTTCATGGGGAAATACTGGCAGCCACAGCGGTCTGTATTTTACCATAAATTATTAGGATTTTTTGGGTTTTTTTTTTTTTACAGTGCATGTGAACATAGTCACAAAGGTCACTTTATTTGAGTGTACTATTAAATAGTGTACAAATTACATTTGATTTGCACCACGACTGAAATATTGTTTCAAACTCCGTTGTTTACCGAGGTGGTTACACTGCAAAAAAAAAAAATATATATATATATATATATCACACATAAGCTAAGTTTAACAAATACATAGATTAAAAACAATCCCCACATCCAAGAGCACAGAAAAAAAGGCCTTAGCAGTGCGACCAGCAGGAAACCATGGAGAGCATTTCCTCCGGAGGCCAACCTTCTATTAACATTACATTAGCAGAGGGGCCGGTGGACGACAGCTCAACATGTGTGCATATCAACTGTTTCTCTTTCAATTACATAGATGACAGAGAAACAGCAGGCAATCCACCGGGACACCCATGAGGGGTCCTTTGAGGAAGCTTAGGAAGCAGTACCCATGACAGGCCAGCTCTCAGCGTGTCCAGCTGGGTGTGGAAAAAATGAGTATGAAATTTTTCTGGTGCCAAACGCTTTAATGAGAGAGGTGAAAAAAAAAAACGATTCTGTCACTTTGTGAGGAAGAGTGGCAGGAAGAGTGAAGAGGCAGGCAGTGGGAAGCAGAAACAAGAATATGTGATGATCCCAATGAAGATTTAATCACAATGCACTCGCAATCAACTCAGCTGGCAACCTTCAAGGCGAGATTTGAAATTAAGTATCGGCGCCGTGAAGACAATACAGTGTGAGTTTGAAATAAATCCTCCATCTCCTCTTTCATACGTTATCGCCGTCGCACAGAGATGGATGCAGGAACCAGGCCTCAAGATTATATCTCCCCGCGTTGTACAAGTAATCCCCCGATTGAACTCCTCAACTCAAATCAGAAAAATATTAAATATTAGACACATGATGATAAATACAGGATAGATCTCTTTGAGTTGATTCAAATGCGACACATTTGGACCAAAATGGACCGACAGACAGGAAGTTACGTCTGGAAAACAGTGTTATTCGAAGATTAACCCTTTTTTTGTCCCCTTATGCTGTTTGGTTGAGATCATTTTGATTACATATATACATATATATATATATATATATATACACAAGATAGATCTGGTATCTTCCTATCACATCCTAAAAAGAAAAAAAAACTCCTACTGAGTAAAATATCAACTAATAGAGTAAAACATATGATATATATGAGATAGATCTCCAGTCTTCAGCGTCAAAACTGACTAAATCTAACGAAAAGTTCAGAAGTAATGTCCAATAATCTGTGGTCTTTCGTAAAGGGCTCCCCCTAGTGAGTAAAATATGAACTATTAAGAGTAAAAAATGTTATTTATAAGCTTTATTTGGCCAAGTGTGTTTTTGCATTCAAGGTATTTGACGCTCTGTGCTCGCTGGAGATCACGTAAGAGACAACTAGGTACAAAAACAGCAGAAATGCACAATACAATCAAGTAAGAAAAGGAAATTGGTCCATTATTTTGGACCAAAACCAAATTCTTCCACTTCCCGATCTCCCTCTCATTTCCATTCACGGCAAAGAGAAAAAGCCAAAGCGGCGGAATCAGCTTCATCGCCAAGAACGACATTTCCTCACATGACCCGGGTCTCCCGGCAAGACGGACGGTATTGTAGCGACAGCACGAAGTCTCTGACGAAGGAGTCAAGAGTTTAATGTTTCCATCTGGAGCAGAGATTTGACTCCCAGGCATTGATTCGGTGTATTATTATAGAGGCAGAAATGACCACAGCTCTGCTACTCTCCACTTTCATTATCAAAATGTCCTTATTTCAGAGGCTCTATTACTGAAAGTGGAGGAAAGTCTTCAGTCATCAGTCCGGCGTCCTTTTTGTGCCTGTCAGGTTAGAGTAATCGAGTATCTTCGCCATCAATCAGGCAGATCTTCTTTACCGAAAGGATCGCATCAACTTTTCATGTGTAAAAAGTCCATCACTGGTTATGAAAAACCACAGAACAATCCTCAAAGGTTGGATGTTGTGGATCGGGTTTAGAACATACCTTACCAGAGGAGTGGAACCGCTAAAGATCCAAATACAGATTTCTAAAGGTTCTCAAACTTCTAACTTTACAGTTTGAACAGCACCAAAATGTCAAAGCGAAACCTCCACTGCACCGAGTTAATCGACCGGCAAGAAGGCGCCGTCCAAGAACAATTGTTTGACGGGAAGAAGGTTCTGGGCTCAAATCCACTTTAGGACGAATCTCCAAATTTCCAAAATTCCCCATGTCTCCAAATTTGTTGTGATACCATTCACAACAAATTAGATTATCCATCATTATTATTAATAAGAAATCCATATTCAAATCATCAATTCAACACATTGGCATGACACTAAATCAACATGACAGGCCTTCAATAGTCCTTCTGGAAATAGAACAAACACAAAATATTCTGGTTTTGTGGTCCCAAAATTTCAAAGTCTGATAAATCCATTAATTCGTTTAAAGAAAAATGTCCTGCACTCATTCTTTATAATTAATAATTGTTCATAGATGTGGGATAATTCAATATCCAGGGTGAAATGGGATGGAAGATGAAAGAAAGTTCATGAAGGAGTTGTTGTGGCAGAGATGCAGGCTGGAGGAGGTTTCTTTACCTTGAGAAGTTCTGGATCAGATCCTAACTAGTGTCCACGGAAGAAAAAAAAAGACTATTCAAACCCGTTCTTTGATCGAAGCTGCTGCTGCTGACATCCAGAACTGTCTGGTTTCTTCAATATTTTCTAAAACATTTTGACTGAACACCCTCTTCACCTCTTTGTTGTCCTGCATGCATGTCTTTCTGCTCACACACACTCACAACCTCCCAGGTGAGAGCGATTACTTTCTCTCACCCCTGATGTGCCACGCCCACTTCCTCCATTACGCCTCTCCCTTTCCTCTCTGACTGCTACACAGTGTTTTTATCCGCTGATCTCATTCAGGTAGCCTAATCCATCCAATCCCTGTCACACCTGCCGGCTGAGCTCATCTCCAGCAACCGCTGTCCTTAATTCTGACCCCCTCCATTCATCTTGCTCTTTCATGATGCTGTTTCACGCACCCTCCACCTCCCCGTCTCCACCTAGTCTAAGTAGATCTATTAGCCTCATCCTTCATCAGCCTGAGAAGAGTCATCAGCCACCGCCACCAGTCACCAAGACTCCAGAGGGGTTGATATTCACGGAGGAGACCCTTCTATTCCAGTCTGAGCGCCAAAGACTATCTAATAGATTAACTCTCACACAATATCTGTTGTAATTTTTTTCATTCCCCGCCGTCCCTGATTGAAACGGATTTGTTGGAGCGTTGGATTTTAAGAGATAATAATCTTCTGAAATGAAACCATTAAAGAAACATAGAAGCTGTAATCCCATCTTTTTCTCCTCATTTATATCAGGTTTGAGTAAAATGCTATTCATTAGGACATCTTCCTCTTCTGAAGTGGTTTGGTTTGACCATCAGCTGTCCTCAAGAGCCGACTCCTAATAACTCCTATAATATGTTGGACCGACATGAGAATTACCTACCCGTTCATTTTTTTCAAAAACATTCCATCAAATCCTTCGCTAGAGTCGTTTTGAAGAATAGATCGATTTTGCATGCATCTCCACACGGATTGAATTTTGGGCCCCTTGCGTAGGATTTAACCTTAGTCATCAATATTTGCCAACAGCTAGTACTGTCACTCAAACTGAACCCCACGTAAGTCGCCTTAATGTTCCATCCTGATCCATTCATTTGCATCAGCAACTTTAGCAATTCAGTGATACCTTATTAAAGCTGCATGTTACCTTGAAAAACCGCAAACAAATTCCGCTTAGGGGCAGCCCTGATCTCGATTGTGCTTGGCTTCTCGTTGTCCATTCCATTTACGTTTGCTTATCTCTCTCTCCACAAACACTCTCCATTTTATGTTGGAGAATCCTGACCTGTTCCCAGACTAGATGGGATATATAGTCTCTCCGAATGTTTATACTTCCATATCCCCAGAATCCCCAGGGAAATCGGAAATCGTGCTTTCAAATGTAAATCACCGGCCTACTGGAACAACCGGCCCACTCCCCTCAGACCTTTAACTCCCTTCTGTCCATTTAAAACATCTCTTTTCAACCGTCTTCAAACTACCGGCTCCCGCTTCTGAAACAGTCTGGACATCACAAACATATGTTGTAGGTGTAGGTTATTATGTTTATTCATTTCTGTATTCGTATACGTGTATGTATGTTTACATGTATATGCTTGATGTCATCTTAGTGGGAGCCAATGGGTGGCATGTAGCTACGCCTGGGTGAGATTTAGTTTGTGATGCATGAATGCATTAGTTTGTCTTGTTTTGTTTTTTGTTTTTCATTATTGTTGTTCATTTTTGTTTTCTAGGACCCCCTTGAAAACAAGATAGTTTCATCTCATATGACAAACTTTCATTATATACTGTAGAGCATCCAAAGAGTTTTAGATCTATGCAGCCCCCCCCCCCCCCGACAGTCAGATGTGACACCCGGGAAACGTCCAAGAATAATAGAATATGATATTTAATAATATAAATCTCCTCAAATCGGACGAACGGTTGAGAAATTATAGCCCCAAAATTTCTGGAGATCATGCAATCCCTAGTGGCAGGGATATGAGGCCTCCCATTCCCCAAATCAACCCAGTTCTTCCTCGCACTAAAATGCTGTTTTCGGTTCTAAAATCAAAATGATACAAGAAATAGTTTTTCATGTTGCATTTTAACTCACCATGAATGCATTATAACTCCCTGTGTATGCCTTATAATTCACTGTGAATGCATCATAATCCACCATGAATGCATCATAATTCATTCATGGTGCATTCATGCACCATTCATGGTGCATTCATGGTGCATTCACAGTGAATTATAAGGCATACACAGGGAGTTATAATGCATTCATGGTGAGTTAAAATGCATTATAATCCACAATGAATGCATCATAATCCACAATGAATGCATTATAATCTACCATGTATGCCTTATAATTCACTATGAATGCGTCATAATCCACCATGAAGGCATCATAATCCACAATGAAGGCATTGTAATCCACCATGAATGCATTATAATCTACCCTGTACGCCTTATAATTCACTGTGAATGCATCATAATCCACCATGAATGCATTATAGTCTACCATGTATGCCTTATAATTCACTGTGAATGCATCATAATCTACCATGAATGCAACATAATCCACCATGAATGCAACATAATTCACTATGAAGGCATTATAATCCAACATGAATGCATTATAATCTACCATGTATGCCTTATAATTCACTGTGAATGCATCGTAATGCACCATGAATGCAACATAATCCACCATGAATGCAACATAATTCACTATGAAGGCATTATAATCCAACATGAATGCATTATAATCCACAATGAATGCATCATAATCCACAATGAATGCATTATAATCTACCATGTATGCCTTATAATTCACTATGAATGCGTCATAATCCACCATGAAGGCATCATAATCCACAATGAAGGCATTGTAATCCACCATGAATGCATTATAATCTACCCTGTACGCCTTATAATTCACTGTGAATGCATCATAATCCACCATGAATGCATTATAGTCTACCATGTATGCCTTATAATTCACTGTGAATGCATCATAATCTACCATGAATGCAACATAATCCACCATGAATGCAACATAATTCACTATGAAGGCATTATAATCCAACATGAATGCATTATAATCTACCATGTATGCCTTATAATTCACTGTGAATGCATCATAATCTACCATGAATGCAACATAATTCACTATGAAGGCATTATAATCCAACATGAATGCATTATAATCTACCATGTATGCCTTATAATTCACTGTGAATGCATCGTAATGCACCATGAATGCAACATAATCCACCATGAATGCAACATAATTCACTATGAAGGCATTATAATCCAACATGAATGCATTATAATCTACCATGTATGCCTTATAATTCACTGTGAATGCTTCATAATCCACCATGAAGGCATCATAATCCCCAATGAAGGCATTATAATCCACCATGAATGCATTATAATCTACCATGTACGCCTTATAATTCACTATGAATGCATCTTAATCCACCATGAATGCATCTTAATCAAACATGAATGCAACATGTAAAGTGCATTATAAATTAAATGTATTATTATTATTATAATAATCCACCATGAATACCCCATGGTGCATTGGATGTGGTCTTGTTGAAAAAACATTTACCAATATGGTCAAACTAATTATTTATTGAATAAATAACATAGCGATCACAACTGCTAATAGAGGTTGGATGTCTGATACGTGTTGTGCGTGTGATGTCGGACCGTCACATGAGGGTGGTCCCACTATTCAGTATAGCGGTGCTGCCACAAAATAAATCTATAGCCTGATCAGAAAGTCATTTTCAGGGTTATTGGTGGTCTAGGTAATAATTGTTTATCAGAACACAAGAGGCACAGAGGAACACATGACCCTGACCATTTCTCCGACAGCCCGAATCGATGGGAGAATGATCAGGGAAGATATTGGCAACATGAGAGCAGGACGAGCAATACTCTCCTCAGCACAAAGCAATTGATAGGCAATCCCTTGGCTGCAGCCAGGAGACACTCACAGACCGCCGGAGGCAAAAAAAAAAACCCAAAATGTAAAGGGCTAACCGCACACACACATTTTGTTAACACACACAAAGACATGAAACAAAGTTTGTCTGCAGTGGAATTAAATTGCTGAAAAACGTTTTGTCATTAAACCTTTGATGTCCCGCTCAGCTGTTTGGTTGAACTCATTTGGTGTCTCTATTTCTCATTGAAAAAACGTGTTTATAAAATGACCCAGCACCAGCATGTAAATGCTAAAGAGTAAGGGTCTGAGGATGGAGCCCTGGGGGACGCCACGGGTACAAAGGGTCAACAGAGAGGAGGTGTTAACCGTGGATATTGGAGAAAGTTTATTCGTTAAGTAGGATTTTTGGGGGGATATCGAAGCATTTGAACATTTAAACAGAATTATTTAACCCGATACAACAACAAAAAAACTAAAAAGGCTGAAATTGTTTCTGAAAACATGTTTTCAAGGTGGTGTCATGAGTCTGTGTTTATTTACTTTTCTTTTATTGTGGAGGTTCGTCTTCGTTCTGGTCTGTGTTGCTGTTTTATTTTGAAAGTGTTTTGTATGTTGTTTAGTTTCTTTTACATTTCCTGTCATGTTTCTTTTGTTTTGCCTTTTTAGTGTGTTTATCTGTTTATTGTTTTTCATTTATTTATTCCTTCTTAGTGTCGCCTTTGTGTGTTTCACCTTGTGCTCCTTCTCCTTCTCCTTCTCCCTGTCTTTCTTTTCCAGTAATGTTTCTGTTCTCCTCTCGTGTGATTGTTCATCACGTTCACCTGTGTTTCCCCTCCAGCTGTGTCTCATTGTCTCCTTACCTCAGTCTATATTCTGGACTTTGGATTCATTTTATATTAAATCACTCAACCGCGTCTGCATTTGGGTCCAAACTTTGCTCCAACCACAGTTCCTGACAGGTTGAGCTAATCTCATTCAAATTGATTATATTCCTCGAAATACAAAGTTTGATCCTGAAACAATATCCAGAGTCAGATTTTATTTTTATTGTTTAACGACATACTTGACCCAACAATTTGTCTTCAAATGGCAAATTTAGAGTTTCTAGGATATGAATTGCCCCAAAAGAAGTGGAATAAGGAAAACAATTTTTCCATAGTTTTTTTTAGTTTTTTTTGGATGTTAAAGGCTTTTAAACACATCGTCACACACACACACCCCATGCATAGTGCTTCCTTGTTCCTCACGAAAGTGGGAGAAATCACTCTCTCCGTTTCCTTCTCTGTCCTCTGGGCAGCTTTCATTCATTGTGACCAGCTGGATGGCTGCTAGCTATTAATTAAAGCCAAAGAAGGGGGTGTGGAAGAATGGGAGGCAGGTAGAGGCGATGGGTGGCAGAGATTTGTGAAATACATGAGAGCCATTAGGTATTCAGACGGTGCGATGCCTTGCAGTAAAAGAGCAGCAGAGGGGATTACAGATGGGGGGATGGGGGGGGGGGGGGGGGGGGGGGGGGCTGCATAGATCTAGTAAGTAATGGGGGGCAAGTAATGAGGGGGGAGGAATGGGAAATCAGGATGAAGGAAAAGTTGCGAAAGCAAATAGAAGAGATGGGGGAGGCTAAGCATGAGAGTTAGGCAAAGGGGAATATCTAACAGTGGCAGGAAGGAGAGAGCGAGAGAAAAGAGAAGGTGAAGGCTGGAAATGCAGGAGGGGAGGAGAGTAAGACGCGAGAGTAAGAGTAAGAGAGGGAGCGACGGGCAGCCAGTAGGAGTTTTGCAGTGCAATAAAATGCCAGCTGTACGACGCCACTGCGTTCTCTCCCCTCTCATCCCAGCGCCGTCTGAGTTATCACTGTGTCCGTCACCTCACACACACCCTCTAACACAAACACACACACACACTTTACAGCATGTTCGCTGATTACTTGGATCTCCTCTCCGTGTTTTTATGGCGAGCGGCTGCTAGCGACAGCAGCATTTACTGGTCACTTGTGTGCAGAGCAGCACGCCGGCCATTTTTGTGTAGGTGTGTGTGCATACTAAACAGCGAGGGCAGGTTTCCCATAAAGCAAAGTTGTTTCCATGAAAGGTACCCCACTGAGGTATAAAAGCTCCCAGCTGGTTAGACACATAGTGAGAGAAACATACCTGCCGTCACAGCCCACTGAACACAGAGTGGAACACACACACAGACACACAAACAAACACAGGCACACACAAACACACATACACACACACGGACACACAAACATACACACGGACACAGGCAGACAGACACAGACACAAACAGACATACAACCACTCATACACACACACGGACACAGGCAGACAGACACAGACACAAACAGACATACACACACACATACACACACACGGACACAGGCAGACAGACACAGACACAAACAGACATACACACACACATACACACACACGGACACAGGCAGACAGACACAGACACAAACAAACATACACACACACGGACACACACAAACGCAGACGGACAAACAAACACACATTCACACAAACAAACACAGACACACACAGACACATACACAAACAGACTTACACACACACAGACACACACAATCACAGACAGACAGAAACAGACTCATAATCACAGACACACAAACAAACACAGACACACATAGACACACACATACACAAACATAGACAGACACATACACACAAACAAACAGACACGTACACAAACAGACATATACACACACGGACACACACAAACACAAAACACAGACAGACAGACACAGCCACATAATCAAAGACACACACATATCAGTGTTCTGTCTGCAGCTGTTGTTGTCAGACCCTCACTAGAAAATATACGATAGAAAACTAAAAGATATATAATAATCAAAAGATCAGACATATTGTAAAAAACCTTTACGGTAATTTGCTTAGCAACCACCTATAACTTTCATAAATCTGCCTGAAATGCATATTTATAGTTCTGTTAATTAACTGTATTATCATAGACTTATGTTTTACTTTGAAATTAACAGAATTCATAAACGTTTAACACACATATGACATCGTGTCCCTGTAGAACTGAAGGGGACGTTGCTTCTGACTGATGATAAATCTGTCATTTAGAAGGAATCATACTGTTACTAATTACTTTCTGATGACATTATTGTAAATTCCCATTCATTTTACTAAAGGTTTATATTTCACAGTTGAAATGTGTGTTTTCTGCATTTTCTAATAACGTTTTCCATTCATTTTCTGTCACTGCTGCAGGGGGGGGGGGGGGGGGGGGGGGGGGGGGGTTGGAGCCTATCTCAGCTGACATTGGGCAACAGGTTGGGTTGCAGCCCGGGCAAGTTGCCAGCTCATCACACGGCTACATACAGACCAACAGCCATTCATTCCTCCGGGAAAGTTTGAGTCGTCCAATCCAACAAACCTTGCTGCGAGGAACCCTTGCTACCCATTTTCCTCACTGTTCTTAACATTAGCATAACATATTAGCATTGATAGCATATTAATAACCTAAAGGTGGCCTACTTACTATGTCAACCATTGCACCCTGACCATTAAAATAACATTATTTTTAACACATTTCCTTCTTAATAAGCTAACACAATGCTATAGCACATGCTATATTAGCATATTAGCATTATTGTATTACCATGAATTTAGCATATTAATAACATACTAGTGGC
Source organism: Lophius americanus (assembly GCA_037951165.1). Taxonomy (NCBI): domain Eukaryota; kingdom Metazoa; phylum Chordata; class Actinopteri; order Lophiiformes; family Lophiidae; genus Lophius; species Lophius americanus. The sequence continues at coordinate 16,427,575 of JBBDHG010000037.1, read as the reverse complement.
TTACATGCGTCAACCAATACAGTACTACCGTAAAAATTACTAATAGATAAGATATTTCCTTTTCAGCTGGCCAACCTAATGCTAATGAGCCAATGCCAGCATTAGCATTAGCACATAAGCATATTAATAATTACACCTAATGATCATTATGCTAACGCTAAAATGAAACCTCTAACAATGTAATTACCTAATATTTAATATATTTCCATTTTGATTGCTTGCCGAATGCTAATAAGCTAATTTTAGCATATTAATATTGGTTATGTACTCACTTTTTTTTATTCAGGATTATTCAGAGTATTCCCATTGCAAAACTTTAAAATGTTGAGGACCATACAATTAGTTCTTCATGATATAAAAATGCCATAAATTCCAAAGTAATGTTGACCATTTCCCCCAAACTTTTTAGACTCTTTCTTTTTAATCTTTTCGGGAAGCCAATGCTTGAGTTCATTTCGAGGTGCGACACGGAAATCAAATTAAATCCTGCTTGAAAACGATAATCCATCACACTGAACACTTCATTGCCTTTATTTATTCTTTGTCTGAGTCAGATTGTGTAGCAGCGAAGCCATGGCGCATTCAGGGACAGGCAGACGATTGAATTGTTTCTAAGAATCAGGTAGTGGAAAGATTTTAATGCGACAACCAAAATTTACTTTGTCCTTTTTCCTTAATATATTCATGGTCCATCCCTCTTATGACAGCCCATTATTAGCTCTCAGGTGTGTGAGCATCCTTGTCTGCCGCACCAAAGACAGATTACATTTAGATATGTTTAGATAGTGGATGACAATTTAATGGCTTCTGTCCTTTCAGCTTGTTTTTCATTAACTCACTTATATGGAAAGAAACTACAAAGAGATTCCTTTCAGTTTACATTAATCTCAAAAGTTCGTAATATTCTTCCCTCCCGGCGAACCAACAAAAGCCATAAAGTGTGTGTGGCTTCTTTTTTTTTTTCTTTTCTGTTTTTTACGCTTTCATGTCCTGCTCAGCTGTTTTGGTCGAACTCATTTTGAGTCAATATTTTTTTATTTCGGAAATGATGACTGAACCGGTTTATAATCTGACCCAGTGGCAGCATGTATATTCTCAAGCAGGGGTCGCCAAACGTATTCAGCCAGGTCTACTTTTACATTTTGAACATGACAAGATCCACCCGTCAGAAGAAAAAAAAACAGTCTCTGATCCATAATGAGACGCATGAATCTACATTTATACAGCCGACCCGTTGGACCTGAGAAAACCACCCCTACACTCTTTCTCGGAGGCTTCGCTCCTCCGACACCGGTCTGCTCTCCACCCCCCACACCAGGCTGCGAACATTCAGCGACAGAAGTTTCAGCTCTAAATCTCCTCCACACATCTCTCGTTTTAATTGCTTATTTATTAGTGTGTTTTGACTGCCCTCTTTGCTAAGCGTCCTTGGAAGGTTGCTATATAAGTCCTATTTATTATTATTATTAGGATAAAATTGTGTACCTTCGAAGTTAAATCCATCAATTTGATGCACCTTCTTTTTTTTAAAACAACCAATTATAGGCAAAGTTACTCAAATATTAATTGATATTTGACCATTAATTCCCACTTCTATGCCCACCAGCTGGTGAGTCTGCTGTTCCTGTTCATCGGACATGAATGCAATGTTAAAAAAAAAGTGTGAACTGACATAGATGAATGAAAAATCAGCTTCATCGAATGTCCAGAATGAGCAGTAACAGAAAATGAATAAATGCCCAGAACAAGCTGAAGCAGAGACTCTCCTCCTCTCCCGCTGTCTAGTGTTTTGATGAACCTGAGGTGTATTATGCAAATAATTTGACTTTTAGATTTTTTAATTAAACATACCTGCAGGTGAAGCTCTGCTTTTCTCTCTACGTCTCTCTCGCGCAAAATCTCTTGTTCTGTCTGGCGCCCGTCTCTTTCTATCAGAGAGGACGAGTGGCTTGTAGTCTTACAACGCACGCCGTGAGGCGCATTCAAGGTCGCATTCGTGGAAATCACTGGTATGTGACGGAATGTTCATTATACTTATGAGCAATATGACTCATTATCTAAATACACTCAGGCTGGGCACCTCTGTTCTAAAGAGAAAGGGGCCAAATACGCAGCCCTGGGGAACACCATATGTCCAAGGAGCAGTAGAGGAGGAGGCATTAACCATTGCTGTTGAGAACGTAACGTTTTGTTTTTTTGTCGTATTAAAGCACGTGAGGATTTATTTAACACAATTATGTAACTTTTTTCCGACCAGAAAAACTCTAATAAGGTTTAAATCCTTTTCTAAAAACAAGTTTTACCAAACAGTTAAGCTAATCTGTCTGTAAAAAAAAAACAAAAAAAAAAAAAAAACATGCTAAACCAAAGAATTTGGTATTTTAAGGTAAATTTCGAGTGTCTTGGATGTTTAACTAAAAAGAAATGCCTGAATAAAAAATAAAAGATGCGAGAAATAATTTTCCAATTTTGTTTTGTCTTAGTGAGGACATTTAAGGTTGGGAAGCGTTTGCATGAGCTGAACTCAAAACCTCTAAAGCAAAGACTCCAGTCACTCACTAATGATAGTACCAACAAAAGCTCTCCCTAGTGAGTAAACTATGAATTATCATGGGTGAAATATGAAAAATACAAGATAGATACTCTTGTGTAGATTAATATGAGACAATTCGGACATAAAAGGACTTATGGTTGGCAAATTATTTTCAAAAAAAGATTTTTGTACAAAAAAAGAAGAAGCTTGACTTAGTGAGTTAAATATGAATATGAATTTCGTTGTATAGATTAATTTGAGACGAATTGTATATGAAGTATACAGGATAAATCTCCACATGCCGATTCATATGTGGAACTTAATTGGACGAATTGATCAGGAATGCGACCCCAAAAATGTAATTTTTTGCTCCTCCTAGTGGCAGAAATCTGCAACTGACCTTTCCTAAAATGAGCCCAGTTCAGATTAAGAATTTTGTTATAATTGATTCGTTGATTTTATAAAGAAGATGGTCTTTAGTGCAAATTACTTTGTACTAAAATTTTACAGTAAAATTCTGGCAGCTACTGTTGACAGCATAATGCTGTTATTTTACAGGATACCTACTTTAATCTAAAACGACAATATAGTACAGTAAAAATATTACATTGAAATATTGTACATAATTGAGAAATCTACTGTAAAATACTGAAAAATTATGTTATATTACAGTTAAATATTCGCAGTGACCAGCATGATACTGTTATTTTACAATACACCCACTGTAATATAAAAACAGTATATTACTGTCAAAATATCAGTTAAATACTGTACACAACTGAGTTTTTATAGTAAAATACTGTAAAATTCCATAATATGTCAGTAAAATACTGACAGTTACCTGCATGATTCTGTGATTTTACAGTTTACCCACTGTAATCTAAAACAACAATATATTACTGTAGATATTATATTAGCAGCACCTAACTGTGCATTTCAGCAAAAATTGAAAATTCATTGCAGTATCACAGTCAGTATTTTTTCTACTTTGTTTTGTTGAGTGGAGCGGATAGTTTAAATCCTAATTTGGCGTAACGAGGGAGAGAGACGTGAGAAGGAATGTCTCGTTCTATTTGTCTCCATCGCTGTCTCTGGAGGAATCGGAGGGAACTCTGTAGGAGGCTCAGCTCGAACTTCCCTCTCTATTCATCTACGTTTGAATTCCCTCACTCGCTCGTTCAATCCCTTCAATATAATTTGTTCACTTCCGTCTTTCTATTCATCATTTTTCTTCCTACCTCACTTCCTTCTCCTCACTCCCAAATTCAACACCGTCTCTCCTAGTTTCAGGCATTTATCTCTCTTATATTCCCCATCTGTCTTTTCCACAATTTCTCCTCCCCACCTCCGTCACAACCTTTCATCTATGTCGCCATCCCTGTAATCTATCCTTTATCCCCCTCTCCTGCCATCCCTCCCTTCTTCCCTCTCATTCTTCCCTCACCGTCTCGCCGAAGTGAATCGCAATCGGTTCCTCCCAATTACTTCAGAGACGAGCTCAAAGACAAAAACGACCCCGGTAAAAGATTATGAGGCAAATCCATAACGCTATCAAAGCTAACAAGAAGAAGGTAAAAAGATCAAACGCACACACACACACGGGTAATAAATAACACACATTCTGTTCGTCTCCGAAAACGCAGGGCCGTAATACGGCTTCATCATATCTCCATGGCCTCCTCGTTGATATTAGATTAGGAAATGTCAGCATGAATGGACATACCGGACCTAAGATGCAGCCTTTAACACTTTTAAATTGTATTGCGGTCATAATTCTCATTTGAGGTTACCACCGGGTACTGATGCGAGAATCCTTGCGTGTGATTGGCTGATGAACCACAAGAAAAACACAAGATTTTGTCGGTGCACAAAGCAGATTAAAGCACGATAATCAAGAAACATTTCTTCCATTGAAATGTTTGAAACAGGGTTAGCAGCCAGGGTCTCTCATTTAAGAAGAACTAGAACTAAAAGAATGTGCCCGCAGATGCAACAGAAAAAGAAAACTCATTTTGTGCTGATGTGGATGGACCGTAACCTCCATCAGAGCAGAATAATAGCACAATGACATTAAATTACCACAGCTCAATTGTGCCCCTCTGATGGGGGCATAAAAAGTCAATCCGCTGTTTTATGGAAGGTTATGTACCACACTATTTTTTATCTTTTGGCCGGTGCAAATAAATTCCTGTAGTCTTTCTTGGTTGCCAGGCAACCTCACAGCGAGGGCGAGTCGTAAAGTCAAAGTGATGCCAAAAAACTTACAGGCGGTAAACTCTCCATAAAATCTACAATCTGTCATTTTTACGGCGTTTATTCCTTTTTTTTGAGGAATAAACGCGATACAAGATGAGAATTAATTTTGAGGCGATGGAAGGATGACTTTATCTTCAGTCAAGTCTGGGACTAGTTTCTCTTATATTTATAAACTCTACTCACTTGTAGTTTTGTAGTTTTGTTACCGTCATTTTGGAACAGTTGGCAATGGAATTTCTCTCAGGAACAGTTTAATCACCTCATCTTATGTCATCTCATCTTATGTCATCTCATCTTATATCATGTCATCTCATCTTTTCTTACTTCGTATCATATTATCTCATGTCATCTTATGTCATCTCATCTTATATCATGTCATCTTATCTTTTCTTTCTTCATATCATATTATCTCAAGTCTTCCCATTTTATTGTATCTCGTCTCAGGCTATCTTTTCTCATCTTATCTCATGTCATCTCTTGTAATCTTATCCTTTCTCATCTTTTGTCACAACATCCTGTGTCATCTTATCTTATCTCACCTCATCGTGTGTCATCTCATCTCATGTCTGTTATCTTCTTATGTCAACTCAACTTATATTGTGTCATCTCATGTTATTTCATCTTACCCCACCTCGTGGCATCTTATTTCATCTCATCGTATCTCATGTCACGTAATCTCATCTCATGCTATCTTATCTTATGCTTTGTGTATTCAGCAGAAGCCGGAGAATGAGCTGAATTCCATACTTGTGATGCAAATGTTCTATCAGCAACACTCGGTGAAATGTCCAGAAAATATAAGTGAGTATTTGCCAGTATTATTTGATAAAAGAGAAAAAAAAATCAAGACAAGAGAGCCTCACTTTGTCTCTCCCCCTCTCCATCTTCTCCCTCTTCTCTCCCTGATCTCTGTGAACTTTTGTTTTTCCGCTGCCTCACATTTTCTCCTCTGCCTTTGCATGTGACGGAAGAAAGAATTCAAATTGCTGCAGCGGTACTAAAGAACGGCAGAACTGAAAGAAAAAGGAGAGAGGGAGGAAGAGCAGATTAACACATTAAGATGAATGCAGGGGAGGAGATTCACGTGAACGGGAAAAGCATGACTGCTTCAGAAAGTATGAAAATGAGTTCTGGTGACGGGGGAATATTCTCTCCGAAAGTGCTGGGGATCATTTGCATCGTATGACATCCAATTCTCACCCTCATTCTCTCTCTCTCTTTCAGGGATTCATTCCCATCCATCCCATCCTTTGCAACTATAAACTCTCCCCTGCTGGGGATTTTCATCTCTTGGGATTCTGCCATCTTTTTTCCCCACATCGCTTTTGAATGTTAATGCCCTTCATTGCAGTTAAACAGTATTGGCAGAGGATCAGAAGCTCCTCTTCTATTCCTCTCTTTGTCTCTCCCGTCCATCCACCCTTTCTGTCTTTTCTGGTTGTTACTACTGATTGACTGATTGACTACTGATTGACTGACTGACTAATCAGTCAGATTCTGGCCCTACACACAGGACAACATGTTACCAAAAAAAAGAACTTTCATCTCTTTGACACTCAGGACGACGACTCCATCCTCCCTCTTTGTCAACTTTACAACTTTATGGTTGAAGTTTCCGTCCTCCCTCACGCATGAACTCAAATCTCTCAGGCATTTTCTGTTCTCTCTGTCTCTTTCGGTTTTCAATCTCAATGTGCTTCCAAGTGGGTGAGTCGTAGTATCTGCACAGCAACAGGTGTGGAGTGTGTGCGCCGCGAGTGGGCCAGCGAGTCCTCCCAGGCAAACAGGAGGTCATTTACATCGCCTCAATCCAGACTCATCATCCACAATTATTACCAGGACTCCTAGTCTGTGTTCATATTTAATACCTGGACACTGTTTGTGGTCCATCACTCTGTCTGTCTCTTTGTATATATGTCTGTCTTTTGTAACTGTCTGTCCATTGCATCAGACTGTCTGTCTGTCTATTGTTTCAGTCTTGTATCTGTCTGTCAAATCTGTCTGTCATGTCTGTCTGTCTATCTATTATAACTGTTTGCCTGTCTGTCTATTGTAGCTATCTCTCTGTCTTTTGCTTCAGTCTGTCTGTCTGTCTTTCTTTCTGTTTTTCTGCCTGTCTGTCTATTGTATACATCTGTCTGTCTGTCTATTTAAGGGAGTGTCATTGCATTAATGAAGTATTGAAAGTTTTTGCATCACACAGCCATAATATATATGTTTAAAAAAACAGGTATTTGCCAAATCCCCTTTCCCAAAATCAATCCAGTCCTTCCTCTCACTAAGGTCTATGTGGGAATACAACCTGAAAATGATCCATGATATATTTTGAGTTATCGCGTTAACAGAAAGGGACTGCGGCGATGTGGCGGCGGCGGAGACGATTCCATAATTGCGACTTTTCGGGTATATTACAATTATAGAAATATGAAACAACGAAAGAGGGGATACTAAAAATGTTCTGAGATTTCTGTTAAATCGATTCAAAAGGACTAGACAAAAGGAATTCAAAAAAGAAAAAAATTACAGAGTCACTTAACCCGGAGGAGAGAGCGATGGAGTGTCATGTGACCTTTATGATGAAGAGTGGAGGAGGACATCAAACAAAGCTGTCGGCTTGTCAAGAGCTTCAATTAGTCAAAGTGGGAATACCTGGATCCAAATGAATTCCATCTTTCCTTCTCTCTCCCTGACCCTCCTATTTGAAGTCTAGTTAGCACTAATCCGAGGTTCAAATTAATCACATATTCTTTCCATTCTTTTTCTTCTGCCACATCAATTCTCGGCTCCGTCTCGTTCGCTCTCCTCTGCAGCAGCCGGACAAATGAGTTGTTCTCTCTCATCTTTATCAAATGCCTCTCTTTAAGTGCTCATCTCTCCGTCACTTAATGATCCTCAAAGGCCATCATCCTTCGTCCAAAGTCCTCGCTCTGACTCATTTAGCATCTCATTCTTTTCTTTTCGGTTCTGCAAACACTCCACTGTACTTGAAAAACATTTCCCAACCGTTTTTGATCAAGTGCCCTGTCGCCTTTTTTTTTTCAACAGACCATCAACGTCTCCTTTCAAAATTTCACAGGAGGATGAATCAAGAATGTTTAAACACCCAGGCTGTGATCATCATCAGGCGCAAGGACACATCGGTCTCGCGACGGCCGCATCCAGAGCGAAGACTGAAGGAAAATCCATGGATCTGCTTAAAAAGAATTTTTTTTTAAAAGACTTTATTCCTGCAAACGGCACATTCTCAAACGTCTTCGTCTTGAAGGTCTCGACTGTTTAGCATTTAAATCGATTCAAATTGGATCGATGCCCTTGTTTTTTTGACTGCTTTTCGAAAATCGAAACAAGTTCAAAAAGACAAAAAAAGGTTACGAGAAATTGGCTTACAACGGAGAGGCACTCACACAGGAAATTTCAATAAGGCCTAATTAGGTCCCTGCAGGACTCCACAGCTGTGTTCGGGTAAAGACTGATTGAAAACTCCCCGATCATTTTCATGGAAATGTGGCCTCTGTAGCAACTAGCATGACTCCATTAGTCTCATCTGCTGAGGAAACCATTAACAACTGAAACTCTGCTGACGCTGGGCGATTGGGAAACTTTTATCATTGCCACTTTTTTTCCATGTTGCCGCCGACATTCTGTCAAGCTGTCTTCGGCTGGTCACTTCTAGCCAACCGCAAAGTGACACTTTCATTTTTAGAATCGCTGTTGTCTTTATAAATGATCCTCCGTGTGTTTTTAGTTGACGCCGCTGTCCACTCCACCTTCCAGTCTCCTTCTCTGCCCTTTTGCAACCTTGAGCCTGAGCATTGTCCAAAGGTTCATGGGAACTTTTAGAAAAGTGCCTTCTCTCTGCGTTTGGCCCTTTTATCAACATGCAAACTTTATAAACAGTCCCCATGAGTTTTTTTACTTTCAAAAACTCATTCCGGGGCCAAGACTTTTACAGTCTCCGTTTGAGTTGCTGACCTGTGGAAAGAAGAACCGGGTACATCCCAGGCTGTCGGCATTGCCTTGTTGTCACTGAATGCGGCAAAACTATGTTTGTTTGGACTCTGCGATTTCTCCGTATGGCAGACGTAGTCAAAATAGTGTCCATTTTAGCCTCGCCGGTTGGACTTTGTATGTTACCCAGTCATGAAAGGGTCAAAGGTCAACACCCTTCTAGTGCCGATCCCAAGCCTGGATATTTTGGGTGGGTTTCATCAGGAAGGGCAGAAAACATAAAACCAATAACAAATCATTACGGATCAACAGGGAACAGATTTCCAAACCCAGTCCACTGGAATTTGGGTTAACCAATATCGTCACCGGGACAGTAGGGTCCCCTCGCTAACAATGGATGGACCAGATGATCCACTGTGGCAACCCCCAGAAAAGAAAGACATAGAAGAAGTTGGACTGCGAGTTACAGTTCTAGTTGTATTGCCCTCTGTTCGATTGGCATACTGATATGAGCAGAATCCTCGGCCACCGCCACCCCCAACAAATTCACTCCAATGAAGCAGATTCATCTGTTGCAGCTCCACTTTGACCACAATCTTCCTAAAAAGCTTCATCACCATCAACTTTCTGACATACTAATTAAACATATGTGCTGCAAAAAAAGCCCAATTATTTTTACGTAATTATCTCGTTGCTCATGATGGAACTGTTGCTTTGTTATTATGTGGATGTTATGTTTAATTAGACCAGAGGAGTCTGAGTGTCATAATGGTGGATATCACTTATTTTAATCCACACTTTCTATTTCAGACCAATTTAACTGAATTTTAGTGGAGAAATAGCAAATAGTCTGAACTGGTACGTCAGTGACAAGGTCTGTTTAAAGAAATGTAAAATATGCTTAAGGTGAGTCACATTTAATAGTTAGAAGAAAAAGTGTTTGAGTTCCTGGACATTTAACTGAGTACAGCGCATTAGAACATTATTCAGAAATGCAATTAGGTCCAACGGTGTCTCGGTGTCTGAAGTTTACTTTGAAATGACGAATGCAATCTTGGCAAATCAAAGAAAAAACAAATCTAATGGTAAATCCCTGAAAAGCCCCTGATCCCCTGCTTTGAACTCTTAATACTTTAGAAACTGCATTCAGTTTGTTACAACTTAAATGTAACAATCTACTTCAATGAGTCCTTTTGGGTTCAATGGCGTTCCCAGTCTTTCTTTTTCTCCACGATAATGAATTTGGATGTTATTTATTTTGTCGTTCCACTCATATCTGCTGCACGCCGATTAAGAACGTCAACACTGATGGACGGGCAGAGCGATAAAAGACGCGTGGAGGCGGGAGTTGGACGGGAGACTGACACAACGCTGAGTAGAAAAAACAAACAAACACATATCAAAGTGATCGCGATAAAGTTAAACAGAGTTCAAATTCATTGAGATAGTTGACGGTCAAACTACCTCACAATCTTGCAAATCCAGCTAAATACAGTACATGTTGATTTGAATGTTTGTTCTTTTTCTTTTTGATTCATCTATTTTCTTTGTAATTTGGTTACTTATTAAAAACTAAATAGCAAAAATGCTTCCTGATGAAAATAGCTTTTTGAACAATAAGCATAACCATAAAAATGTCAATAACCTTAATTTGGTTCAGACAAAGAAAGTCTCAGAAAAGCTGAATGAAAGCAGAGATAATTATAAATATTCATACCTTCTTGTATTTAAAACAATTCACACTGTAAATTGAAAGTTTAAATATGCAAACTTTGTTTTTTCGCGCTGAACAAAAGGCCACATAACAGCATAGCAGCACCCCGGGGTGTGATCTCAGGTAGTATTTAGGCACAGAGGTGTGAGGTGAGACAGCAATGTTGACGTCGAGTGTGACATTTTTGCATAGAACAGAACAACCTGGTATCTAAAAAATAATCAACCGTCCTTTAAATGGTTGTGGATCTTTGTTCGGAGAGAAAGGATCTCTGATTCTCTCAAATGTCTCCCCGGTCAGTTCGTTTCACATTTCTGGTCAATGTTCTCATTCTCTGACATATTTGTTCCCTGTCATTTATCTTTGTTGGTCCGACACATGACACATTATGTAAATATTACACCTTCGTTCTCACCTACCAGCCCAACGACTCACATCCTTTCATGAAGATTTCGACTTTTACCACCACTGTTCCTTTCTTCTTCGAAGGCCTGACAGGATTGGTACTTCGTTCAGAATTTTGAGTTGTTGAAGGAAAAAGAAAACAGTCCCGCTTTGAACGTGCTGTTTTAAAAGGGCAAGTGAAATATAATAAATAAAGAAAACAGGTTCTCTCTTCCCCCTTGATTGAACTCCTCAAATTAAATGTGTTATAAAAGTTATTTCCATAGTACATCTAGTGAAATAGGAACTATTAGATTTAAATATAGGTCAAATATTATACAAACAAGAACGGTTCTCCTCAGGTCCATTCATTGGCAACACATTTGGACTAAATTTGAACAATCGTTCAATCATAAAACATTCAGGGATGAAGCTCACCAATTTTATTAATATTATTTTTATTATTTTATTACTATTATTATGATTATTATTATTATTAGCATTGTTATCAATATTATTATGATTATTATTATTATTAGCATTGTTATCAATATTATTATAACTATTATTTTTATTACTATCATTAATATTATTATCATTTTAAAAATTATTATTGATACTATTGTTATAACTATTATGATTATAATTTCTATTATTATTACTATTATTGTATTAATATTATTAATATTGTTGTTATTATTATTATGTTTATTATTAATGTTCCTATATTATCATTATTATTATTATTACTATTAACATGACTATGATAAGTTTTATTTGTATTGCTATTATTAATATTGTTTTTTATTATTATTATCATCATTATTATTATCATCACCAGCACTTGTATTTTTTCTTCCATTAATGAGGTCCTCAAACTCAAATTTTCTGTCCTCCTTCAAATTGGCGAAATGTCAGGAAATGACAAATGGTATCTTTTAATAATAATTTCTAATATTTTTTTCTAATTTCTAATATAATGGATCTGAATAGAAAACGTAGATGAAAGGGATAAACAGGCTGAAAGAATCTGAAATAAACCTCAGAGAGGATTCAACTAATTAAATGATCAGTCAGGCACACAAAAAAAAGGACAATTTTAAAAAGATCTATGAACCACTTAAGAGAAGGAAGAAAGACAAATGAGGGCTTGAACTGTAAAATGAGGACGGTCCATTTAATATTTTAGAAACAGTTTTATTAAACTGATAATATGCCGTAACGACGCTCCCGAAAAAAGCCCCCAATCCCCTGCTTTGTACAAACAATCCCCCTGACTTAACTTTTCAAATTAAAGGTTCTTTCTTTCTTTTTTAATAATGTTTTAGGATAGTTTTAGGCTGTAACGTATTTATTTTAAGTACATTCAAGTGGCTGGGGACGACAGCTGGAAATTAGCCTTAGAAGCTAAAGCTGCCCAATTTACTGTCTTCGTCCGTTTGTAGATCAATCTCCCCTTGGTAGAGGACAAATATCCAACCCAAAATCAATCCATTTCTTCCTCGCACTACGTTCCATGTTGACATAAAATCGGAAAATGATTTAAATATGGCGACGACAAAACTGTACTGATCTGTTTCCAGAACGTCTTTTAGAAATGCCTTAAAACCACGTTAAAGCAATAATTTCATCGAAGACTCCCAGAAAAACCAATTACCCAATTACAGGGGCAAAGGGCGCATGGCTGGAGAACTCCTGAGGGCAATTAGATTCTTATTAACCGGCGAATCTCTCGACCTCAGAGATAAAAACACACAAATACACGCACATAAAGTATAAACACAAGACGTACCGCAGTGGGAAGCTTTTAAGAGATGAAAAAGAAACTGTCTTTATAAGAGCCCTGACTCTCTTTCTGTAGTTTGTGACGAGGTTTGAAGAAGAACACATGGAGAAGATCCGAGACCGTTCTTCCATACAGAAACTCTTCATCTCCTTCAGGTTCTGAGGTCCACGCTTGTGACTCTCCTCTGCAGCACATCCCACAGATGTTCTGTGGGGTTGAGGTCAGGTGACTGGGATGACCACGGCAGAACCTTTATCCTGGGATCTCTGAACCATTCTTGGCTTGATTCTGATTTGAGCTTCATATCATTGTCCCGCTAGCAGGCCTAACCTCGGCCCACTTTGAGTTTCCTGACGAAGAAAAAACAGCCCCATGGCATCGGAGATCCCCCACCAGACTTCACAGTGGGTATGAGTTGCTTTTCTTTATGACTTTCTTTCTTGCTACATCGAAAACATATCTGAGTGTGAGTGGTGTTTGTCAAACTGTAAGAGCTCAAGCTTGTGTGTGGATGACAGCAGAGGCTTTTATCTTGCCGACCTCCCAAACAGCTGATGTTGCTATCGGCGCCATCTGATGGTGGTTAGCGAGACTTTCCAACCCCAAGATCAAATTGTCCCGCTGTAATCCTCGGAGAGTCTTTTACCGGTGGAATCATCCTTCTCCTAGTCTGTGGTACAGTTTACAGACACGTCCTCTTCCAGGCTGATTTTTAACAATCCCCTTTAGCCCAAGCAGTCTACTTGTCATACTGTGTATGACTAAGTATTTGATTAATAAAGGATATATTATTGTAATTACACATTGAAACATTTGTGTCTGGTTTTAAGGCCCATGTCGGCGTTTCAGTAGATCGATTTTTACGCCAACTCTAAGCATTCTGGGTAAAAAAAAATAACCTCATTAGCGTAATTTTTTTGCTAATATAAAGACAATTTATCTATAATTTAAGAATAATTAGGTTCTTTTTAGGTTCGCTGCCGCCTCCTCATGACCCTAGAGGTTACAGAAAAAGGATGAAGAACATTGGCTCAGTAATTAATGATTTTCACCACATGAGGATTAATTACATTAGAAGCGAGCAACACATCACGACAAATGCTGCTGCAGTGTCGCTGCTACGGCTGATGGCTGGAGGGAAAGTTGCGGTCAGCGTTGTGTAAAAACACAAGTTCAGTTTTGCATCAACTTGCCGTCGTGAAACCAGAGAGGGCATATTCCGGTCCGATGCACTAATGTCGTGGAATTGATTCTCAGAGGTTTCAGCATTCTCCCGCGTGGACAGCCACTCCCTCCTGGGTATTTATGAAATTCCGAGGCTGTAAGTTGGCGACTGGATATTTCACCCATCATTTATAAACTATGATTAAAGAAATGCACCTGTTGTGTTTATTTCTGTGTTATTTATCCTCCTATCGCCAGTTATTATTCTGCCTGTGGTTTATGTCTTGCTTTTGTCTTTTAGTGTGAAACATTTTTGTAACATATGCTCTGCAAAAGGCTGATATAAACACCGGGATGATGACTGAGGTGCCTGGAGCGATGCTCATCGACCTCCGAGAGAGACCACCTGTTCTTCAGGTTCCAGAAACACAGGAGTAATGGCTTCCATCGGCTCACTAAATTCACTTGCCTGTGTCAAGCATGCCTTCTCTTTATATTACATTACTTTTTTTCTTCTATTTTGTCCTCATTTTCCCCCTAAAGTTAAGAAATATATGACATTACTTTTATTTTCTCTTCTATTTTCCATTTGTTTCTTCTTTTTTCCCATTTTCCTTCTCTTTTTCCCCTTTTCTTTCTTCTTTCCTTTTTTCTCTTCCTTTTCCTTTTTTTCTTTGCCCCTTCTCCTTTCCCCCTTTTTTCCCCCTAAAATATATATATATATACATAAATATTACTTATTACATTACCTTACGGTAAGGCTGTGGCTGGGAACGCGCACACATACACTGACCATAACATTATAACCAGCTGCCTATTATTATGTGAACTCACATGGTCTCCACAAGACCACTGAAGGTGTGCCGCGGTGTCTGGCACGATACTATCAGACAACCCTTCATGCTCACATTCACATCTATGAGTAATTTAGTGAGTCACCAGGTTGCATATTTTGCAATGTTTTTTGGACTGTGGGATGTAGCCAGAGAACGTGGGGTCTCGCATTTGGTTTAATTATCGCTGCAGTCAGCTTATCTATCTCCGAAAAAGAAAACTGTGCTGGAGAAGTATTTTACCATTACTATTATTTTATGTACTAGTGACTTAATAGCAGCATTAATGAGCTGTATATTACAGTTATATACTGTAATTATGAAAAACAGTAAGGAACTGTATTTTTATGATTACCGTAATAAACTGTTATTATTGAATACAGTAAGGAACTTTATTTTAAAATTACAGCTATTGACTAAAAAAGTTAAATACAGTCAGGAATTGAAAATAAATATCGTACTTTGTGACGTGGTTACTAAAATGTGCAATTGTGGAAAGTACAATATCATCACATTCCCGGTAAAAAAAAATCCTTTGCAAATTAAAATCAATGTTACACAAATCAAAATATATGCTTTGTGAGATGTCAGAAGTTAATATTTACAGTGAGATCAACGTACTTCCAAATTGTTAATTGGAATGTATTGCGGTAATAACATTGTAATAACATGCATACCACCGTAATAAAGACACTGGCATGGTTTTTTTCTTGAGCGAGAACAAATTTATTTCAAACAAGGTCACCTTTGTCCATTTTTTCCAAAAACTAAACAGTAAAACTGCAATACTGCCTTTTTAAGTGAAATTGAGATAAAGGAACTGTTGCAAATGGAAAGACTCATCTCATTCTCATTTAATCTCTATGCATTATTCTAAAGTGGTTCTGCGATCTACACAGCTGAAACGCGTCTCATACTTTTCCATCGACCCATGGAGAAAATCTATACGTCGTCTGTAGTGTCCGTGTTCCATCTCCACTCAACCTGCTGACCGGTTGAGACATACTGGCTTTTAACCAAAGCGTGTCGCTTGAACCCTCCTCCACCTGTCCACTTCACCGGCTTGTATAGAAGTTCACCGCACTAGCACGAGTTACGCCTGCAGTTTTTACGAGGGTCACTGAGATTGAGGAAGCAGGAGAAGACTTTGTGAGACGCAAAAAAAGGAAAAATTCCGTAACGTAATAGGTGTGAAATAACTAGGGCACGGGGTTTATTCACGTAAAGTCCCCAATATATCAAATTATTCTTGGGTAATGGATGGAAAACAGTGTTGTTATAGATTTTTATGAAGCTTTTTTTTTTAAACTTTATTTTTTACTCACTTTAAGTATGTAAAATACGAACTTTAAGAGTAAAATATGATATATACAAGTTAGATCTCCCCAAGTTGATTCTTATGCACCAATATTGGACTAAATTGAACCAAAGTTTAGGAATTTATGTCACACATGTCATGTGTTTTGAGATTCCAATGTGAAAACAGCTGAGTGGATGCTGTCATCCTTTTGCGGCAGGTCTGTATTATTAACCCTTATAGATGCACCAGACAGAAAGGGAAGGGATGATGATGATGATGAGTCACTACACTCTTCTGTTATCAAGGATTTTTGGCAAATCAGACAGTACCAAAATCTGAGCATTAAGCTTAAGCCACTTTATCGAATCTAAATCTCAGTTGTCTCAAAACTAAAAATCCCTCCTAAGCTGTTCTTCAACTGTGTTTGATAGAAATTCAATAAGCGCCTTCAATCAGGGATAATTGCTTCATCTCATCTCATCATCCATGTTTCCACAGTAGTTAGGAGCTTCAGCTTTGTCTTGGGACGTTTTCCTACCAGAGGCGTCTTAAGTGTGAATCATCGAGGAAAGCTTTGCAGTGCTACAGATCAATAGTGCAAAGCTGATCATGTGGGCAGCCAAGGGCAACGTTAATTCCACTCACAGTCAACAGTGAATTTTTAGTTTGACTGTATGACACGACAAGAGCTAAACATGCAAAACGAGACAGCAGGGTATGAGCAACCAAATTCACAGACCCCTCCCACCCAACCCTCCACCTCATTGAACTGTTGCCCCATGGAAGGAGCTAAAGGTTCATCAAGTCCTGCACCACCAGTCTCACAAACAGTTTCTTTCTCCTGGGCTTAACGCACTTTAAACTCTGGATAAAAGACCGCCTGTCACCTACCTCACCCACCTACCGCCGTGAAATAAGAGCCTTCGTCGCCTAACTACATTCTTTGCATTAATCATACCCCCGTGTGCAATTTTTGGGATCTGAAATGCAACCTTTTAAAAACGGGTTCCAGAGTAATACCTTTTAGTTTAAGTTTATTTTAAATTTTTTTTTTTTTTTTGGGGGGGGGCGTTAATTTTTGTTAATTATTAAAATGTGTCAAAAATACATATATATATATTTATATTTATGTATATATATATATTTATTCATGCTAAGAACACTGCGTATATTAATGAGTATTATGAGTATATTAATGCTCATATTAATGCAAGGTACATCTCCACTTGTAGTCTGGATACTGGTGGTGGTGGCTGATAGCTCTGCTAAGACTGACGAACGAATGATGGATCTATGAGGACTGGGCAGAGATGGGGAGGTGCACACAAACCAGTAGCAAGAAGGAACTAGACGAATGGAGCGAACTTTAATTTAAAGAGACAGAAGGTTGATGCTAGGCTAACGATTATTGTGTGTCACCATGATATTGATAGACGTGGTCGGCTGATGAGCACAGCTGATATTATTTGAAAACCCTTAATATGAGGCTGTTGAATGAGACGGAACATGCGTGAGCGGTGTGGATGGCGGTTTAAAGGATGACTGTGGCCCGAGTGTGCATGGGGATAGTCTTCCTCAATCCATTTTTGCTAAATTTACGAACTCTGATGTATATATCGTTGACAAACAAAATATCTTCCATACCAACGTATTGTTAAAAAGTAAGCTAAACCTTAAAATCCTTTTTTTTTCCCTTTGTCTATTTTTTCCCTTCTTGTGTGGAAACCACCACAATAAAACATCTAGGCTCCTTCAATAAACAAACACGAGCTGCAGGCTAGCAGCCTTGCTAGCATACTAGCAGAGTTGATAGCTGATTTGCTTGTCTTCTCCAAGTAAAAGATGATTCACTAATAAGTCAAACTTTTCACTGCTCATAAGTGAATTAGATAAAGTGTGTGAATCAAAATAATCTTCAGACTCAAACGATGTTTGAATGAAGAAGCTGAAAAGGGCCTAAAATGCTTGGCTTCCCATGGTTTCATCTCATTTACCAGAGTTAAAGGGGTGCTATTCTATTAATTGCAAAGTTTTAATTGGTGAAGAATTACGTGGCATATACAGCACAAAATAATTAACAAAATTGAAAGTTTATTTTATTAAAATGATAATTATTTCGGGAAAAAAAAGTGGGAAGCCGGTGCTTTCAGCACTTGAGGAACAAGCTTTATATTTTATGAGGAAAAAGGTCTTTATTTTTTAGATTTATAATTTATGATGCCAAACTCTCCAAACTTTCTCTTTCATGAACAGACAAGTCTAGTCCAATAAATTCATTCTTGGACTTTGAAAGCCTCTCTTTTTCCTGACATTGCACATTCACGGTTTGAGATTCTGAGCCTGTGCAATTTTCCTACGGCAACTCTTGTCGGACAATCTCAATGTGCTGCTTGACTTTGGGATTTACTCGAGATAGTTAAGTTGCTTCAAATAAAGCAGCTTCTGTGACTAAAGTAGGAATCAAGTGAATTTCTTACACAGCCAAACTTGGAGAGCTGACATTTGAGAGATGATATTTCCAACATAATTTTCTCTCCCAAAAGTCTTACTTTAACTGTTTTTGAGTTTAGTGGTGATCTCATTATTGTTAAACCATCTCTAAACTCCACCTGAGGAAAGTTGAGGAGTCATTCTGAGTCAGGTACTTGAGGGCGAGATGACTCAGCTAGCTACCAGCCGCTGATGCACAATTACCATCGTTCTCTGAGAAAAGAGACTATTTCTCCAAAATGTTGCATAATCAGACAGAACACAGGTCCCAGCAACCTCCAGGTGTCCCCCAACGACTCACACATTCAGTTAGGGCGGGCCTTCTCAACTGGTCTGGCTTCGGGACCCACCATAACCCCTTCATGACAAGCCGCAACCCAAATCGAGGAAAATACTTTTGAGCCTGAGATAGTTCAGAAGGTCACAGTATGCCAACACAAGAAACACAAGTTTAATGATAAAGCAAAACGACCAGCGGGTGGCGATGCCAAAGAGGGAAATATTCACTTTTACCCCCGATTAGCTGCATTTGAATAAAAACCAAAAAGTGCATCTTAGGGAAACAAGGTTTCGAAAAACAATTGAAACTATTCAGTCACTTATTCAAGCATTAATCATAAGGCTGACAAGACAATCAGAACATTTCAGTATCAACCATTTTTATCAGATTCAGTTGGTTGTCTTCATACAAAAAAAAAAATAGAACAGCGCAACTACTGAGAAGTATTTTCAAAAAGATTTGAATAATGTAGATTTAGCTGAGAATACTCACTAATTCACTTTTGTGTCGCCCTACTCAATTATATCATATCATCACATGAAAACAAGTTTTGTTGGTCTTCAATGCTGTGAAATGGCGGGTCAGAGGGCACAGGGCAACCCTAACCCATTGAGAGTTGAAACATCTGCATAAATTCTGGCACGAATTCAACTAGCGCTTCAGATTCTATCAAAGCATTGGTGCATTACTGAATACGACAACTTACCTTTAACTCATCTTCCTTAAAAGAGTCTCGGCAGAAAGTGAATGTCACTTCTGTCGGTGAGAATTAACCGGGCTTATCGGAGGTCCAGCTTCACTTCGGTCCAGATGCAAATCAACTTAGTTTGGAAACTTTATTGTGTGGGATGTGTTCAGCATATTAGTGAAAATTAATTTCATTGGTATTCTGCTGTAGGGGGAATATTACATCTTTGGTCTATTTATAGTCTGGCTAGCACCTGCAATAGACTGCAGGGCTCCACTGATGCTCAAAGAACGAGCGAGCGAGCGAGCGAGAGAGAGAGAGAGAGAGAGAGAGAGAGAGACCGACCATTGGTCATACTTTTCACTCTACATTTGTCCATTCTCAGCTGCTCTGCTTATCTTCTTCTTCTGTTCCTCCCTTTCAAGTTTGCAGCAGCTCAGTGAAGCATCAGCAGGAAAACCCGCCGGTCTTCGAAACCCCTTACGACCCACCTCTTAACCTTTACTGTCCTGCTCTACCCTTTTTTCGGAGAACATTTCTGTAGTCCCATAGTGTGCCACTTCACTGAACCTGTTTAATAATAAGACCCAGTGCTAGCATGTACATGCTAAAGAGTAAGAGGCCGAGGCCGGAGCCCGGGGGGACACCACGGGTGAAAGCGGCCACCGAGGAGGACGTATTAACCGTGACTGTAGATTTATCTGGTTTAGAGTTTGTGGTGCAAGAAAATCAAATACATAGTAAGGTGAAGCGAATAAAGATGGGGGGGGGGAGGGTGAACGGGTTCTGTTAGAAACAAAGGAAACATTTGAACCCTTCAACAAACACTCACTCGTTACCAACACAGGGATTTGTACGAAAACACAAGATGCAGCTTAACAGCCTTAACGGATTAAAGAGTCTTCTACTCGGTGTGATTGGACACACTGGACCTGTGGAGGGGGTCGGTACTGGCTGGGTTTGTACCGGAATCTAAACGCCTACAACATATCACTGATCCATTTTATCTATATTGAATTAATAGTCTATTTTATATATGTGTGAACATGTATAAATGTGTGTATATACATAATACATGCACACATATATATGTTTATATATATATGTGTGTATATATTTGATATTTCCTTAGAGTGTTTCTGTGTTTTGCATATTTTCTATTTCATCCTATTTTCTTAACTACTGCTGTCACTTTATAAACGCTAGAGCTGCTGAGTTTTCCCTGTGGGGATTAATAAAGTTTGTTCTATTCAATTCTCATTCATCAGTCTGTTTGGAGACGGTTTTTTTCACTTTGATTTTGGGTGTCATTTACAATCCAGCCCTCAGTGGGTCGATGGTTGTGACCCTAACACGGTTCTTACTCGCTTTGTTCCGACAGGATTACAAAATGTATCTCAATAAAGATTGTCAACTTGAATGTTTTCCTCAAAGAGATCCAATATGTGGTTCGAGTGTTCCCCAATTATTCTTTTCTTCGTCACTAGAAAGTAGGAAATAATAAATATCCAACTCTGTCCTTCTTGTATAATTGGCACTAAAATCATTCATGCCAGAAGGCGCTCACAGGGATCTAAAGGCAACCCCCAAAAATGACATAACTCTCCTAGATTACCTCCTCATCCATATTTTTTTTATTTAACTTTATTTTCTGGAACCTGCTGCAGTTGTTTAGAAAAGCCAATTTGCAAAGTTTGGACTTAATAGGGGAATTTTCTGCTCTGTTCGTGACAGAATAAAAAGAGAGAACCGATTAAAGCGCGAGCGCCGGCGAATGGTTTCGTACCGGAGTCGGATAATGATTCTTCACTTTACATCCCATCGGCTCGCAGTCGGAGTCATAATCCGCTTGTCTGACACTGCCAGTCGGACGGACAGCTGCACGACCAATTAAGCCCATTCAAAAGCAGGCAGTCCAATTAGTCGAGGGGGCGGATCTGAATCAGTCATTGTTAAGACAGTTACCTGAAATGCTGTTAACGGCTCAATATCTTTTCAAGATATGTCCTATAGAGACGTGCCATTATTGGACAGAATTTCATCACGGATAAGAGATCGCTTGCATCATCAGAACACATTTTGATGCTATTATTCTGAAGGCGCTTTTTAACGCTTGCCTATTTTATTTTGAAATAGCCAGTCAAACACAGAATAAAAGCTGATATCTCCAGCGTGACCTACAGAATTCTTAGACCCTTTGAGAAAAGTGTGTAAAGTGAGTTGAATGAAATGGTTTATTGTTCATAAAAAATCCAGCCTTTTCGTCAAGTAAAAAAATGTGATATGAAAAATACATTGTTGACATAAAATAAATATGTGTGTGCCACCATTATTGCCACCCGGCGTTCTCATTTTGAAAGATCACAGCGGAAGTGATGTTGGTCGGCATTGTGTACGTGTTCTGATTCGATCCAATTAACGTACACTCTGTCCTCCGCTCTGCAGGTTTCTTAAACCAGTTGTATGACATTTCAAAGTGAAAATAAAACGTTTGTAAACCCTGGTTAACTGCTCTGGTTATATGTTCTATGGAGGCTTGGTCCATCCAGAGACGCTTGTGGATTAACAGTAAATGATCCTGTGTGCACAAGAGAAGTTAACTGTGTTTTGGTGTGACCTCCTTAGAGAACAAAGTGATGAGGTGTGAAGAAAGTTGTAGAGCTACACAAAACTGGCAATGGATACAATGAAAACGGAAAATTTCAGTTTCAACGGTTAGATGTGTAATTATAAACTTTCAAGAGAATGGAGATGTTAAAAATCAACCTGGAAGCGAACAATGTCTGCAAACTGACCCCGCACACTGTGAGGAGGAGACTGGCACTGACTCCTTTCAGGTGTGGCTTCTTGGAGGGTGATTACTTTTTTCACGCTGGTGATATAGTTATGGGATAACATTGATGCCTCATTTAAAACAAACTCAAACTTTTGTATTTTGTGTTAATTCAGATTGACTTTCAGTGATGTTTGAAGATTTGAGTTCATTGTTAGAGGTTGAATTAGGAGTTGAATGAGTTATTTTTCATAGCACTGCAAATTGGTGGCTTTAACGGGATAGTATATCTAGATTATTATTTTTGATAAATTTGCATGACAAAGTACTGCAGCTCTCTTTTGTGTTTTGCATGAATTTACATAAGTTAAAACGGGGCTGGAATGAAAGAAAATGCAGGAAGGGGCCGACATTTTTGATAATGTGCCACCATTGAAATCCATTGAAGCAGACACCTTAGGGTCAGAAAGTCTCCATAACCACCATCAGATGGCATCAACACCAACATCAGCTGTTTGACAAACACCACTGGGACTTTCATAGGAACAAGGTCAGAGGTCAGATGAGACCAAAGTAGAGCTTTTTGGCGAAAAATATCTCAGATGGTTGGTCAATAGAAAGAATAAACACATCAAGAAAAGTACATCATACCCACTGTGAAGTCTGGTGGTGGATCTCTGATGCCTTGGGGCTTTTTTCTTCAAAAGGTCCTGGGCATCTTGTAGAAGACGTGGTTCCATGGACCCCATCAAATACCAGCAGATACAGGATGAAAACCTAAAAGCTCCTG
Organism: Lophius americanus; assembly: GCA_037951165.1. Lineage (NCBI taxonomy): Eukaryota > Metazoa > Chordata > Actinopteri > Lophiiformes > Lophiidae > Lophius > Lophius americanus. Next base: position 16,404,636 of record JBBDHG010000037.1, on the reverse strand, counting down.
TCAGGAAACCTAAAGTGGGGCGTGGTTGGAGCTTCCAGCAGGACAATGATCCGAAGTTCACCTCAACATCAACCCAAGAATGGTTCAGAGATGATATTATAAAGGTTCTGTCATGACCAACCCGGTTACCTGACCTAAACCTCACAGAAATTCTGTGGGATGTGCTGCAGAGCTGAGGTCCACAAGCGTGGACCTCAGAACCTGAAGGAGGTGGAGCGTTACTCTGTGGAGGAATGGTCTCAGATCTTCCACCTTTTTTAGGGGAAAAATACATGTTTATATAACTGTTTTGCCCACAATTTTACCATCCTTCACCCGCTGACAGCATCTCCGCCCGCTTGACTGGACACATTAACGCACTGGGAAATAACGCATAGCAGGGAACCGTGGATAGAAAGGGGTACGGAAACAAACACCCACGAATTCAGCCGCGTGAAGACATATGGTCATCCCTGGCATACGGGGGAAGTATAACACAATAAGCCAGCAAACCTTTGGCAGGATGGACATGGTGTGTGTGTGTGTGTGTGTGTGTGTGTGTGTGTGTGTGTGTGTGTGTGTGTGTGTGTGCTTATTGATGTTGTGCATGTGTGCATAGCAGCACTCAGCGTGGCGTTTCCAAAATCATCCACCTCTCCATTCCACGAGGAGGCCATTTTGCCGATACGCCTGAGTAAATCTGCAAACCGGTGAAACTCTACCCCGGGGGAGAGAGGGGGAGTTCCTGAGCAGAAAGAGAGGAGAGGAGAGGAGAGGAGAGGAGAGGAGAGGAGAGGAGAGGAGAGGAGAGGGCTGCTGCAGAGACTCAAGTGTATGTAATTAGCATAGGAGACAGTTACAGTGGGAAAAGCTACAGTGTGTGTCTGTGTTTGTGCGTGGGTGTGTGGGTACAGCACAGGTGTTTGTGTGTGAGTAATTTTCCTAAGCCTGTGGATTTGTCTCTTCAGAGTGATTACAAGGGAGCAGAGGGCTTACGACCATCACTCTGCAGGGTTTTGTCACACACATGCGGCATGTGAGGCTCACACACACCTCCGCTGACACCTGCGCGTAAATACACCTGCAGAAAAAGGCAGGCGCTAACACTCGCTCAAGAACATCAGGAGATAAAGTCATCTTCCTTTTGCGCTCAGTGTTTCCAATTTTTTTGCTTTCACTCGATAAAAAAAAAGAAAAAAAAATCCATTTAACTTCACCTGGAGTTAAATGTCACTCATTTCCCGCAGGCTGCTGAGTCTTCGTCGCTTCCAGTTTGAGCTTTCAATTACCCGACCTTTATGAGAAAGACACGCGGCACAGATTCAGCCCGTTGGATTAGGTTATCTGCAGGAAAATAGTGAATTAAGAAACAAATGTGTTGTTTTCTTTCTATATTACTGTAACAAATGCACAGCAGGAAATATGACCTGAAGCGGCTACAGCAACGATGAAGATGGATAGAAACTTTATTAATCCCTGAAGGGGAAATTTAGTCCTAACAGCAGCTCCGACAGACTGATAAGGTGACTAAAAATGAAGATATACTATATAACAGGACATCTTATGTACATTTTACATCCCTGAAAAGGCCCCAATCCCCTGTTTTGTACAAGGAATCCCCCTGATAGACTTCCTCAAATTAAATGTGCGTTTTTTTGTTTAAAAGAAAAAAGGAATCCTCAAGTAAGTAAAATATGAACTATTGGAGTATATGAAATATATATATATATATATATACATAAAAGATAGATCTTATTGAGTAGAATCTTATGCATCAAATTTTGACTAAAACGGTTAGGTAGTTATTTACGAAAAATAGTACTTTTCGTAGAATTATCCCACGAGTGGGTAAAATACGATCTATTAGAGTGGAATATGATGAATACAAGATCCTTGTGTAGATTCATATGCATCAAATTTGGACTAATTCGGACTCACGGTAAAGCGAGCCCGAAAACTTTTGGGGATAATTTTCCCAATAGTGTCAGAAAATATAAAATCGACTTTTGCCAAAATCACACCAGTTCTTCCTCATTCTAAGGTGTAAGCAGGTATGATAGTGGAAAATGATCCATTGAAATAGTTTAGTTTAAAGTTATAGCGTTCATACGAAAGAACTGACGCAGAAGCGGCGGACGAAACGACGATTCCGTCATAACACCGACTTTTCGGGATTATAATAATATGGTGATTAATTCAAAATCTAACCTACTGTTTTTGTAATTTTGTCTTTTGATAAGCTTGGCTTTACTCTTATCTTTATCTCACTCTCTACTATATCACACTCACTCTACTTTTGTCACTCTCACTCTATCTTTATATTTAGCTCACTGTTTGTCACTCTTACTCTCTTTCCCACTCTTGCTCTATCTTTATGTCTTTCTCTCTTTATCTCACTCTGTCAATCTCACTCTCTTTATCTCACTCACAATCTATCTTTATGTCAATCCCACTCAATCTTTATCCCACTCTCGCTCTATGTTTATCGCACTCTGTGTTTTATGTCACCCTCACTCTATTTTCATCTCACTCTTTCTACATGTCACTCTCACTCTCTTTATATTTATCTCTCCTTATCTATGTCACTCTATCTTTATATCTGGCTCACTATGTTCGTCTCTCACTCTATATTCATCTCACTCTTGCATTCACAACATCCGGAAGTAAAAGACTATAAAAAGGCGATGATACAATGTGTGTGTGTGTGTGTGCGTGCGTGCGTGCGTGTGTGTGTGCGTGTGTGTGTGTGTGTGTGTGTGTGTGTGTGTGTGTCTGACAGCATGAGAAACACATCCTTTGAGTGGCTTCATAAAATCTAAATAAAAACGCTGTGAATCAGGACATCAGAATAGGCATGGAGACAGACACACACATACAGACGTTCATGAATTCACAATCAAAGACTGGAAATAACACAAATATGCCTGTTTTCTGTCGCACATCCGTCGGGTTGCGTCACTTTCATGTTTTTCATCTTCCAGACTCAAACAACAAGTTGAATAATAAAAAAAACATCAACAAAAAAACATTCATGCCTTTCAAAATAGGGAAGTCCTTCAGAGCTGATGGTTTATAATGAGACGAAAAAATGGAAACAGATTCCAAATCTGTGGCTGTTCAAAATGTGTGAAGGTAAAAACAACAATGAGAACCGACGCAGTGAAACACTGCAGGGTTCACCGACCGCTGGCCTGAAGACAAAATCCAGTTCACAGGAAGTAGTTCAGACACAACGGCAAAAGGGATGTGCTTGTCATTGATTTTGTACACTGTAAAAAAAAACATGCCATCAAAATAATAAACTTGAAGCAAGTACTCAGTAAGTTACTGTAAAATTAATAGCAATAATGCTTCAAAACAAAAATATTTACTGTGATATTTCACTGTTGCAACTATGTTACTGTGATTTACAACTTCACAAAAATATTAACTAGTATTTGACAGTTTTGACTTTATTCCTGTGATTTATTGCGATACAAAGATATTGTGGCATTTCACAGTTGTGACGTCATTACTTCAATATTCCACAGTACAAGACTATTGACTGTAATTTTAAAGGCTACTGTAGGATGTAAAATCCTACGATGCAAACACATTTATTGTGGTATTTCACGGTTGTGACTTTGTTATTGTGATTTACTACAGCGCAAAACTTTTTACTGTCATAATACAGACATGTGACTTTATTACTGTAATTTCATACAGTGCAACAAAAATGAACCGTGCTTTAACACAGTTGTTAATTTATTACTGTTATTCACCACGGCACAAAATTCCACTGCGATATTCTGCGGTCGTGACGTCATTCTTTTGATTAACTACAGTACAAGACTATATACTGTTATTTTACAGACTTGTGACTTTATTGTTTGAAAATAAAAGTAAAAAACTATTCGACGTGGTATTTCACAGCTGTGACTTTATTCCTGTAATTACTGTTTGTATGTGATTTTACAGCTTTTTGTTTTACAGTGTAAGTTAGTTCTGTGCACTGTTCACTAATAAGGCGCACAGACCTGATGAGACCGCGGTGGAACTGTTGCCCCGAGGAAGCAGCTAAACATCTACAACACCTGAACACACCGAACACCTCGCCTCATTTGGAAGACAGGAGTTCGTGCAAATTGCTGAAGGTCCTCCGCGGAGGAGAGTCAATAACGTGATCTGCTGAGGGGGGATTCTAATGTCGCATAAGTTTAAAGCGGCACGTGCTTAAAGTGTGCGTGGATTGGCGTGGAGATACGAGGGAAGAGGGAGGGAGGGAGGGAGGGAGAGAGAGAGAGAGAGAGAGAGAGACGTATATTTTTCTCTTTCATGGAAAGCTTCCTGTATTCTTCCATGATGCAAGAACACCTGGAGGCGCATGCATCACACACACACACACACACACACACACACACACACACACACACACACACACACACACACACACACACACACACACACACACACACACACACACACACACACACACACACACACACACACACACACACACACAGCTGGGAAGCTCATTTCCTTGTATTCTCTACTTCTTGAATTTTGAATAGCCTCCTGGAGTAACAAGTGGATATCTATAAGCTTCCCTTTCTGTTTTAGTTACAGATATGAAGTATATTTAATTTCAGACACCCACTCATAACCCGTGTAAAGCAGTTCTGATACAAATACCACCCTGAAATAAATACGCCTTAACCCTTAAATGGCCAAAATGACTCACTACTTGGCATAATCTAATATGCATAGACGCTGCCAGCAAGCTTTTGTGAAGAAGAATAAACTTTCTCCCCCACAGAAAGAAAGTCTGGCACTCAGGCGTCGCTTCCCCGCCTGCATTCCTCCGCCTCCCTGTCTGGTGCTGCCATAGCAACGCGGCAGTCGAAACCAAAGATCACATTCAAGTAACAAACCCACTAAGTGAATAATTTGGGAGGAAGGGATTTGAAAAGGATTGATTCTCGTCACTTTTTTTTTTTTTTACTCGATCTGTGTTTCAGTGCTTGTGTTCAACGAAGCTAGTCTTTTTATTCAAGTTAAAACCTTTAAAAAGAAAAATTACTTTCTTAACATTTTCATCTGTGCCACCTTCATAGCCACGCCTATGAAATCCTGCGATCACAAGGTAACTGAGCATAATCCCAGTCAGATTTGATTTGTTTTTAGGTTCACTTGTTTGACTTCCTGTTTTAGTGGGGTATAAATATGAGGGGACACAGGCCTACTTCTCTTTGATGTTCTTCACAGCAATGATGTTTGAAGAAAAGTTGCCAAGCTGCACGAATCTGGCAATGGAGACCTCAACAGTTCAAAATGTCAGTTTCAAAAGTTACATCGAAAAAATTTAAAGAGACTGGACATGATAAAAATCAGCCTGGAAGAGGATGTATCTGCAAACTGACTCCACAGACCGTGAGGAGGACGATTCACCCGCCGAAAGATTCTACAAAGATTACAGCTTCAGACTTGCTGATGTCAGTTGAAACTAGGGTTCAGAAAGTCTCCCTAACCACCATCAGATGGCGTCGCCACCAACGCCATCTGTTTGTGACGGTAACAATACAAAAAGCCTCTGCTGTCATCCACACACAAGCTAAATCTCCTACGGTTTCCCAAACACCACTGGGACTTTCAATGGAACAAGGTCAGAGGTCAGATGAGACCGAAGTAAAGGTTTTTGGCTACAAATGTCAAACATAGGTGTTGCGTAGCTAGAAAGAAAGCCGTAGAGAAAATCACCTCATACCCACTGTGAAGTCTGGTGGGGGATCTTTGTTGCTTTGTGGCATATTTTCTTTGAAGATCCTGGACATCTTGACAACCCAAGAATGGTTCAGAGATCACTGGATAAATGTTCTGCCATGGCCATCCCAGTTCCCTGACCCAAACCCCACAGAACATCTGTGGGATGTGCCGCAGAGGAGGTTTCACGAGCGTGGACCTCAGAACCTGGAGGAGTTGGAGAATTTCTGTCTGGAAGAATGGTCTGAGATCTTCTCCATGTGTTCTCAGACTAGAGAAGGAGACTCAGGACTGTTATTGTGACAGAAGGAGGCTGATTAAAGTATATTTGTATCTCATTTTACTCATTTCTTTTTAAAGGTACCAATAATTCCTGAGAGCAATGTATACATGTATGAAAGCTATAATAATAAATGAGAAGCCTGCAGCCGCCCCAGCTTTGGTATTTTGCGCATACAAATTACTTGAAAGAAGAATAAAGGGATGAATCATGCATTCCTTTGATACAATTCCAGAATAAATTAACATATTAACCTCCAAATCTCTCATCAAAGCAGAGATTGTTTTCTATGTATGTCAGAAAAAATAGAGGAGATAGTTTAACACAGAAATAAAAGCAAACAATATTTTTAAAATAGCAGGAGCATAAAAAGAGAAATAAATGGGAAAAGAACCACATCCTATATTAGCAGGTAAGATATTCAACACACGTTCTAAGTTATGGTACATAATGAGCAAGGGAGTATCAAAGTAATTAACTTAGTTCCACAGGAGGGAGCGGGGAATCCCAACACCTTCTGGCCCACAAACTGCAAACTGTGGTTCAGAAAAAAAATTACAGCTTTTCTTCAACTATGCAGAAAATAGATCCATATAGAGAAACCGCTGTTCATCATATTTTGCCCATTTCTAACAAACAAAGGGGTGAGTCTGAGCATTCTTTCCACTTCTGACTGTTTTATATAAGTTCTATATCTAAAAGGTTTAAAATGCGAAAATAAAAATTTTAATTAAATAGAATGACATGGATAAATGACATAACTTCGGTAACTTCAATCACTTCTGGCAGTTCGGTAACTTGAATCACCTTTTTTCCATCATTGATTTGTCGGTCTGTTAGAATAAGTGGAGGTCCCTGTCCGGTTTGAGAAAACCAAAAAAATAAACGTTAATTTGTTTCATCCTATATTAAAATATTTTTTATAGAAAGGAAACACATTTACCTGCAAAGTGAAATTCTTATTTAACCCTCCAATGCTCTGAATGCCGTTTAAAAAGGAATTCAGAAAAAGCACGAAATACATAACAAATAATATGAATAAAACAATTAAAATAGGAATTTTTAAGAGAAGATGTGCAAAGTAGCTGTATACAAATATGCTGTATTTAAAAATGCAGTAATTCTGATTTTCCTTGTTTTCAAAGTACTTTTTAATACATTTTCACACCCTTATTAGGACACGGTCTGTACATGTATACTCCAGAGTTGCATAAAGCACTTGGTAGAGAATTTCTATTTTCCATTAAAGTCACAAAATTGGTTTTATGTGCAAAAATGATGGGGTTTTAAAAGCTTTTGAGAGATGGGTCTCCCCTGGTCAGACTATGAAAATCTATAATCGCAATCGAACAAGAAAAATTGCAATGATTCACCTCTAATATAAATGGCTCTGAACCTTCGCTTTCAAACTGAGCTCTTCTAGCCATCGCCGCAAGATCCAGTCAGCCATAATATTATAACCACTGGCAATGAATAACATTGATTATCTTGTTCCAGTGGCACCTGGTGGTAGATGGGAAACATTAAGAAGCAGGTGAATATCAAAAACATTGTCCTCTTAGACCAAAAAAAACTGGATACAACTAAAGATCTGGGCGACTGGGTCAGGGCTTCTTCAAAACTGCAGGCCTTTCCTGTCCTGTAAGGGTTAATACCGACCAAAGCCGTCTTGAAAATGCAACAAGGGTGCAGGTTGTTCGCTGCTGCAGCACATATTGTTGAAAAAGTAAATGTTTCTTATAGAAAGAAGGTGACATCACACATCGTATCGCGGAGCTCTTTTGGCAGCAAAAGGGCGAGCTGCCCGACGATATTGTTTGTATGGGTTGTTGAATTTTGTGGTTGTTTCTTCCTCTTTTTCTCCTCTTGATGTCCTTTTTTCTTCTATTTATGTCCTATCTTCTGTTTTCAATGCATCAACCTGCAGCCATCCTAGTTTAATTGTATTCTATATAAAGACAATAAAGCTTCTTATATCTTGTTATATCCCTGAAAAATCCGGGATAAATAGATCTTAGTGCGAAGAACACCTGGAGTGATCTTGGGACAGGTCGGCTGTATACTTTCGACAACAGGGGGAGCTTTAGCTTCAAAACTTTTTGGCCAGTAATTTCTCAACCGTTGGTCCAATTTAGTCCAAATTTGGCGCTATGGACTTACAGAGATGTGTGTTGCACATACCACGAATAATATTTGACTCTAATTCTTCAAAATTTACTCATCAGGGGGAGATTTCTTTATTTTTATTTTACTTTTTCACAAAATACTGTTATTTTGGAAATTTAATTTGAGGAGTTTAATCAGGGGGTTACATTTACAACACAGGGGACTTTTCGGGGATAAGCCTTTACTGTTATGGACGACAGTACAGGCCCAGTTATTCAGTTGGTTTTACTGTTAACGCTGTAGATGTTTCTTTACATGCATGTGAAGTACTTTACTAGGGTTCTAAGATGCAGGACGACTCCAACATGTAATGTTCAAGTATTAAATACCTGAAGAACAGCTGAGACGTGTGAGCTAAAGGTCTGGTATTCTGTGGAGATGTGTTTAACATGCGAGACTGCGGTCGAAATGTTTTACTGCCTCATTTTAAGAAGATGCTAAGAAGGTGTGAGTATCAAAGGAGTTGAAGCTGGGGGATGCCAGTGTTTGTTTATCGTTTGTCTCCCAGGTTTGGCACCATCACGCAGGTTCCAGATGTTTGGAACTTTCCACCAGCTTGAGAGCACAGTGACTGAATGGGGCGTTTTAATTCATAGTGTGTCAAAAGGTGATAATTTAGCATAACCAACTTTTATTTCCCGTTCTATATTCCCAACTTGGACCCGTTGGGAATGTAAACCGACTTAAAATGAGTTTGACGCGTTGCTTCCCAACGCGGCAGACGTTCAGTAACCCGTTATGGAGTTAGCGTTGATGCCGTGCTACTTTTACATAAAGAACAAAAAAACTGCGGGTTAAAAATGCCGTCCAAACAAAGACACTGTTTCAAGCACATCTGGTGAGAAATTGCAGATTCAGCACGATGAGGGGAAGTGTTCAGTATAGGTTTGTAATATTTATGTTCAACCCTGTTGCACCTATAGGCTTGAATATTTAGGCATATAAATAGTTAACATGTATGGCGGTGAGGGACGCGTGGGTGTTCAGCACACGCTGCAGTCGTTTCACAGCAAGGTGACACCGCCTTGACCTGCAATGTTTAAGTAATACCACAGAAGAAGACAATTACAGGGTACATAAAGTGTGTCTGTTTGGCACAGAAGGTCCGTCTACTGAATGTAGAACATAGATGGATGGAAACTTTATTAATCCTGAAGAGGGGGAAATTTAGTGGTTGCAGCAGCTCCAACATACAGATACTCTAAAAGTGACTAAAAATGTGTGACTAAAAGTGACTAAGAGATGCTATAATAGGACATCTTATGGATATGTTTAAATAAAAATATATAAACATAATCTATACATATATATTCATACATACATAAATAATGTATATATAAAGAAAAGGAAAAGAGTCCGATCTCCAATGGTATATATAAATATAAATTAAAATAGTCCAATTACAGATGCTCAATAGTTGCCCAGATGTGCGACTCCAATTTCTGATCCGCCACTCTATCATTCTGGTCAAACACTTAAAACAACTTAGATTTATTTTTCCCTTTTTTGCCAGGTAACGATTGCCACAAAGACACAATGTCAGTGCGGATGGTAGAATGTTAAAACCTTTAGGCTTTGACATTGAACTGTTCATTCCCTACAAGCGTTCAACATCTGTTAACCATACGATATTTCACCCTGAACATTAACGGTCATTTTTGGTTTTGTTGCCGTCACTGGTTTGCTCCTGGTGGGATGAAGAAAGGTTGTTTGAATTGAAGACTATCGCTACTTATGAAAAGGAGACCCACGCCATTCAGTTGGGACTCGGCAGTAGACGCATTTGCTTTCGGTTCTCTCCTTTGACTCATAGATCCTAGTATGAGGAAGAACTGGATTGATTTTGAGAGAGGTCGGTCGCCTATTTCCACCAGTAAGGGGAGATCTAAAGTTGTACGAGCGATGATTCCTCAAATTTGGTAAATATGAGTTGATAGGATACAAGTTAGAGCTCCTCCAAACATACTCCACTCTAAAACTTCATATTTTACTCACTAGGTGGAGCTATTTGTTTTACAAACAACACTGTTTTTCTGACATAACTTCCTGACCGCCGGTCCGATCAGTCCAAATTTGATGCATACGAATCAACACAAGGACATCGGTTGTGTCTATTATTTCACAGTTCATATATTATCCATTAGGGGGAGCGTTTTGTAGAAAACACAGTTTTTTATATGTAATTTCCCAATTTTATGTCAAGTTGTGTTCACATTTAGCTCACATGAATCCACACAAGGACTTCTGTCTGGTTTTATTCCTGAGCTCAGAAAAACTGATTTATCTTTATTATTGAGTCATTATGGACTGTTTGAGATCATAAATGAGTCACTTTTATCCTGAGGAGTTCAATCAGGGCGATTGCTTGCCCAACGCAGGGGACTGGGTGAATTTTGGGTATATACCCTCGCTGTCAGGTAGATGGATTAAATTGACCTGATGCCCGATCGCTCGGACCAACGGATCGATACGAGCTGATTCATGCCTCGTCTCTTGCGTCCGAGCCTTCACTAAAGCCCAAAAAGGAATAAGAATAAAGAGATGCAGAACAGAAAGGTAGCGCACAACCAACATCAATTCACAAATTACACCCAGAACTGGAACTACATTCTGAGAAAAGGTAAAAACAGGGGAATACACCGGGGCAGAGAGAAAAAAAACCCATGTGAGACATGGGCTCAGTCCGCATAAATTACCATTTCTGCTTTCAATAATAACAGCCTCATTCTGGGTTGAGAAATATGGAAGGCTCGGGTAAAGAAGTGAAACTTTTAAATTTGTGGTTTCCGTGCCGGCAAAGCGGGAATAAATTACCCCGTCAAACTATGGAGACGCGGCTACGTCTGTTAGAATGGAGAGAATTCATGAAAATGCCACTAACCCTCAGCCTTTACCCATCATTTGACAGGTTCCGCTGCCAACTGGATCACGTAATTGGGTCTCCGGTACCTCTGTCAGCATCACTACTCAGTTAGATGTAAATACGTTGGGCAACGAAGGGGCGGGCGCCAAGGGAGTTTGATAGTTGAGACTCGGCGGGCTGTTCTTCTTCACAAATGATTCCGCGGGACAGGATGAGACGGAACGGCATCTTTTATACAGGAAGCATTCAATTAAGAGTTTCTTGTAAGTATCTTGTGGGATAAAGTTCCGTATGCATCTTTTTTTTGTGTGTGTCATTTTTGCTTTCCTGAAAGTTGAAACAGGTCTTGTGTCTAATATGGTCTCTGCTGTTTTAACTTTTCAGCCCGCTCTTCATCGGCGTCTTCGCTTTTCTGGCCTTGCAATTGAAATAAATTTACATCTCCGGCGCACGCACTTAATTATTCCGTCAGAGCGAGACATTAACACCCTCAAGCCGGATTCTCGTCCGCTGGTGGATATCGGAAAGAAGCAGAAACGACTTTTTAAAGATGCAAACAAAAACTGGATGCCCGCTCTCAGATTTGGATTCAAGCCAAGCATTTTAACTCATATATTTCACATTTCTTCCCTGTATATATTTCATATTTTTAAAAGAAAAGGTCAAAATGTTTTGGCAGCAAAATTCCGTTTTAATTTCAACATACATAGGGCGAGCTGAAGACATGGTCACACATTACAAAGACTGGAATCGGATTTTTTATTTTTATTTTAATGCAGGTTTTAAAATCCACTGAAAAATCTTGCACATTCATGAAAGTCTTCGAGATCTTCGTCATTTCAAACGAGCGTCAGTTAGGAAATTTGGATTTTCTAAACCAAACGACCCAGTTGCAGCATTTGTGATATAAAGAGTAAGGGGGCCGAGGTTTGAGCCCTGGGGGACAACCACAGGTCAAAGGGTTCAAAGAGGAGGAGAAGAAAAAAATTACCCTTCGAAAATACATTTAAAAAATAATAAATTCAAAGTGTTTTATAGCTTGAAATAAGTTTTTAAAAAACTGCCAATGGAACAAGTGAAAATTTGCTCGGTAAGATTTCTTAAAATAAGACGTGAGATTCAGATGAAGGAAATTTTGAAATGAGCAAGGAAATCTAATTTTTACCTCTATTTTACTAATATTAGGATGTTGTGTGTCTCATAATCTACAGTAATACTTAAAAAAAATTTAAAGTTTTTTGCAAGATCACATTGAATTCCTTTTCTTTGTTTTGTTTGCAATAGAATAAGTTCATTTTTGCATATTTCTTCCTGCTTTGATTTAATCAAATCTCCTTAACCACATAAATGTCCACAGGGGAAATGCCCTGTGGACATTTATAAAGTTTATGTGTATTTATCAGTAAAACTGTTCTAGATTTACGACCGTTAGGTCTTTGAAAAAATATTATATAGACTATTTTAGCATTTTACATTTACGTATTTCTTTAAATTAGATGGAAATACTAAGAGATATTTTAAGATTCTTTGACCAAACATGAGGATGTTGAAAATCAAGTCCCTGTATCTCAGTTAAATGTTACTTGTTCAGTGATTGTGTCTTAAACAGAGTGCAATGAAATAATTTGACTAGAAATGAGACATATAGAATTATAGAATTTGAGTTTTTGCAGTGTGACTATTGAGAAAGTACTATCCAATTAGTAGATTAAAATATACGTATATATATTGGCATATTAATAAGTATCTGAAGACTGAATGAACATATTACAACATATGTATGTAATGATATTTAAAACAAAACAAAAAAAACACCCATGACATTTGCCATGAAAGACAAAATGACATCATGAACTAAATTATAATTTTGATTGTTCTCACTGTTTAAAACGATAAAAGAAGAATAAAGACTTAGAGCACGTGTCAAACTCAAGGCCTGCGGACCAGATCCGGCCCGCACAACTATTAGATCCGGCCTGCGAGACAATATTACATTTTTGTAGTATCTGGCCCGCTGGTACACAGTACGAACACCATATATATACTACAAATCCCAGAATGCATACTTCTATTTTCTAATATTTCTTGATTCAAATTTTCAGGGTTTTTTTATATCCTGCTGAGGAAATGAAAGGGTTCAAATCTGGGAATAAATACACGTGAATGACGAAGTGATCAGGTGAAGTGTGAGAGGGTGAGAAGGTGAGAGGGTGACGGATGCTGTCTCATGTTCACATACTCTATTTTTGTTCGAAACTTTTTCTTTTTTTTAAAAATGTATATTTATGAAATCTGTGCCGTTTAGTTTCCAAAAAACTGTCTTCATCATTGAGGACGGAAACATAAGTCTATTCATTCAGCCGGGTGAGCCCGGGGGGCCCGCGAGGGCGCCATTATAGCCCAGTTTGGCCATTACCTGAACATCAAAGTGGCTCATCTCGTATCGAGCTGCAGAACCTCGGAACCAACAGAGGGACGGACTCCCGCCTACCGGCAGGAGGAGGTGGGCTCTGTGATTACATCCTTGACAGCTGGCTCTGAACGCTTCCCTCTCGGGAAACTTTTAACGTGACTGCGCTGACTCGTGTTATCATCAGCAGCTTGTTGATGTTGTTTACATTCAGCCGGCGGCGAATTCAAACATTCACCGCATCATTTCCCGCATCAATCCCTCCAGTATTCTACTCAGAACGTAATCGCCTGTGCAGATAGTTCTACAGATCGGGAGCACCGGTTTTAAGGGAGCACGTTTTGGGCCTATCTTGTCGTCCCTGAAAGGAAGGGTATATCACCGAAAAGGCCCCTATCCCCCTGCGTTGTACAAGCAATCCCCCTGATTGAACTCTTCAAATTAATTGTGTATATATATATATATATATACACAATTAATATACGATATCCGCTGTTTTGTCCAAAAAAGAATGTTTTTCATAAAAAGAAGCTCCCCCTAGTGCATCAAATATAAACTAAAAGAGTAAAATTCGAGACATACAAGATAAATGAAAAATATCTTGGAGTCCATTGATACGGACTGAATTTTGAGTAAATCACAAAAAGAAGAACCTAGATTTTGATACATACTTAGGTTTAATATCTGACATTTAGATTTGACATGTACTAGTTTAAGTACACGTTTACTTTTCACTTAATGTGTTTTTCAAAGTACATATGAGACTGTTTCTAAACCCTGCTGTAAACCACGTTTTACACTCTGTTTAAATATGGCAGATCGTTAGTGTTCATTTTATTATCTGCTACTTTACAAATATATCTCAAACAATTCAAATAATTGTTTGAGATGAATTACGAAACACTGACGCTCCATTCTCGATTTCTCTTCCTGCATCCCAGAATCCCACAAATGTGACGCAGCAGCACAGAGAGAGTTAGAATTCTGCCCCATTCACTCACAGCTTATCAGCGTCTGCCAGCGGCCCATCCATCAGCCTGTAGGACAAGGAGTGCGTGTGTGTCTGTCTGTCTGTGTGTGTCTGTGTGTGCGTGCGCGTGTGTGTGTATGTGTGCATGCGTGCGTGTATGTGTGTGCATGCGTGCGTGCCTGTTTGTCAGTGTGCAGGTTAGTGTTCATGCCTAAGTGTCTGTTTTTGTGTTTGCGTGTCTCTGTGTCTGTGTCTGTGAATGAGTGTGCGTATGTTTGTGTGTCTGTGAATGAGTGTGCGTATGTGTGTGTGTCTGTGAATGAGTGTGCGTATGTGTGTCTGTCTGTGTATGAGTGTGCGTATGTGGGTCTGTGTGTATGAGTGTGCGTATGTGTGTGTGTCTGTGTATGAGTGTGCGTATGTGGGTCTGTGTGTATGAGTGTGCGAATGTGTGTGTGTCTGTGTATGAGTGTGCGTATGTGTGTGTGTCTGTGTATGAGTGTGCGTATGTGTGTGTGTCTGTGTATGAGTGTGCGTATGTGTGTGTGTCTGTGTATGAGTGTGCGTATGTGGGTCTGTGTGTATGAGTGTGCGTATGTGTGTGTGTCTGTGAATGAGTGTGCGTATGTGTGTCTGTGTATGAGTGTGCGTATGTGTTTGTGTCTATGTATGAGTGTGCGTATGTGGGTCTGTGTGTATGAGTGTGCGTATGTGTGTGTGTCTGTGTATGAGTGTGCGTATGTGTGTGTGTCTGTGTATGAGTATTTTCAAAGTACATATAACAATGTTTCTAAACCCTGCTGTAAACCACCTTTTACACTCTGTTTAGAGCTAAATATAGCAGATTTTAGTGTTTATTTTATTATCTGCTGCTTTACAAATATTCACTTGAAAATGCAAACAATCAAGAACAAGGACAGATAAATTACTTTTGTCCTTTTTTGTTATGTTACAAGATGAAGCCAAATTGTGGCCCGATAAATTTTGTGTGTGTGTGTGTCTGTGTATGAGTGGGCGTGTCTCTGTGTGTGTCTGTGTATGAGTGGGCGTGTCTCTGTGTGTGTCTGTGTATGAGTGGGCGTGTCTCTGTGTGTGTCTGTGTATGAGTGGGCGCGTCTCTGTGTTTGTCTGTGTATGAATGTGCGTGTGTGTGTCTGAGTGTGTCTGTGTATGAGTGGGCGTGTCTCTGTGTGTGTGTCTGTGTAAGAGTGTGCGTGTCTCTGTGTGTGTATCTGTGTAAGAGTGTGCGTGTCTCTGTGTGTGTGTCTGTGTAAGAGTGTGCGTGTCTCTGTGTGTGTGTCTGTGTAAGAGTGTGCGTGTGTGTGTGTGTGTGTGTGTGTGTGTGTGTGTGTGTGTGTGTGTGTGTGTGTGTGTGTGTGTGTGTGTGTGTGTGTGTGTGTGTGAACGCAGACTGATACCAGCTTCTTTACGGGACGTGAACCCAGAAGTCAACTGGATGCCTTCCTGGGATTTTACTGTGATTCCGATCAAAGTTTCCGTAGGAGGGTGTCTTGCAGGGCTGAAATCCCCAGTGATGCTAAGTTCAAAGCTTTTTTCTGCTTTTAAATCACAAGAAGTTAGGAAACAGGATCCGCATAAGATTTAAATGCGATAAGTTACGATGCAGCAACTACAACTCGGCAAAATATTACTGTTTCCTTTCTTTTTTTAATCGTTGTGTGAATACAGAGCAGAATATGACAGTGTCGACCCTAAAGTAAAATCATTATCCTTTAGAATATTAGAATATCGGTCTGTTGGAGCTGCTGTAACAACTAAATTTCCTCTTCGGGGATTAAAAAAGTTTTTATCTATTCGTCTTAAACAGGATTAGTGCTTTGGAAAAATTGATGCCTGACTCTGAGATAAATGTTGTTTAATCCATCAAAGGGAAATAAGAATTTAAGAAATGTCGTTAATATGCGAAACACCAATAACTAGGCCTACGATGTCATCCACGACAGCCAGGGTACATCCTCCCCCAAAAAAGCTCCGATCCCCTGCATGGTACGAGCAATTATCGTGATTGAACTATTTGTTTCTGTGCTCAGTAAATTTTCTTTCTGTCAATTCATAGGAGCAAAATTTAGAAACACCTGGATTCATGGTGCCGCTAAAACTCATTGTTGTGCCTCGCTCTACAACGTCCATTAATTTACAAATAATAATAATAATAATAACAATACAATGTAGAAAAGATATAATGATGGTTATTGTTATTCATATTCTTGAATAAGTGTTCAGAAGGAATAAAAATAAAGTCAACACAAACTTTCTTCAACAAACCGTACTCTAAAAATCTAAATTTGTTAGTATTTACTCACAGGGGTCCACCTTTTAGAAAATATTCCAGTGGGTATTCATGGGTTCGGCTACATTTGAGCGACGGGGTGGGCTGGTTGTGATCAAAGCAGGCGGAATCGTTCTTGTTTGTAATAATTATTGTGTCAGATCTTTTGTACAAGAGTAGATTTTTTTTTTTTTTTTGTAGCTTTCACATCAACTTCCTTGATGTCGGATTTTAATGTAACATGTTTCCTGTTCAGTGTTTGGCATGAAAGCAATTATTCAAGACTCATTCTTAATTTTCTCATTATTCTTATGTCAGTGAGTTGGAAGAATAAAAATCCAATGTTAAAAGATTTGCTTTCTCTGTGCAGATAAGCCCAAATTGATCCCACTGTCGCCGTGACGATATTTTTAGCCTACATGTACAATCAGCAGAAATGAGTCAACATTCTGCTTCGGTCGGGGGGTGTAAAACTTATTTTTCTACAAATGATGGTTGTGGATTAAAGCTGCTAAGCTATGCTAACCCTTTTCTTAAAACCATCCAAGTGACACTTTTGATGAAAAATACTCTTTCCTCAGAGGATTTGGTTTTAAATGAGAAGAATTCATGTTTTATATGTAAGTAATAAATTCTAAGATTACTACAGCATATATTCCTCCCACTCTCTCCCTCACAAACACATGCTGTGATTCGTTCAGACTTTAGTAGAATGGGCCGTCCATGTATCCAAGTATCTGATGACACGTTTTATTTAATTTTTTCTCTTAATATGAAAAGTAGAGTCATCATACAAGATGAATTAACGATTGGACAATCTCTCCTCGCTGGACCTCCTGAGTGACTAACTGGACTTCTTCCCTGGAGTCTTTGTGCTTTTTCATCCTGCAGGGTCACATGGTCCGTGGCAGGACCTGCTGCTGTGGACCTACTTGATGCTCTCTGATCTCTGATCCCTCCCTCAATCACCGCTTTTCAAGTCGGTTCCACCGCTCAAAGCTCTTTTACAACATGAGCCAGGATTCACCCGTTCACACAAACATTCATATAGTGATGATAGAGGCCGCCATGCAAGGCGCCACATCCTCATCAGGAGCAGCAACCATCCACGCCATCATCCACACACCAACGGAACAGCCATTAGGAGCAACTTAGCATCTTGCTCAAGGATACCGCAACGTGTTGGCCGGAGGGGCCGGGGATCGAACCACCGCCTTTCAGATAGGTGGGGGGTTCGAGGTTGGGGAAACCTAGTTGGAAATATGCATAATGATAATAGTGTCATCGCACAAACAAGCTGGATGTTGTGAATAGTGAACGCAGAACGAGGAGTTCAAGGACATTCCACAATTCTAAACAGTTTGAAAACATTTTTGGTTGATTTCCTTTCTTTTTGAGCAAGATTCATTCTCGTTCCTCGGTCAGTCATTCATCGACTGTAACCGTTTATCCTGCTCAGGGTCAAGGGTCACTGGAGCCTTCGCCAGCGGACATGGGACAACGCAATGTGCTCTTGTCCAATGTCTCAAACCCTACTAACTGTCTTTAAGTCACTGGCCGCACACATAATATATAATGAAAAACCTCACAGCCGCCCTCCCCAGACTTCCTGTTTCACTTCTGATTCGCCTCTGTTACTACCCCTACTGCCTTCACAGCGGAGCAATGTGGCGTCCCGTCATTACAGCTTCGTTGCACTTACCCAGAATGCCATCAAGCATGGAACAGGCTGTGTGAAAGGAGCCTCAGTGAATATTTGCACGTAGGAAAATGAAGGAATACTGAGATTAGCTTTCGACTAAGCACTTTGCTGATGTGTGTTATCATGACGTGGCAGATTTCATGGCCCTGCAGCTGGAAACAGACTTATCTCGTTTTGAGCAGAATCAAGTGGAGAAGTCAAAGTATTTCCACCATCCGGTCACTGGCAGTGTACGGAAACAATGCAGTACTCTCTATATATTAATGTTTATACATGAGGTCGGCCATCTTTGAATGTCCGGTGGAGCATCAGTGTGATGTATGGTGTCTGTCAGGTCCAGTTACTACCTTGAAAGAGGGGACTCGTCAAATCCCTTCATAGGTGGAGCAAAGTAGTAAAGGAGGCGGATAGATGTACACAGAGAATAATTGGGTATTGCCATGTGTGTGGTTGAACTTTCTATTGTTGTCCTTGTTATGCTTCTTTGAATCAGTATCGGTTACTTAATGTGTGTTTATGTGGGAGGGTTGTGTGTGTGTGTGGGTGGGTGGGTGTGTGTTTGTGTGTGTGTGTTTGTGTGTGGGTGTGTGTGTGTGTCAGTGTGTGTTTAATAGGGAGTATGAATCTGCCTGCACAACATAAAAGCCCTTTTGTGCTTCTTCACCGTTCTGCTCCAGTAACTTCTGCCCCCACCACCACCATCTTTCTTTTTTCAATATTTCATTCCTGTCGGCAGAAGGTTTCCGGGATCACGGTTAAAATATAAGACGAGAACCAACGCCTCCTCGTACACTCCAAAATATTTGAATATTTGTTTGAGTCTAAAACCTCAAGCAGCTTTGAGAATTCCATCGTAAATCTCTAGCAGGGCAGCTGCACTTCCTTCAAACTGATGACCACAGAGCTGCAGTTAGTCGGAATGTAGAAAGAACATTATGCTCTGGAGAAGAACTTAGAAGAATATTGTATCAAAGGGGGGCTATTTGGGCGAAGACCAAATTATGTTTTGGGCTTCTTGCTGGAAGGAGGAAGCTGAAACCAGCTTCCTTCTGGTCCTCAGTTTGGGAGACGGCCACTCTACACACTGAGCTACAGCCGCCCCAAAGCATCACACCTCTCTCTCTCTCTCTCTCTCTCTCTCTCTCTCTCTCTCTCTCTCTCTCTCTCTCTCTCTCTCTCTCTCTCTCTCTCTCTCTCTCTCTCTCTCTCTCTCTCTCTCTCTCTCTCTCTCTCTCTCTCTCTCTCTCTCTCTCTCTCTCAAAAATACTCAAGCGCAATAAATGATCAAAGATGTCTCATTAAGCACGAGCCACAACATTAGAGCCGGCAGGTGATGCTAATGCGTTAGCGGATTGTATATTTTAAACAAGACTACCTTAGAAAAGAAAACATGTCTCTTCTGTTTGGAAAACAAAAAAAAAGTAAATCTGGCGTTTTCCTCCAACCCCAGCCGATTAATTGAACAATGGCACCCATGTGTTATAATACACACAAAATAGAATTCCCCCTAAGACATGTGGTGTCCCCCAGGACTTCATCCTCGGCCCCTTACTGTTTAGCATATGCATGTCGCTACTGGGTCAAGTTATAACCAGGTTTAAAATTAGCCCAACTGAACAGTTGAACAGGACATTAAAGGGTTTTAAGGTGAAAAAAAAACACTTGCCTCCAGCAAGGCATGGTAAACAACGAATATACAGTATTATTTATATATATGTGGGTGTGTGTGTTTGTGTGTGTGTCTGTTTGATTGAGTAGTCTCACTCTGGAGACCCCAACACATAAATCCATATAAAAAGGGTTTTACAAACAGAAGGACACAATTTTACGACTACAATGCAAACAAACCTGAGCGCATTAACAAGCCTTAAACTCACACAGACTTTCATGTGGGAAACAAAGACAGCCTCACATTGAAATGAAAACCAAGGCCGGCGCTATTAGTGACATCCGGATGGGTTACGGTGTTGCACTCCACTTGTTCGCCTGCATGCGCAGAGCCACATAGAGCCGTTCGAGTGGAAGAGGCGGGTGTTGAAATGCCGACTATATGGACAGTTATGACATAACCTTTCAAACAATGAAAGGAGTTATAGCCACCTAGAGCGACTTTCTCAACTAGCAAGAAAAGGCTTCAAAGACTGCGTGTTGGAGGAATTCTTTCTACTGCATAATCCACAGGGAGGCACTGGCTGGCAGGCGTCTGGAGCTGGAGCTTCGCGGTGTTCTCCAAACATGAGTTAAGTTTGTTAATCTCATTAAATCCCGGCCAACGCAAAGCAGAGTCTTCGCCACACTCTGTCATGAAATGGGATCGGATCACGAAGCAGTGCTGTTTCAGGCAGAGGTCAGACGGCTTCCTCGTGGTAAAGTCACGACGAGACCGTTTGAACTGCGTGAAGATGTCTGCATATTTTTTATCAGCCTGCGGTTCTCCCCTCGCTGACAACCTCGCTGACTCAGAGTGGGTTGCAAGCCTCGCATATTCGGCCAGCATTCTTGACAACCTGAATGTTAAAACGTGTGCCTCCAAGGCCGAAACACAGATGTCCTTCTTCTTTCTGATAAGGTCACAGCATTTAAAAGAGGGTTGGAGCGGTGGGCCGTGCGAGCGGAAGAGGGCGGTGTTGAAACGTTCCCGAAGCTCAATGAGTGTATGGACACTTTCAACATAACCACTCAAACCATGAAAGTTGTTATTGGCAATCAACTCAGGAGTCTGCTCGAAAGTTTCAATAAATACTTGCCAAAAAAGATGACCCGCCAGGGAAACACCTTTCACCACCTCCACCCCGCATCAGCCGCCGTCGGAGCCGCAGGACGTCCAGCTGGACCTCTAATCTGACCGCACATTACAGACCGCTGAGCTGATTCAAACTGAATGATTTACAAAGAGACTTAAAAGTTATAGGATTCGAAACAACAAAAAAGTTATAACTCGTTATTTTGAATGTTAACGAGACTTCGGCAACATAAAAATAAAAGAAAATGAAACGTGGGCCGTGTATTTCTTTTTCTCATCACTGTCTTTCATCAAGCCATAAATCAGTTTGTGTTGATTGTTGTTTTTGTATTTTAAAAAACAAAACATAAAACAGAGTTGGAGTTATTTTGGAGTGAGTTTGCTAAAGTGTGACATATTTAGTGCTTGACTTGGAAATCAGAAGGTCACAAATTGTATATCAGTCCCGCGTGTCAGTGATAGAATAGGGCACGGACGCTATTGAGCTATTAAAAGTTACGAATTTAAACAAAATATCGTGAAAAAACAAATAACTATTGAGATCTATGTACATTTATATTATTATTTATTCATCATATCATTCAGAAATCTCGCTCTAAATCTTGAGGGGAAAGCTGGCCCACAGAGGCAAAGCTGCTGCAGTTCTCTTACATCCAAATCCTTTTCTCTCTCACACTCGTTGTCTATCGCGTCACTCAGTTGTTGTTTTTCCGCTATCTTTCCATTTCTGCAATGGGAGGAGTGTGAAATTAGAGCCAGAGTTTGATTTACAACCATTAAAAGGGAGAAGAAGGAGGAATCAAAGTGAATTTCTCAGTTGGTCTTTCAGTCTATCTGCTCTGCTCGGCACCCAGCGGGCAGCGCTGTGTGCATCCACGCTGGGATGGAGGAGGGAGGGGAGAGGGGGGGCGGCCGCGGTGGTGGTGGTGGTGGTGGGGGGGGGGGGGGGGGGGGGGGTCGCTATCACCAGCTGAAGTTATCTTTGGGGTCACGACTCAAATAGGTTAAGAATCACTGACCTAGAGTGAAATTAAGGACACGACTCAGAGTGATGCACAGTCCTGCTTCGTCGTATGCTTCTATTTTTTTAATATATATATATATTTAAATATCTATAATCCCCATGTGGTCCATTTCAACGCTTATCCAACGTCTGAAACACAATGCAATAAAGAGATTTTACTTCCCTCACATCATCATATTCTAAGAGTGGTGCATGAGAGTTACTTCAATGAATTCAGCATCCTCATGAATATTAACGTATGGAATCATTTCTATGATGGAAGCCGAGTGAATTTCGCTTGCGCGGCTGACGTCCGACAACGCCGCCGTATTCTTAGAAGTTAGCCGCTTATGAATAGACAAAATATTAAATGCAATATGCGCCACAATGCATTTCAATTAAAAGCTTGATTCTTCTCGCCGGAATTAAAAGGACATAAGCCGCTGGCGGGACTGGGATAATGGCGGGTGGGTCGGCTCCAGTCTGGAGGGCGGGACCGAACTGAAAGCGAACTAAAGGAGGAGAGCTAGAGCAAAAAGGCAGATTAGAGAACTAATTAAAGGGAATGGAGATAAAAGTTTAATTATTTCCTCTCAGCCCTTTTCCTCCCTCCTTCATTAATGACTTCCAGAGTGTTGGGGGGGGGGGGACGCACCCTCCTTCCTGTCACTTACAGGTCGACACACACGCTGAACTGTAACGCAGCCTCTCGCGTTCACAGGAAGAGCCGTCCTCGCTCACACGTCGTCTTCATGCGTCCAAACGGAGAGGCGGTGAGGAAGGGTCGTGGAAGGAGGAACAGCAGAGATCCCTGTCTTCGAAAGAACGCCGACTTCTCCTGATTCTCAGGACGCTGATCCACAAACTCTGATCGCACCTCGATGTAGCCCGTCGTAGCCTCGCAGCGCGTTGAGGGTCCAGACCCCGATTCTTCCATTCATTTATCCATCCATCCTCTATTTATCATCCATCCATCCATTAATCATCCATTCATCTATCCATCCATCTTTCTATTCATCTACTCCTTACTCACCCACTCATTTAGCACTTTGAGATTTGATCCAAATGTAAAGTGCATTATAAATGAAATGTATTATTATTATAATTATTATTATTACTCATCTATTCATCTACCAATCATCCATCTATCCATCCTCTATTCATCTATTTATCAATTCATCCATTTTTCGATTCATCCACTCATCTATCTATCATCCATCTATCTTGACTTCAACTCTCTTCCCATCCAACCCATTCATCCATCCATCCACCGCGTAATATCTGCTGGTTCCAGATCTGTCTTGTGTGATTATTGTGTAACTGCAGCTTCATTCTACGTTGTGAGTAAACTCGCCATACGACCAGTTTGTTTTATCTTCTTCAGAGAGATGAAGACGAGGGGATGCTGCAGTGAATATAAATCATGACCCCCTGGTGTCTGAGCTCAGACTAGGTTTAGGCTTAAACCTGAGTTATTAGATATAACCCTACAAAATCCTCAACATGCCAATGTTTGCTACCACCCGTATGAGCTGTCAATCATTTCTTCACATTGACGTCACTTTTGTGTCGCTGCGGAAATATTTTCTGGGTTGAAAAACTTCACGCCATCAAATGATATCAATATTCAGAAAGCCGTATGTCAATCTACATACACCAATCAGCCATAACATTATAACCGCTGAGTATAAGTCAAGACTAAACCTATGCTGTTGTCACTAACAGTAAGTGTATCTCCCCGAATGGTCCCCAACCCCCTGAGTGGTACAACCAATTTCCCTGATTGAACTCCTCTAATTAAGTGTAAAGTCCACGGTACTTTTTGTAAAAACGCTCCCCATAATGAAGTTAATATAAACTATTCAAGAAAAAGTACGATGCATACAAGACAGATTTTCTTGAATTGATTAATATGCCCCGAATTTCAGATTATCTCTGAAAGATTAAACTACCCCTGGTGCCGGAACTATAGGACCGACTTTTCCCAGAACAAATGCAGTTCTTTTTCGTGTTAGGATCTATGTGAGTATAGAATTTGACAAAGACCTGTGAGACATTTTTTTGAGTTACTATGTCGAGAACAAAGTGTTCTTCGTAAAAAGAATTCTATATTTAATATGCACAAAAGTTCGACTAAAACGGATCGATGGTTGCGAAATTATGGTCTGACATTTTTTAGAGATAATATTCCCCTTAGTTTTGGAAACATATAACCGAACTTTACCAAAATAAATGCAATTCTTCCTCGTACTAGTGTCTATGTGGGTATAAAATTTGAAAAGATTGGCAGCAGGTTGATTGGCACTCAAGGGTCATAAATGCATGTGAGAAGCTGAAGCTTGTCTGTACAATACCACTGAAGAACCATGTCTGATCCCACAGAAGAACCAAGTCTGATCCCACAGAAGAACCCTGTCTGATCCCAAAGAAGAACCTTGTCTGATCCCAAAGAAGAACCCTGTCTGATCCCACAGAAGAACCAAGTCTGATCCCAAAGAAGAAGCAAGTCTGATCCCACAGGAAAACCCTGTCTGATCCCACAGAAGAAATATTGTAGCACAAATTGCTACTTTGTAATTGATTTTGACAATATCAGAATGGTGGTTTTAATGTTATGGCTGATCGATGCATATATGGCTACAGACATATTTTGTCGGCACCTTCAAAACCAACCCACAGGGTTTGCGTTTGTTCAAGTTTTTTTTCTCCTTTGAAACAATGAAATTTGCTGACTTAAATGTGGCTGAAAAATTAGTCGTGCACAATTTTCTACGAAACTCCTCAGTGAAGGAACCAAAGAGCACGAAGGGCCGATAAGTCGGAACCCTCTCTCTCTCTCTCTCTCTCTCTCTCTCCTGGAATACATACAGTGTGTCACCACTGACGTATGCTTACGAGACTTGAGCACCTATTCTGCCACTTTTTGGTGATTAAATTGCACTAACACACACAAATACACACCCTCACACACACATACATACACACACACACCATTTAATATGGGTGTTTTGTATCAGTATGCAGAGTGCCGCAATCATAACACTGCATTCACAAAATAATCAGCAAGAACTTCCGTTTGGCTCTGTGTGTGTGAGAGTGTGTGTGTATGTGTGTGTTAATTGGTGTGTGCTTTTGTTAGTGTATAAGTGTGTGTGTGTGTTTAGTTAAACATGCTACCTGTGTCAACGCACATCTGTGAGTCACAACGCGTGTGTACACAGAAGAATAGTCCATACCACATATGTCAAACTCAAGACACTACAAATCCCAGAATGCATTGTGATAACCAGTGCGTCAACCAAGAGTGTCAGTCCTTCCTCCCTCCCCGCTCCTCTGCAGTCAGATACCTGCGTTTGTTCAGTCACCCTTAGAAACTTCAGGCTCATCTGAAGCCCGGGGGGGAGGCATGGGTGAGAAAAAAAAAATTGAAACACCAATTAATAAACGTATTAGTAAGTACTTTTAGTAAATAGAAGGCAATATTTGTCTGCTGTTGAGTTAAAAACGGATCTCTTTGGAATTTTATCTTAAATCTGACTGTTTTCTGTTCCCTTGGTTTGTGCATGATTCTATAAAATGAGTGTGGACTCAGTTTTATAGATTTTGACCCCACTGTAATTGGGTTTGACACCTATGGTCGATCCCCGTGACCTATGTTTCAAATTATTCACAAAAATCCAAGCGTTAACTCAAAAAATATAATTCAAAGAAACATGAATCATTATCATGATCATTCTTAAAATAAAACAGTTATTTTTCTATTTGTGGTTTCAGGGCTGCACAAATCTGGCAATGGAGACAAAATAATCTCTCATAGGTTCAAAATGTCAGTTTCAACAGTTATATCAATAATAAAGAAGTTGATAGAGAATGGAGATGTTAAAAAAACAGCCAGGAAGAGGACATCTCTGCAAACTGTCCCCACACACTGTGATGAGGATGGTGCGACCGGCAAAAGACGCTCAAGAGCAAAGAAAAAAGCCTCTGCTGTCGTCCACACAAGTTAAAGCTCCTACAGTTTGACGAACGCCACTGGGAGTTTCACTGGCACAAGGTCGGAGGTCATATGAGACCAAACCAGAGCATTTAGGGAGCAAACATCAAAGATGAGGGTAGCGTAACAAGAAAGAAAGCCATACAGAAAAGTCCCCCATACCAACTGTGAAGCTGTTGGTGGATCGCTGACGCTGAGGGGCTGTTTTTCTTTATCTTGTTAAAAGACATGGTTCCATGGACATAACGTCACATCCTCCATTTCCTCCTGGCCACGGTCTTTGTCCCACGCCGCCATCCCTTCATCTTCCTGGTTATGTCATGTGTGCAAAGTCAACAACTAACGGTCTGCTGTCACAGCATGTAGCCCCTCAAGACACACATGCACACACTGATCTGACAACAAAGTAAACATCTATGTGCTGACTGCCACGACACATCGCCCTGGGCGAGCTGGCTTCATACGCTCAGAGAGACATGGATGGATGGATGGATGGGGGATCTGTCATCTCCACGCCATCAGACAATGCAACAACAGAAGGAAAACGAAGGATCATCTGAGAGCGAGGAAAAACGGAGAAACATCTGGACAGATACGCTCTGAAAGGGATTCTTTACGCATCTTCAGTGCTGTCAGTTTGTCGACATCCAACGTGACGTGTTCTCCAATAAATATCAGACATAAACCCGTCGACTGACGGCGTTTCTGATCTGTCAACATCGCACGGGGGAGTCCATGAACCGATTTAAGACGTCGATGCCCGCAGGACTGCAGGGGATGTCGCTTTTAAGCTTAACATCAAAACAGACGATGATGATGAAATATTAGATTCAGTACAGCAACTTAAATAATTCTTCCCAAGTTATTCATAATATATATATATATATATATATATATATATATATATATACAATATAACAATTTCATTCATCAATTACATAATTATTATTAAATAATAGATATAACAAATATAAAAAGAATAAACCAATTTACTATACTAATTTAAATAATTATTTTTAAATAACATAACATAAATATGACAATAATAAACCAATTTACTATACCAGTTTAAATAATTGTTCTTAAATAATATTTATAATATGAATATTAATAATATTAAGTATATCAATAATATACCAATATACTAAATTAA
This sequence comes from Lophius americanus, assembly GCA_037951165.1. Taxonomy (NCBI): domain Eukaryota; kingdom Metazoa; phylum Chordata; class Actinopteri; order Lophiiformes; family Lophiidae; genus Lophius; species Lophius americanus. The sequence goes on along the minus strand of JBBDHG010000037.1, from coordinate 16,377,344 downwards.
AATAGTTCTTCTTAATAATATATAGAAAATAAATATAAATATAATATATCATTTTAAATCATTCTTCCAAAATAATTCATATGATAGTGATATGAAAATAATATACCAGTTTAAACAAACATTCTTAAATAATTTATAAAATACACATAAATATAACATATCAATTTAAACAATTATTTTATTGCAACAATTGTTGTTGTTTTTGTTTTTTGTTTGTTTTTTTACATGCAGCTTTATCATATTTTCTGATGCATTGTTTGCCTCCCTGACGTCTGGACGTTGATTTATTGTTTCGTTGTTGTCTTGTGTAACACTGGCTGCGCAACAATTTGCCCAGCGGAGATTAATTAACTTTTCAGTGCTCTTTGATGGCGGAGTGGGTTTCAGTCCTGAATTTGGATTTTTCCAAAAGTAATAATAAGTAAATTGAAGTTAGTAAGAAAGTAAAACTCAAAAACACAGATGAGTTCTGGGATGGTTCTGGAAGCAGTCCAAAGATTCAACAGATCCGATAAATATTGGAAGCTGGTTCCAAAAAGGGGTAAAGGGGGAAAAAACAGCGAAGACACGATCAACTTTGGTTGTACAGTTTGTACTTTCGTCTGTCCATCCATCCATACATCTTATCCATCATCCATCCAACCCATCTGTCTGTCCATCCATCCATACATCCATACATTTTATCCATCCATCCATCCATCAGTCCATCCATCCATACAACCATACATACATACATCTTATCCATCCATACGACCTATCTGTCTGTCTGTCCATCCATCCATACATACATCGCATCCATCCATCCGTTGGTCCATCCGTACATATTCCACTTATTCAGGGTCAGTTGCAGTGGCAGTAAGACAAACCCGATATTCCACGCATCCCTCTCCTCAGCAACACTTTCAGGTTGTTCCGGCCGACAGCGTTAGCTTTAAGGTTAGCTTTAAGGCTTAGCCCTGTCTTCATCCCAACGGGCCAGTACAATGGCAAAATAGATGTACAACAACAGATTCAACATGACCAACTGGGCCTTATTACGTCCCACTGGTTTTCAAAAAGGAGAAAATCTTCCTTATTGTATTTCGTACAATTTATTTCTTATATCACGGGCCTCAACTCAGTTGTTAGAATATCCATTCAACTCTTCAGACACAATCGAATGACGACCAGCCACTGGGAAAGTGAAATCCTTCACAACAATATTTGGCAGGCATTCCCCCTAAAATCAACAAAGTCAATCGCCGAATACTTTCCTTCTCTACTGCTCAGCAAAACAGCATCTGAAAACACTTTGATGTGATGAAACAAAAAAGAATGGCAGCGCTCCTACCAGTTTCTCTGGAGATCTGGATGAAGGCCTCCACTCCGCTTTCTCCATAGTTGCCCTCTGAGGCTAGCGTGGACACATAGTTCCACTCCATCGCCGTGACAATGTCCATCATGGCCTGGGCCTGGTACGAGTCAGGCGGCACCACGCGGGAGAAGAAGTCATAGCGGCTGTTGTCGCTTAGCTCCGGCGCCGTGGAGGCGTAGCTGATCTGAGGGATCTGGATAGTGAAAGAGGAAGGAAATCGGTGAGGAGAGGCTGAGGCTTGTTAATCATGTGAAATAGTTTCAGCGCTCTTGTCTCGGGTTTTTTCTCAAGCAATTTAATTTCATACTTATCATCAAAATCAATTTCTCTGCCCACCAGCGGAAGAAGAAATCCTTTAAGGAGTCGAAGAAAGGATGAATAAGAAGGTGATCATTCGCCCCCCACATCACCGCTTCATGCATGTTTTCATGAGACGTGTACGTAGGAAAGAGTCATAAATGCCTCAGACTCCCGGAGGGAGCGGCGTGATTAATAATTCTCTGTGATGTGATGAGAAGTTGTCATCGCAAATGTGGGGAAAGACAGCGGCAGACTCCAGACTCGGCCCAGAGGAGAGGGAGGGGCGATCAAGCCAACAGGTCCTGAAGAGGAGCAGTCATATAACGGAGAATCCGAAACGTGGTGTTTAAGTTGTTTTCTAACACAGGTGTCAGCGCCGACAGATTACGGGCAGAGAGACAATGTTGACTGTTAAAGGACAGAAATGAAAAAGACAGCGGAGACCAGAGGATACAGACAGACGGACAATAAGCCCAACAGTGAAATGTGAGAGCATGACAGAGCACACGCACACACACAGTCACACACACACACAGACACACACACACACGCACACTCTCTATTGCTGGTGATAGGTAGCGTAACAGGCGGAAGACGTCAGATGTCTTTTAGAAAGATCGATTCTTCTTCTGTCGGCACGGGACCATTTATTCGCAGACACACACGGCCGCGCGATGAACGGTCACGGCATTCACTGAAGTGAGATGAAACATAAGGTCTGACATCTGTCTGTCTCTCGGTGTCATCTGCTCCCTCACGCACAAACACACAAGAATATAAACGTCAACAAAAACGCCGAGCTCAGCAGAAATCCGTTGCCGTGGATGAAGAGATGGACAGCGTGACCGGAGTGTTTCTAAAGCCCGTAACTAACTGTATTCATTCCCTTTGAGCGTCATCTGAATACCACGCCAACCCGCATCTGACACTGTCGCCGCCGCTTAAAAAGGTCAGGGGGTCTTCCTGAATCTTCTAAAATTGCACGTCTTTATCGGCGAGCAGGTGTCGCAGCCTTGAAAGCCAAAGACATGATTTTTTTTTTTAGAACTGAAGCAACTCCAGGGATGGTGTTTCTTTTTAACCTAAGCAGTATTTGCTCACCTCCTCCGGTGCACAGGAGTTCAATCAGCTACGAAAGTTTGCACAACACATCGCTGGCGCGCGCTGTTACCATCGCTACAAGACGTTCACAGAGCCTGATGTCGGAGACTCGTCTCAGCGGGAAGACGACCTATAAACTGTCAAATAACTGCAGAAGTGCGTTGTATTCAAGTGAGAAGAATAAATGTCAGTTATTATTTTCTCCTTATACTCTTTGTTTTAGAAAGCGTATCAGTAATTCTGGATGGTGCTGTTAACGGTCGTTATTGGGTCTGCTTGTGTGAGAAGTTCTGCTCAACTGGACATGATTTGTTTGGTCAGCGCTGCGATTAGAATATAGGCCTTGAACTGTTTTGAATGTTTTGAACGCCTTGAACTGTTTTGAATGTTCGTTGATCGCCATCAGTGAAGATCAGCGAACAACACTGAGTGGACGGTGTTTCTTTTTTTTCTTCTTTTAGCAGGCGGACTTTATTTTGGAGGAAAATGTGTCATTTTTGATGATTTTCTGTTTTGCGAACAACCTTCCATTTTCATGTTGACGGGAGTTCACGTTTGGGACATTTGGGTATTTTCACCGCTGGCCCTCTCTGCTGGCGGAGTACAACTGGGAAACTTTCACAAACTTTGGGACGTCAATGTATAATTCATAGAGGACGGGTATAAATAAAAAATAAAATAAAAAACACAAAAAAATCAAAGCTGGGCCAGCAGAGAGAAACAATTGGTAAGACAAACAGCCTACATGCGTTTGTTGATCCGCGTTGTTTATACGTATGCAAATGTGTATTTGTGCATGTCGCACTTGTCCTTTTACTGCCCGTGTGAATTTAAAAAGGGGCAATATCCATTTCAAAGGAAAATGAATGCCTGCTTGTTGAAATCAGAGACATCCTTCTGTTTACTACGGTGATGGAAAAGTGGCCCTGTAACCTCGACCGAGCTGCTACTATGATCTTTTGTTATTTCAATTCCCAAAACTCGGATATTTTCAGACAATCACACACACACATACATACATACAAACACACACACATCCACACTCGAGCCCATCTGACTGTCATCCTTTCATCTTTTTTTCCCCCTGAGTCACCACTGAGTAAGGGGAGGAACAGCTCGGCGGGAGAGAGAGAGAGACAGAGAGAAAGAAAGAGAGAGAGAGCGAGATTCAGATTCAATGATTTTCATATTCAAGTCCCGTCACTGCCCCCAACGCCCACACCTGTGCTTTCTACACCCATGCTCCCGCAGATCCACAGACGTACTTGTACTTGTACTGAGCATGTCTATTGGCGTGCAACATTTTGCTGGAAATTGTTAGGGGCCTGTGAGTGGCGACAGACTCTAGGCTTTTCCAAAGCTTGCCAATTTGGAGTTGTAGTTAGAGGCGGGAAATGAACGGCTCGGTTCCTCCCACATCACTAGGGAAGGAGATTATACCTCAAATCCCTTCAATTCCGCCTTGCTCAAATGAACGCGTGCGTGTGTGTGTGTGTGTGTGTGTGTGTGTGTGTGTGTGTGTGTGTGTGTGTGTGTGTGTGTGTGTGTGTGTAAAGTATGCAGGATAAAAAGGGAAGGAGCAGGTTGAATCTGCAGTTTTTCAATCACAATCACAGTCGTCTCATTCAGGTGAGAGTTTGTTTCACACTGAACATAATATTCTGTTATTTTGCACGTTGCAGGAAACGTCGACAATCCATTTTGTTAAGATCTTTTTTTTATTCAAGGAGCATTGCTCTGTGAATGATGATGTCATCTACTCACGCCATCAGGTAGGTCAGGATTTTATCCCCCTTCATTTTGGAGTTTATCGCTGTTATTAAATGTTAGTTTGGTCACACACTGATATTTATATTACAAAAAAAAAAAAAAAATTTCAGGGCCACATAGACCTTAGTACGAGGAAGAACTGGAGTGAAGTTGGAAAAGATTGGTTGTATGTTTCCACCACTAGGCGTAGCTTTGTATCCAAAGGTTTTCGGGTCATAACTTCTCAACTGTCGATGCGATTTAGTCGAAATCTGGTGCGTATGAATGGACATGATCTTGTTTATATCATATTCTTCTGTAAAAGATCATATTTGGCTGAATAGGGGCAGCTTTTTCTGTGAAAAAACTAAAAATATGACATAATGGATATAATGGATACATCCTCATTTCATTTGAGGAGTTCAATCAGGAGGATTGGTTGTACAACGCAGGGGATTGGAGGCTTTTCAGGGATATACCCTTGATCAAGGAGATGACATCATTTAAGTCCTGCCTGTGTTCTGTGTTGCATCTGTATGTATTGATATCGTGTGTGTGTGTGTGTGTGTGTGTGTGTGTGTGTGTGTGTGTGTGTGTGTGTGTGTATGCGTGTGTGTGTGTGTGTGTGCGTGTATGCGTGTGTGTGTGTGTGTGTGTGTGTGTCAGCCGTAATGAAGCTGTCGGGGGCCAGAGTCTGATCATTATGTTGATAGATGGTCATGGTCTGGATCTAATTAACCCCACTGCATTACCCATATCCACAGCTTCGGATGTTACACACATCCACAACCACACAAAACAGTGTCCTATGAATGATTGGATGTGTGGTAGAACACACACACAGTTACAATGAGATGGTAACTGTCAGTCGGATACAGTGGGAGGCCAGGATCGATGGTGATTAGATTAATTAAACACACGTACTCCAGCTGAATGAACATTAAATTCACTTAAGTTTACCCCGTACCAAATTAGTCCGGCTACGACAGACAAATTGTGAAATATTAGAATTTGTGGCGGCTATTGCCGTCCTCGAGAGCAAGGTTTTATCCCTGAAATATTCCTCAATCAACTGTGATTTACAAACAATATCCCCGATTGAAATCCTCAAAATAATGATGAGAGTTATATCGGAGAAACTGCGTTTTTTTGAAATGAAAGCTCCCCCTAGTGAGTAAAACATTAACTTTCACAGTAAAATATGAAGACAGATCATCGTTAGTTGATTCATATTCACCAAACTTATCTCAAAAATCTCTAAATTATGGCCTTAAAACTTTCAGACATACAGCTCCCCCCAGTGTCCGAACTATACAACCAAGCAATTTAAATACAGTGTTCTTCATAAAAATAAAACTCAGTTCTTCCTCGCACTATGGTCTCCGTTGATATACAATTTGAAAATGATCCATGAAATCGTTTTTGAGTTATCGCGTTAACGCGAAGGAGCTGAGGCTGCGGCAATGACGATTCCATAGTATCCCCGACTATTCGGGGATATAATGACGCCTGACGTGGAAAATCGTTTCCAGACTGATGGTGAACATGTTTAGAGCAGATATCAGAGCGTGGAAAGTGAGAGAAGCTAATGTATGCCGCCATGTCGAACTCTGCTTCCTAAAAATTTGTTTACTTGGGCTTAATTTGACTCGACTCTCTAAAAGCCAGTTGTGGTCTGAATTTAATGAGGAAAGTTTTGGGGCTGCGGAAAGTTGATTTTCAAAGATGGAGAGTGTTTGGGTGTCATGTGTCTCCCCCTCTGTCCAACCCCATCGTCTCTTTCTGTGTCCATCTGCCTCCTTTTCACTGGTTGGAGCCTTTTCCTCAATTTTTATTCACCTTCCTGGTTTCATATTTACTGTGATTCCAGCTTATTGATTGGTTTAAAATAAAACATGTAACTATATATATATATATATATATATATATATATATATATATATAAACATACATATATATACATATACATATATGTATATATATACATAAACAATTTTAGTAAAAATATAGGTACACTGTAAATCTTTTTGAATAAAATGAGAATCAATTTTAAATAATACCTTGAAAAACAGTTTTTCACAAATATACATTGTATTTCTGTCACATTTCTTTAGAAATGAAGGAATGTTCTGCCAAATGGTTAAAAGTAGTTTTAGTTTTTTTGTTTTACCATCATTTTTAATGTATATACTAGCAAACATTGGTCATTTAGACAGAATAATACGTTTTCACAGTAATAACTTAATTGGAACATTATGATATTTCTCTGTTATTCTTCTGCTATTGTGTCAACAGTTTGCATTTTCACTGTAAAAACTCTGTTTTCAACATACTCTAACTGTAAAAACAAAAACGTATTCATTGATTGTCGATTCAGGGTAATTCACTGTTATCATCTACTGTCTCTGCTGCTTCTTTCCCGGATAAAAGGGCGGAGGGAATAGTCCTCTTCAAAAACAAAAGTTGGAAGAGGACAAAAATGTTCTTTCTTTGACAAGAAAACAAAAACATGTAAGACGAGATGAAAGAAAGGAGGTGTGGAAAGCAGATAAAAGAGAGACACCGGCGGAGAGAGAAGGGCTCTAGAGAAACAATGGAGAAGGTGGCTGAGGAGGAGGCTGAGGAGGAGGCTGCAAGGAACGAGAGGTACGGAGAGAGAAAAGATGACATTGAAGCATTTAATGGGAGCGAAGAGAAAGAAAAGTGACAAACAAAGAGAGGGAAAGATGACAGAGAGGATGCATAGCAAATGCATAAACAGAAGGGAAGGTGAAGCTGAGAGGAGAAACTACGGAGGTGGAGAGGACAACGTAAAGAATGCGGATGGAGGACAGTGATGGAAGGTAAACCTTCTTTGAAAAAGATGTGGGCTGGAGGGAAACGAGAAGAGGTTAAGAAAACAGACACCGAGAGAAGATGAAAAACGAGGAGAAGAATGCAAATGACCAGAAGGGAAGTGACAAAGATGAAAGCCAGGAGTGGAGACAGAGAAAGAAGAATTAGAGGGAAGAAACAGAGATAAAGCCGCCGAGCTGGACTGATTTAACGTGTAAATGAGACTCAACTAACCTCCAATCACTGATCCCTGGATAACTCATCAAGATTAGACCGCCCCACGTGTTCTGGTCCAGTCATTGTAAACAGCAGAATCTACACTCAGTGGTGTCCTCGTCATGAATCAACCCTCCGCTAGACGAGAAGAATTAGAGCTTCTAATATCTTTCCCCAGACTTTATCTGGGACATCTGAGCGTGAGGTGCGCCCTGAATTTACGGCCCACCCCAGAAACTCGTTCTCCGGAGTTTCCCAGCAGGTCCTTTGCAGACTGTGGCTTTGAAAGATGTTTCCTTCATTATTTTCGACCCACCTTTAGCCCACTTTCAGCTAGCTATTAGCTTTGCATCAGCGCTATGAACATGCGGCATTTAGCGCTATTAATAGCAGTTTAAGCCATTTTTGCATAAGCTGTAGTGGCATTTACAGTACAGTAAGCTGAGATGCAAAAAAAAAAAGGTCTTTATTGTCTGTACCCATGATCTTCAATTCAAATTTTACGTTAACAAGTTGAATTTTGTACTTTGCGGTACTGTTATCAAAAAAAAAAAAAACATCACGTTCTTAATAGAAAGAATATAGTTTTTCTCTAAAACCTGTGCACCGAGATTTTTGTCAGAAAATCATGTGATCACAAACTCACTGAAACACATTTCCGGTCCTTTTTCATATTCTAAGGTTCGTCTGTTTGACTAGGAAGTCTGATTTGGTGAAAAATTAGTTCCTGTCTTAAGGTGGTATAAATGTGAGGTGACACAGCCATAAAGGGGGTCACAAACGAGTGTACTTCTAGTCCCAGCCCTTAGCCCGGAGAAATGGGGAGGGTTCCGTCAGGCAGAGCATCCGGAGTAAAACCTTTGCTAAATCAACGTGGGGGACCTGATTACCGAACCAGATCCGTTGGGGTCCAGGTGAACAAATACAGTTACTAGTACTGTTAGCCAGCAGGGTACTGGAGGTAACTATGGATAGAAACAAATTATCTGCCCTGCATCCCTGAAAAGGAACAGCCGAAACACAAAGAAGAATAAATATGAGTAGAAACAGGCCTAATTCTCTTGTAGGTTCTACACAGAAATGATGAATGAAGAAAAGTTGTAGAGCTGCATAAATCTGGCAATGGATACAAAACGATCTATCAACAGTTAAAAATGCCAGTTCCAACAGTTAAAAAAAAGGTACAAGAAAAAAAAGTAATCTGCTGCTCTTTCACAGGTACAAGTATACCAACCCATCGCCTCGGCTGATCTAGATTTCAGGACAAACCCTTTAAAAGGGCCGCACTTAGTGGGAAGCATTCAGAGGTGCGGTGATCAATCTGCATCTGCTGCTGGTAGAAGGTCGCAGGGTTGGCTGGAGGACAGGGATTTACAGGTGATCGAGGTGGTTGTGGCTACACATATAAATGCACACACAAAGACAAAGTCCCAATTTTGGAGTCAATGCACAACTCACTGGGATGGTATTGGTACCTCAGCACACAAACAACTACAGCCAATGCCGATACCACAGATGTGAGGCGGTCCAAAGAGAGATGTGAGGAGGCCTGAACCCTGAGGCGATGGCCTTTAATAAATCTCTGTCAATACAATTTCACTTTCTCTCTCTCGCACAATCACATCCGTGTTTCCTTGCAGCAACAGCCGTTTGTTCTATACCTGCATTGAAAAGACACAAACACAAGTCTAGTAATGAAACGCAACAATCATTGAAGGACGGACGACACCCATTCATACACACAATATGAGGTTTTTTTTTTCTCATATACACAAGTCACAATGTCTATAGGGCAGCGGTTGCTCAGGAGGTAAAGTAGTCATCTCCTAATTCAGTTCAATTCCTGGACAACCTCTGGAGTCATAGAGTCCTTGAGCAAGATCTTGAATCCCAATTTGCTCCCCTGGTGACTGACAGGAGCCGCCCACTGCTTTTCAGGAATGGGTCAAAAGGAAAGAACTAATTTCACAAGGTTGTACTGCACTTATGTCAAACTCAAGGCCCATTAGTCAAAATTACGTAAAACACTACTTAATAAACATGTGTCAGTGCTGCCGAGTTAAAAAGGAGAAACACTTTAAGTTGCTTACATTTAATATGAAACACGCCTGGGGGCTGTTCATGCTCCTGACTGTTTTCTGAGGTGCAGCTGCTCCTGACTGCTGGATTAGATACAAGGAGCATTAGTCTGTTTACTGTTTTATTGTGGAAGGAGACAGAAATCTGTATAGCCATTTACCAAGTGTTGTTTAAAGCTTCCTTTTTATTGATATTGTTAATCAAAATCGGACGTTAGATGCAAGTTGTTACTTGAAAAATATCTTTTTCTGGCTGTTCTTGATGCCAGAAAACAAATTCACTGGAAAATGATTCTCTGAATCTCTGCGAATGTGGAGGGGGACAGAAATTAGCCACGCTGATCTTTTTTTTTAATTTATCTGGAATTTGATTATTTTCTGTACCATTAGTTTGTTAATGATTCTATTAAATGAGTAAATAAATAAGAACTAAATCTAAACTAAATACCTTTGATTACACATGGCCAATTTGGATTCATTCCGGCCCTTGATGTGGACTCATTTTTTAATCCCGGCCCCCTCTATGATTGAGTTTGACATGCCTGTTGTATTCTGTAGAACATACTTGCCACAGTTACCGCTCAGGCTCAATTATATGCTTCACGATATGGGGCATCTATTGATATCAGTCACATCTGTCCAATCTCAGTGACACACCCTCATGGTTAGCCCACCATAATCTCTGATGTCTTCTTTTTTTTTTTCATTCACCAGATTCCCATCTCCACCCAGTCCTAACGGATACATCAGCCTGATCATTCATCATTTTATCCATTATCCAGACTCCAAAGGGGGGAAATGCTGCTGCTAATGGGAGAGACCATTCGATCACAATCTCCCTGAAGAGTTTGAGCACCAAATATTCTGACTTATTATCAAATATCATCCGTTGTAATAAACATCCACATTGTCTTCATTCTCAGTATGTGCCCATTAAAATAAAGTATACATCATTATTATGATTATTAATATCAGTCACAAGGACAGTTTAACAGGTAAACAGAAAGTTATGTCAACCAAATGCTTTCCTTACTAATCTTAATTACGGCTGTAAAACAGCCAGGACTGACGATCAAATGCAGAACCATTGAGTAAAAAGTTAAATAAGTGAGATACCAAACTTTATGACATATAGAAGGATTTGGACCTGCCAGGTGACAAAAGTTGAGGAACAAAACACCACAAGCTTGTGGATTAACGCACTTTATCACGTCTGACAGTTATGGAGAAAGCCTCCCTATTTTGCTGATTATGTGGTATCTATTATCTCTGCAGGCGATGAGATCAATATTGGATAGTCATCAGCCTAAGTTGGTGTGCATTCATTTAATTTTCGGCAAACGTCTGTAATGGAATGGAGGGAAACATCATGATTAGAGACTGATTTGATGACTCATGCATCCAAGGAATCTACTGCATGACTAATTTGGCTGATTGTAGCCTTTCATGATGCGATCACTCAGCTCATAAGTGTTCCCTCCTCCGTCTTCATCATGTCAGCCTTGCTTTTTACCTCTCTCACTGTCTCTCAGGCAGACACAAACACTTCAAACTTTTTTTTCCTTCTCCCTCGGCTTGTTTGTGATACTCAAACAATACATTCCCCTGACAGCTGTATCATTTATGCAACATAAATCTCATGTGCAGTGACAAACACAAACACACATACTGCAATGTTATAACCCCAGCAGAATTAAGGAATCGCCGCCGTCACATCACTGCAGATCCTTTGTGTTAGCGCCATAACTTAAAAGCCATTTTACAGATCATTTTCAAATTTTATAGCCCAATAGACATTAAGTACAAGGAAGAACTGGATTCATTCTGGGGAAAATTCATAAAAATATATCCAACACTAAGGGGAACAAAGAATATCATACTTTATTGTAGCATTTCATATTTTACTGACTAGGGAGATCTTTTTTGAAGAAAAAAGCTGCTTCTCAAGCATTGCTTTACTTTAGTACAAATTGAATACGTATGCGTCGCCCCGAGGGGATCTATCTCATATACAATGTGTTTTACTTTCATAGTGCCGTTATTTTACTCACCAGGGGGAACCGATTTAGTCCAAATTTCCTGCATATGAATCGGCGCAAGGAGGACTCAAAGATCTATAAAGTATATATGAGATTTCACTCCAGTACTTCATATTTTACTCACTTTCATTAGCTTTCTTTCCAGAGAAAACTGTGGACATTTAATTTGAGGAGTTCTATCGGGGGGTTTGCTTGTATAACAAAGGGGGTGAGGGACTTTTTGGGGTTATATCCTTGCCGTTGGAGATGACAGCATAGATTTATAAGTCAGTCAGCTCATGATAGTGTGTTTGTGCAGTCAGACACCTGCTGCTTCCCCTCTCTGTTTTCTCAATCTCCCACAATTAAACAGAAGAGCTAAGCGAACAGTGCTTCATTGTATGTTTGGTGCATGATAGTGTGTTTGTGTATGATGGTGTGTTTGTGCATGATAGTGTGTTTGTGCATGATGGTGTGTTTGTGTATGATGGTGTGCGTGAATACCTGGTTCACCGGTCAGGATTCATTCTTTGTGTCCCTACATCCTGTTGTGAAGCTTCAGCTACATTCAATAAATCGATTTTCTCCCGCTTACCCGGGATCAGGGTTGCGGTCGCAGTAGGCTAAGCGGGTATTTCGAATGTCTCCCCCCCCATCAACACTTTCCAGCTCATCCTGGGAGGGATCCCTGAAGTGTTCCCAGGATGGATGAGATATGCGATGCACCACAGTGTTCTGGGTCTACACTGGGGTTTCCTCAAAGTTGGATGAGACTTTGATCTCATTTTCTTTGAATTCACAAATATAGTCAGCCAAAGAAAGAAAGAAAAATAACAGTATGCACACCTGCTGGCATCAGAGTATTAGGAAGACAATTATTCCCTAGCAACACACCCATTTAGCCTATATTCCTTTTGTTTCACTTCTACTTGAGCCTCATAATTTGATGAAATATAATTTAGCAGCAAATTAAAGGAAAGGAAAAGTTTCATCCTTCAGGTTCTGGTTACATTGGGTTAAGTTATTGTTGCATTGCAAGTGTGTGCGTTTGATATTAATTCATTTATTCATATTGGCGGGAGGCGGGACTTCTCCCTGCTCCTTGTTTGTGAATGGGTTTGTTTTGATTTATTACTCAACACACGCTTGTTGACCCTTCAATGAGATGCTCATCATCTCAGCAGGCGACCTCTTCACATAACACATGATGCATCTGTGCCAGGAGGCGTGTGCACGTGTGTCATCATTTAAAGTCCTTCATCATCTCTGCGGATGGAACATATTCGCTTCTAGTTTCCTTTGCTCTTTACCTCGATTGAGGTAGCACTCTGTTTTGAATAAACGTGTGATGGAGTTTGATTATAATTCTCCACTGAGCGTGACGAAAGCTTGTGTTTTCTGTTTCTTCCACCGTTTCTATTGTAAACACACTGTAGATGTTGTATGTTACACATATTATTAATTAATGCAAATCAAACGGCAGCAATAGACAATCAACTGAATGTTTTAGGGTTGTTATTTTTTACCTTTGCCATGGAAGGAGATTATTGTTTTCACTCCTGCGCGTCTGCCTGTCAAACTGCCCACCCGCTTATTTATCTGTCTGTCTGCTTCTTCGTCTGTCTTTTAGATTGTTTGTTTTCTAAACAAGCTTAAAGAATTCAGGACATATTTTCATGACATTTCACCCAGAGGTAGGTTTTGGCATATACTGAAGGTGATTACATTTTGTTGATTTTATGTGTTTTGCAACATTTAAAATAAAGTAAAATAATAAGTTGTTTGGAGTAGTGACATCACAATGTGGCCATAGCTGCCTTTGCTATGGTCACTAGATGTTTCTTTGGGGGCTCAGTTTAAAGGGTTCTATAGATTCCTTTAGAGGTTTATTTTGAGGGTGGAGTTGGGGCTCAGTGGGCTGAACAGAGATGCTGAAGTGGAAGGCGCAGGAGATGAGCTGCTGAATAGTATTTGAGAGATACTACAGTTCTTTGGAGTTGACGTAGATTTAGGACATAAATGGAGAATTCTGCATGAACTTTTCCTCAACTTACTGAGGTACTGTTGTGTCTTGGCAGAGGTGTTTTGTCGCCGAGAACTTTTTCTAGTTAATGTTGTTTTAATACTTTTTTAAAGATTCGTTTTTTAAAGCACTTTGAATGGCCCTGTTGAAGTGTGCTATACTGATAAAACTCCCTCACCTAAAAGGTTACCAGTCCTTTTTGGTCGCATATAAAAAAGCCCTTTACTCTATTATTTCTCTAAAACTATGTATCTGTATGTAAAGATTTGGTCGTATTGTATCGTATCGTGTCGCATTGTACCGTGTGTAGGGCAGGTTTTATGACAATTCTCAACTGAGAAGGTTTGGTCGCAGCCACAAAGCCTTTACCCAGTGGTGGGCTTCCAGGGCCAGCAAAACCCCCTCTGCTGCTCTAGACATTCTCAGAATCAGAAAATTATATGTTTATAGTTAAATAAAACTTTAAATTGAGAAATTGAGAAAATCTATGACATACCACATACATTTTAAACACTAGTTATCTGATTTGAAACAATAGTTTCAACCCATCAGTCTTTGAAGGTCATTTCATTGCCTCTCTCCTTGGCTGCTGTATTTTATCCAGTCATAGTTCTCCACTGCTGTGTCCAGTTGGAATATCTACTCTAAGGCCTGCAGAATTTGGAGTGAATCCCTCGTCTGTTAGAACAGCAGTAGGATCTTTGTTGACTGTCATATTCTTTATCCAATCATATTTCGAATTTGTCACGTTGGGCGTGTTCATTGACATTCCTGGTCCTTCTGGCTTACCTGTCCTTCTGTCAGTATTGGGTATGCAGAAGGCAGGCTCTGAGCTCAAGTTGAACCTGCCAACTTTACTTATTGGCATGTTTAGCTTCCATGTCAATGGAAAAGTACCTTATAATAATATTTAACGGTGCTGAAAGGCGGCGTATCCATATACAGCCGTCACGGCTTGATTCTTATTCGGGCTTTATACAAGAATAAGAACCTATTTCCTATAGTTTTTATACAGTTTCTCTAATACAGAGAAATAATTTCACTACATTGTTCTGTGTATGGCTGTATGTGATCAATACAACAGTGTCTTCTAGTTTACACCGTAAAGATCTATACGGTCATTGGATCAGGATATGAGTAATGTGATAGTGTTTTCCATCCTAATGCACAAATAAATAATGAAAAGCCCCTAAAACTGGACAATAATGCACTGCTTGTACTGGACTGGATTATATCACAAAAAAAAACACCTCAAAATGTGGTCTCAAAATTACCATGCACTCGAATCAATACTTCTGTGACAGATTTTCAATACAGCTGTAACATCATTAATTTTCTGACTGGGATTTTTAATGACTACACAGCCTGGCTGGTGAAGTTGGCTTCCCTGCAGGTTGTAAAGATTGTAGTTCCAAGAACTTTGAGTGTTTTTTTTGTGGGCTTTTTTGCTGATGAGACGTTTTCTTGATTTTTATTCAAAATGAGTGCTTAGGAATGTTAATGATTCAGCTCTGGAGGTTAACTTGCATGGGGGAATTCGGATGTGACCTGCACTTGGAATAAAGTATGTGTTAAGGAGATTATTACCTGCCAAACTTGCTAATTAGGTGAAACCATAGTTAGAGGTGGGTGCAAGTGTAAATATTATGAGTTTGTGGTGACCATTTGGTATTATAAACCCATAAAAATATGTCTTTCCAAGCATATACAGAGATCTGGAAAGAGCCATGAAAATCCTTTCACTGGTATACAGGAATCAGAGCGAGCCTGTAAGGAAGCAGCTGTTGCGTAAGGAAGTGTTGTTCCAGGTCCTGCAACAGTGACATTCTCGTAGATATGGTAGAAGGTCGTGCTATCTGGATGTTCTCAAACACTATGTTTTTTGGGGGAATGAGCAGACAGCTATTTCCCACCTCTGAGTGCAGGCAGAGAACATTTTAAATAACAGGTCAGACGTTTTCTACCACAGACGACCAGGATCATCCCTGGAGGGGATCCTGTTCTGTGAGTAAAAGGGCAGGATGTAGTGGCATTAATTTTTTTTTTGTGCAGTCTAGAAAAACCCTCCAGATATAAAGTTAGACTCAAGGGACAAAGTCTCCGTCCCGTGCTTTTAGGTTAAGGCTTTATTAGGTTTGTGGACGTATGAGCGATGCTTTACCTTCATGTAGTTGATTTAGGATCATAATAACTCCATTCTTATGTTTCGACCTGTTTAACCTTTTAATTATATATGCATAGAAAATGTTTCTTTGCATATTTTATTACTTAGGGAGATTTATTCATTTAATATCTACGACACTTTAAATTGGACGAAATCAAGAGGTTGTTTGTTCAAGCATGTTTCTATGTACTAAATAGGAAATCAAACTTGTAAAAATAAGTCAAACATGACATTTTGTATTTCAACGAAAAGTCCACTTTAATTAGATTAGCTAACCCTTTTGGTAAATCTTTTTTCTTTCTTTTTTAATTGTTGGACTCTAATTAGACTTTATTTGGGTTGAAATAAGTTACATTATTCTGTTTAGTTAGTGCCCAAAAAGGTCCTAATTATTAAAAAATTATTAGGAATTTTCAATATTCATGGTTAATTTTCCTCCTCTGTGGCCCCTTTGACCTGTGGTGTCCCCCAGGGCTCCGTCCTTGGCTCACCTACTATTATAGTACATATATGGTGCCACTGGCTCATATTATAAACAGGTTCAGTCACATTTTTCAATAGGAAATAGACTCAAAATCGATCAGGCAAACCGTTGAGGAAGCCATTAAAAGGTTACAGTAGAGCTATTTTCTCTCCACTTTCACAACAATGGCCAAACACAGGCTGGCTACCGTATCTACGTAGGATCGGCATGTCAAACGTTTCTACACAGGCTGCAGAAGAGAGAGTGAGGAACTCAAATAGAGTGAGGGATAAGTGTTTCTGTTTTAATACAGGCAGCAATAACCACCACCAAAAGTGACCTGGTATGATTTGAAACTAATTAACCTACTTTTAATAGGTTAATAACCTAGAAATTACCTTTTGCGATTGGCTGTAAAATGCTGCCCATCAACGGTGATACTGTTCCTGTTCTAATTTTCTCAAATTGAATTTATTTCCTACTTTACCCACCAGTTTGAGCGTTTAAGTGTGTTCAAACTAAAGTAGGTCAAAATGAAGTACACCACTAGTACTACAAAGAACCCTCACATGGAGTGATTCATTTGAAAAAAAAATCCCATTTTTAGTTAATTGCAAAAGCTAGCAAGTATTTTTCAACAATGTGAAAAAACCTGATATCGTGGTCATAAGTTTCAATCATTTCAGCAGTACTGTGTTTGAGACAACACAACACTGTTTCACTTCACACAATATGCAATTAAGTATACACAGATGAAGTATAATACCAAATGCATGTATAAGTACACTAACACATAGTATATTACCATAGACTAGTGTATTAAAACATATTATACTGTTACGGCTGTTAGGTTTAATCTATTTGTATATTTCAACATGTTAACCTGATGTTATAGTGGGACTTCCTGCTCACCAATTAGGATCTATGTTAAACGTCAGAAACCAACCGAGAAGAGGAAAGGTTGACCAGCAATGACACTGCTGTCACGTATTGACCGATACAAGGGTTTTGGCCCGAGGGCTAGCCTACAGAACGCATGCCGATACAGAAGTTCTTTACCTCCATAACGTGAACCTAGTAGCTCTGTGTGATCATGTTAGCTTCCATTGTGAGGCTAACCCTCTACTTGTGTGTGTTTTTTAGCCTTGTGTTATTTGGTGACTGTATCAGTGTCAGCCTTGTGCTCGTTGCTAGTTGTAAGTGTGTTAGCCTTATGCTAACAACTAGCTGTGAATGTGTAAACTTAATACCAATTATAGCAGGTGGCACTATCAACTGTGTACAATTGCACTTAGCACAAAGCGAAGGGGTGATCTGCCATTTCTTAAATCATCTTACACTTTTGCAGTGATAAATTCCCCAAACTAGGTCTATGCTGTTGTTCACAACAGCAAGGGTATATCCCCGCAACACCCCAAATACCCTGCATTTTACAAGCAGCCCCTTGATTGAACTCCTCATACGTGAAGTTTTGTCCAAAATAACTTTTTTTTTTGGTAATATATCTCCCCCTAGTGAGCAAAATATAAAGTATTAGAGTAGATATCTACAAGAGAAATCTCCTTCGGGCAATTCATATGTACCAAATTAAGACTAAATCGGACCAATGGTTAGGAAGTTATGGCCCAAAACTGTGTTTTTTATGTGAAAACACGCTCTTCCTTGTGAGCAAAATAGGAATTATTAAAGAAAAATGAGGTTTGTAGAAGAGAGATCTCCTCATGTTGATTCATAGCCAACAAATTTGGTCTAAGTTTGAAAGACAGTTGAAAAATTAAGTCCCAAAGGGGTTTGAAGAGAAGCTCCTCCTAATGTCAGAAATATAGGCAAGTATGAATGCTGATGTGTAGTACAATAAATAAAAGAATAATGTATAAATACCACTATGTAGAAGTAGCAGTATACTTAATATATGTGAGCCATGCAAAAGGAAACTGGCAGTCGTGAGTTTTCACTATAAAATTCTATTTTTCTAATATTCTAGTAGATGAAAAGTATGGTAATGATTTGATTTCAACGGCTGATTGTAGCGCAGTCGTTACCTCGTCAATCTGGTAAGTCATATCCTCATTTTCTTGTATTATGTAGCAAAAAAGAAAGGAAAAAAAGCTTGCTATTTTCATACAAACTGCTCCCGCCCCGACATCTACAGCGTTAACGAGAGTAAATCCCTGAATGTTTATGCTACTGCTGATTAAAGCCATTCGAAATTTTGCGAATCAAACGGCTCGTTGCTGCAGGAGTAGTCGTGCCACAACCCAACAGCAAAAAGCAGCAACAGCAAATGTATTCTGACATGACGGTGTAGCAGATGGCGCGACATCACACTCGTCATTTGTTGTGCTCTGAAGCGGCACTAAATGGTCATGCAGGCGGGCGACAGGTTAACAGAGTCAGATGGAACGGGACGGTGGCTGTGGGGCTGATATACGAGAAGAATCTACGCAAATGGAAAGCATCAGCTGAGTTTGGTGAGCAAGAATTAGTCACCGTCACCAGAAATTAGCCTGAAATATGTCACCTTGTATCAATGTAAATTCATTGGGACATATTCACAGGTGCTTGTAATAATAATAAAAAACAGACCCACGCTGTCGTCCCCCATCAATACGTGTACATCCCTGAAAAAAAAATTAGAATAATACATTGCCCTGTACAATCAATCCAACCTGTTTGAACTCCTAAGATTAAATGTGAAGTCAGGAAAAAAAGGGCTTTATTAAAAAAGAGCTCCACTTAATGAGTCAAAAAATCAGTATAAAACAGGATATTTACAAGATACGTCTCATGGAGTCGATCCATACTGACCAAATTTGGACTAAATCGGACCAACAGTTTGGAAGTTTTGTGCAAATAACAGTGTTTTTGTGAAAGTAAAATGTGAACTTCTGTTGTAAAATATGATATATACATAACAAATCGCTGGATACAGAGTATAACTATATAATAGATGATATACATTTACAGTAACATACATTTACAGTAAAATATATATATATGTACATATATATATATATATAATTTTATCTATCTATCTATCTTTCTTTACCGAGAGACAGAGAGAGAGAGAGACAGAGAGAGAGACAGAGAGAGAGAGAGAGACAGAGAGAGAGAGAGAGACAGAGAGAGAGACAGAGAGAGAGACATGAGGGAATTTGAGAAAAAAATGTGTGAAAGATCACAAGAAATTCTTGCTGGCGATGCGAACAGAAGAGAGAGCGTGACAGTGGGTGAGAATGACTTATGGGAAAAGGGGATTTGACGGGAGTCGGTGAGCGTGAACTGGACAATATGATGTGGTTAAAAAAACCACGATTGCCTTTTTGCCCCCAGTCTGGGGACGGTGGCAGCTGGGAAGTTATGACTGTGTAGGTCCACCTGTCAAACAGTATCGCAGGTTTCCAAAGGCGAGCACAGGAGGACAGAAACCTCCCGTGGAGCAGAATTGATCTTGATTTTTCAGTTTGAATAAAGGCCATATAAGCGGGCCCCTCTGTCTGACTTTTTGAGCATCAAGCAGGAGGCGTCAAAAAAAAGAATAATCCTGTTTGACCGTTTACATGAGCAGTGATCTAATTGGAAATGGTGTTCAGTGCGCCGACACATAAATCAGAAGAGCTTTCGATAGCTGACTGGCGAGCACAAAAGCAACCTATAAATGAGAGTTTCATCAGAGGGTGGGCGTCCAGAATGTGGTCGAGGCACTTTTTGGTGTTACTGTGATGCTTTTAATGGAAAACAGCTAAATAAGAACTCAGGTTTACCCCTGTGCTGGATGCAAGAGGGAGAGAGGAGAGTTGTCGGTACCTCTGAGTGGTTTTTATCTGACTAACATCACACCTTCATGACTTTAGCAAACATTAAGTTATTGGTGAGGCCGTGATGTTTGGTAAACTCACCAGAAATGTTGGGTTAGCATCAACACGATCCGAGGTAACGCTAAAAGCAGAAACTCGTCATCACGCACTTATATTCTGAAAACCCGGATCCACCGATGGTCAGACACTTTCATAGAGGTCTATCTATTTAATTGAATCATTGTTGTATAAAACGTTTTGGTCATAGATAAATAAATGTAGTTAACATCATCCATAGCTTGAAGCATAAACTCCTCAGACTTGACATCACAATCACTGCAAAAACAGCCCCGATCACACGGTAGACGCCGACCCCCTCATGAAACCCTCATCTATTGGCCACTTTAGCGATTATCTGATTGATGTGTCAGTGCATGTAGACACCATTTCTGATTGGACAATACTCCAATTGTGATCCAGAATTGGCCAAGCGAAAGAAAATTAGTTCTTCAAAAAATCGTCCACAAATGCATGAATCCTGACTGGGAAGCTTTCTGCTTTCTTGACCAGCACCTCCACCTGCCTGCTTCTCATGTCGACCCATCAAAGTCAGCAGGTCTCTCTCTGAATTAATTAGGTTCCTGGAGACGAGTACCGGCAGCGAAGTTTGGAGCTCAGGGGATGGATACAGAGACGGGATAGGAGACCTGCCGAGGTGTTAGGACAGTGGTGTCAATAAGTGAAGGGGGGAATCAAGGCGCTGAGAGACCGCAGGGGAGGCAGGAAGCTGAGATGAAAGCGGATCGTGCGATAAGGTTGTGTTCACTGAGAAATGGACGGGACATGAGTGAATTTTTTAATTGGCAACTCGCAGAGTTTGCTTTCAAGCCCTTGCTGGTACTCCTTTTATTGAAAAGTTTTCTCATGAAGATGTTGGCGATGTTTGAGTTATGCCTATTTTGTTGTTCCCTACTGTTTATTCCAACAGAGGTTCCGATACTGCTGAAACTAGAAAACGGTTGCTGGAAGTTTTTAATTAGAGAAGTGCCTGAAACAGATTTAATGAACGTCGTATTCACTGAATTACTCTTGTGATTTACAAAACTTGCACTACTTTATTTAAGAGAATGAGATCTATTACAAACAAACAAGCCATTGACTATAAAGGAAGGAACCTGTTTTCGGCAGCAGAACAAATGAGCTGATCTTAACTATAGAAAGTTCCTCTGAGCGCCACCATACAGACCCTGTTCGGGCTTTGCTTTAAAATGCGTTTTGGGCGATTTGTTCAGATGTGGAAGGCGAGACACATCACCGTTTACACCTGTGTCTCTCACGCGTCTCTAAATCGGTCCAGCTCAGATTCCGTTACTACATCACTTCCGCTACAAGATGAAAGTGTGTCGGTCGCTTTGAAAATCTGGCACTTTTCAAAGCGCCAAATTTGTTAAGCTAGCTAGTACGGGCTACTTAACAACTTGAAGATGTTTCCAGATCTAATATACATGTACGGACGATTTCACCTTTTGATACTGAAAGGACAAAGTCATATGCATCTTGCTAAACAGTGACAAAAACGGAAGAACGTTCAGTCCAGTGCATTGCTAGCGCCACATCGTCTAGCACTGATAACGTATTTTCCACTTACGTCCTTGTCGGCTCATCAGGACACATTAACGTTTACAATACAAAAAAAATTAGCTCAAATGCCTCCCTGACCACCTCAAAAAGTGGTCTGAGTGATTGGATCCCAATGTGCCTTGATGGTTGTTTACACTTGTATTTAGCAATGTCCGTCGCTGTCCACTTGTGACCCAATCGTCCAGAACGCATTTTAAAACCGAGTCTAAACAGGGTCACAGAGACACGCAACCATTCATGCTGACACCTACAGGCTATATTAGAATGGTCTTTATCTTTAGACTTTCAGGGGGGGGGGCATACACACTCTACACAGCAAAGCCCAACTCAGAACTCACACCCTCGTGTTTTTTTTCTTGTGCTGTCCATAAAGCAGAGAAGACTTACATCTTCCGTGCGTCTCTTTTTATGGGAGGTGACTCTATAAATCTACCTATTTAAAAGCTCCTCATATAGAGAACATAAAGTGGAGAGCATGGACCAAAGGAAACATAAAGCTTTTGTGAAGTGAATAGGAACCAGGATTGAGCGACTCTTTGAAAGAATCCTGAAACGAATCGGTCAAGACGGTTAGAATCTATTTTTGTTTTGCCTTTTTTTAATCAGACTCTTTCCCCAAGGGAGGCATTCGGAGCCCTGAAGTCCACGTCAAATCTGATTTAATTCTTTTACAATGTGGTCTAATCTGTGGTAAGGGAAGTTTCAAAAAAAAACGTTGACGTGGTTCGATTGTTAATGAGCCCATGCTTCAATTTTTTTTTTTTTGTTGTTTTTTTGGATCGGTTCCCGAGCCTGAAGATCCGTAACTAATGAGGCAGCGGTTGTTTTTAAATTCTCATTTTTCACAATTTTTCTTGAGATTCAATGAATACTTCGCTTCCTGGACTGTGGGCTTGCCAAAGTCAGAACTTTTTTTTTTCCCACAACGACTCGAATAAGGAATGTTTCACCAACTTTTCATACCCGTCGTCTGTCCTCCAACTTTCCTTCCTGCTTCATTGCGCCATTCATCACAGTCAGAAGTTATAATATATTAGACATTTTTTCATCCATATCCATCCCAGCATGCATCTCTTTAATGAAGGAAGGGGTCATTATTCCCCATAGTTCCTAATAGATGCTCCTTTTCCCCCGTACATTGCACCAGTCTACTCCCACCCACAGCTTATATTGATATAGTATCTCATTCCTTCTTTCTCTTTCCTCCTCTCCCTCTTTCCCTCCCCTCCTCCTCCTCCTCTCCTATCTCTGAAACATTCTCATTACACTAATAGGCTGTTGAGGGCAGTAGCTCTCTTCATAAGCCACCATTGCATTAGCAGACTAAGTCTGTTTTTTACTCAGTTGGACACCTTCACCATATAAGGACAGTCTGTCGACCTTGTTGGTGCGCTCGAGTGCACAGGTACGTAAATGTGCAAAATCGGATACGTGCATGTGCACTCTGTGACACATTTCTCCTCCACACATACTTATGAGTGCACAAAGGGAGGGTGCACAGATTCGTATTCACTGAGTCAGAGTCAAGTGCCTTGCATGCATGCTGATGAGGCAACCAGTGAGTCACACAAAGTTTGTTAAAGTGACAACACAGCCCAAAGCGTCAATAAGGTGAAGCTGGGATCTCTGCAAGCTGAATATCGATTTTGTTTTCTGCAACGTCAGAAGTTTGATGCACACACACGTGTAGTAGCAGCTTTTGAGATGAAATAATGTTTTTTTCTGTGAAAGGAGCTGATTTAAACTAGACCAAAGCTGTCGTCCACCGACAGCTAGGGTATGTCCCCTAAAAGTCCCCAGTCCCCTTCGTTGCGCAAGAAACCCCCCTGATTGAACCCCTCAAATTAGGTATGTAGTTATTTCCACAGATTGTTTTACTCATGATGTTTATAGTGTCTTGAGTGAAGTTCATAGTGTTTATAATGATTATATTGTTGCTTATAGCATGTATAGTGATGTTTATAGTGATGTTTATAGTGTCTATAGTGATGTTTATAGTGATGTTTATAGTGATGTTTATAGTGTATTTAGTGATGTTTGCAGTGTCTATAGTGATGTTTATAGCATGTACAGTGTGTATAGTGTCTATAGTGATGTTTATAGCATGTACAGTGTGTATAGTGTCTATAGTGATGTTTATAGCATGTACAGTGTGTATAGTGTCTATAGTGATGTTTAAAGCATGTACAGTGTGTATAGTATCTATAGTGATGTTTATAGTGTCTATAGTGATGTTTGCAGTGTCTATAGGGATGTTTATAGCATGTACAGTGTGTATAGTGTCTATAGTGATGTTTATAGCATGTACAGTGTGTATAGTGTCTATAGTGATGTTTATAGAATGTACAGTGTGTATAGTGTCTATAGTGATGTTTAAAGCATGTACAGTGTGTATAGTGTCTATAGTGATGTTTAAAGCATGTACAGTGTGTATAGTATCTATAGTGATGTTTATAGTGTCTATAGTGATGTTTATAACATGTATAATGATATTTATAGTGTTTATAATGATGTCTAAAGTGTCTATTGTGATGTTTATAGTGATGTCTAGAGTGTCTATAGTGATGTTTATATGGAATAGTGTTGTTTATAGCATCTATAGTGATGTTAATTGTAGCTATAGTGATGTTTATGGTGTCTATAGTGATGTTTATGGTGTTTATAGTGATGTTTATAGTGACTAGTGTTGTTTATAGCATCTATAGTGATGTTTATTGTAGCTATAGTGATGTTTATGGTGGCTATAGTGATGTTTATAGTTTCTATAGTGAAGGTTATAGTGCCTATAGTGATTTTAATAGTGGCTATAGTGATGGTTAATATGTCTATAGTGGTGTTTATAATGGCTACAGTGCTGTGTATGGCATTTATAGTTTTTATAGTGACGTTTTTGGGTTGAATAGCGACTCTTGTCGGCGCAGCGTTGTGACAAAGTCATATGAATTCCGATCTGACGGTTCCGACTGGGGTTCCATTGCAAAAAAATCTGACCTGCGTCTGATTTAGGACAACATGTAGAAGTGGCCCAGATCTGAACTGGAACAGATCAAATTCCATGTGGTTTGAGAGGTTCTCACTACCATGGAAAAAGACATAGGGCCCCATTTCTCATCCTTATGGGTTACCTTATTGACGATTGTGTTACAATTATCAAACAAATTTCTTATGTAGGATAAAAAAAAAAGGTAATTGTGAACCAGAATAAGTTGAAGTGAAGAGAAAATGAATTACATCAAACCGTTAAATAGAGACAGAGAATGAACACTAACTAACGTCTCCTGTCTCTACTTCTATTAAACAGGACACATTTATTCTGTGTACAGCATCGGTGTCGCCCGCTGAATTATTTCCGCTGTATTGTTTCCTCTCAGAGGGTGTGTGCATGAGCAAGCACCCGTACGCTCTTTCCTAAAAATGAAATGATAGCGCTTCCCTTGAGTCCGTATGGTGCAGATAATAAGCCGCTTCTCCAGCACTCTCGCATTCTCTTTCCCTGATGGGCTCGGAGAACCGTTCTCATTGGGGGGATTTCCATTTAATAGTGTGAAGTCACGGCTCGGGAAACTTTGTAGTGGGAACCATCACGTGTATTTACCCTGTCCCTAAAAACAAATGCTGCTTAATTACTGCAATACAGTGCTGGAGCGTGTACTTTTACTCAAAGTGAGTATGATCACATATGTTTGAGTGCTGTTACCCTCTGATTGTCTAAAAATGTGCCAGATTGAATGATGACTAACCAACTTCCGGACCGATTACAAAACTCACGTACGCTTTTGTATATAAGTATGATGATTTTCCTCATTTTATTACTATTTACATCCCCAAAAGTCGGGGTAATATGGAATCGCAACCAAAGCGTCCGACAGATCCTTTGATTGAAGTCCTAAATAACGTTATTACCGTAGCTATGACGTAGCTTACCTATATGCTAATGAATTGATCTGGCACAGGTTTTTACGCCTGATGCCCGTCCTGATGTTACTCTCCCCATTTATCCGGGCCTGGGACCGGCACTGGAAGGACACTGGCTTGTGACCTCTTCTCGGGATAACTAGAAATGATCTTATTAGCTTATTATTTCACCAACCACTTTTTATCCATTATTAAAAGGGACCAGCTCGGTCAAAGCAAAAATAAGCATACATGTGTTTGCTGGAACATTTCCAACAGTCAGGAAGATCCATCTTTACAAAACCGGCGAGAGCTGAGTGTCTGCACACAGTCTTGATGTTCACTCAAACGTTGCACACATTTAATCTTAATTTCCAGTAAATTGGGAAAATGAAAATAACGGTGATGTGACTAGCAGGAGTAAAGGCACACATGTTCCTGCTGGGTACCGTTAGACCAGTGCAGTGCTAAGAAGCACCAGTAAAGCTGACGAAAGACTGTTGGTGGCTCACGGTTGCCATCTGCGGATGCTCTTTTAGATGTTCTTGAATAATCAGTGAAACTTTTGAAAAATGGGTCCAATCTTGTAGCTGGATCTGCATCAAAATGAAATGTACGTTTCCCTGACCAGTGACCCTTCATTTATTCATTTCTTTGGAAATCCAACTGCTAATAATGCAGAACCCGCTTACAAGTGGAACAACAGACGGTTTGATTTAAAGCCGGAGTGGTCCTGCACTGTTTTCTGTCTTCTCAGCAGCCGCCACAGTGAGGGCGAGATGCTGGTGACGAACTACAACCACACGGCTGGATTTCATACATTCTGACTGAATAGACCTTTAAATGGAAGGATATTACAGTCTCTGTATAACGTCACACGATCATTTGCCGCGATTTTGGCGGAGCAGAAGCGTGCGTGAGACAGTCACATCATGAGCGTCACATGGTACTCAAACATTTTCATGGCAGTTTGTTGCACGTTGATGAAATTGATTAACTTTGCCACTTCAGCGAAACATAGAAGGAGCTTTTCTTAATGCTTTAAGCACAAAGGGAGTGCCAGGCATGGAGCTCCACCGGAGCTGATCCGATCTAGCGATGCATTCCAGGTCATGCACACATATTTTTTACCCTTTTAGCTTAAAGCAGTTCAGACCTGAGGACCCAAGCGCTGAAACAATAACTGCACCGCCGTTGCAGTTCAGGGAGTTAATATCAATTGAGATGAACTGGCAGCTAGTCCAGGGTGTACTCTGCCTCTCGCCTAATGTCAGATGGGATAAGCTCCAGCCCCTCTACCGACCCTGATCAGGATAAAGTCTGACAGATTAGGGATAGATGGATGTAGAATAAAAAGAGGAAGTTCTATCCATGAGAGGAAGACAGGCAGATGACGGATTAACAAACAACTATGTAAAGCCAAAGAAAAAAAGGCAAGCAAACCAGTTCTGCAAACAGGCAAAAAAAAATACAAAACTAGGCCCAAGTAGTCCCCAACACTATGTGGAAGAAGTTAAATGTGACTCATTAATAACTTCAAACAGTTCATATTGACTCGATCTAACTATTTAAGTCAGCAGGTTGTCTAAGATCAGATCCCATAGTGACCCAGTAATGGGTTGGAAAGTAAAGGTAAAAAATAAGGTTTTTCATACAAAAAACACAAAAAACGAGTCAAATATGAGTTTTTATAGTAAGAAATACTATAGATCTCGTTGAGGTGGTTCATATAAGGTAAAAGTGAGAACCTTTAGCATGTTATTAATTTTCTTTAATATCATCATCATCCAACAATGTTTTTCATAAAAAGAAAAATATGATTTATTATGATAAAATAAGATCGATATCCTGGAGTGGGATGTTGTAAATATACAACTGACCATTCCCAAAGATTCCTAGTTATATCCCCAACTTTTCAAGGATATTTAAGTACATCGGGCAAAGACTGGAAGTATAAAAACAAACGCACGGGTAAATGGTGAGTTGATGATGACTGAACTGTCCGCTGCTTTAATATTCTTGATCTTGACTTAAATAATGTGTCAGATTCTGAATTCCCATCGATACCAACAGCTATTCCTGTCAGCAGCGTCCCGTATGAGGGTTCAAACAGAGCTCAGTGGGTCCTGAGGGAACAGTGTGTGCCCTTCCACTCCATGCTTAAACTACCTCCAGTGTTTCGTTGATACTGTTCGTCTAAGAAAGATTCACTTGTCCTTCCCTCTTAACGACGACAGTAATGAAATATGATGGCGAGTCGATTCACAGGCACCAAATTTGGACTAAGCCTATCCAACTTTGGGAAATAAAGCTCCCCCCAGTTTCAAACTGTCTGTCTTTCTTTTTACAGTGAGACATCCTTCCGACAACTTCAAAAATATACGAAGTCCTTTCTTTGCCTTGGCAGAACAAAATCACCTTCCCAGTTATCCCTTAATAAGAGCTCATCTTCTCTTCTTCATCTATTTACACTAATTAACTTAAGTGTATGAATGTAGGCGTATCTGTAATATAGATAATATGTATGCACCATATAGATTTTGTCGAGTCAATTCATACACACTAAATTGGACTAAACCGGACCAACTTTTGGAGATAAAGCTTCCCCTAGTGTAAGAAATATACAACCAACCTTTCCCAAAATCACTCCAGTTCTTCCTCACACTGAGGTCTATCTGGGTAAAAAAATGTGAAGATGATGCATGAAATAATTTTTGAGTTATTTGCGACTTTTTACGAGGTTATAATAAGCATTTTAAACTGGTTACACTGTTGCACGTTGAAGGAGAGGCCACGAGTGTTGAGGCATTAATTGAACTTATTGTTCTTTTCTCTTCCTCTTACGGCACGTATCAAAACATCAGAGGAAGAGGCAGCATCTGCGTTCGTGACACTGTCTCCTTGGCCGCTTTGAAGCTCCCTGTTAGCAGCCGGCTGCATCTGTAAATCCACTCCAACTGCATTGCAGGCTTTTGCAGGGCGGCCACAATGGCGCTACCCACGTGCACAAACAGTCTTCTATGGTCGTCATTCAATTGCAAACACACTTGCAGCTGCGGCGGCGGATAGCAGGGATCCACGGAGTGTAACAGCATTTTGGAGTTTTCCACTATAACTCAATGTAGGCACTTTGATTGACAGCACAAACCTCCTCTAGTCTCTCCTGGTTTGCCGCCGTCGCTATTTTATCTATCACATACAAATATTTATTAAAAAAATCTTTCTCCTTCCTCCCGCTTCCTCGTTCACGATCTACTTGTCTTTCCCTCCTTCCAAACGTTAGCGCTTCTTTTCTTTTTCTTTTTTTCCATTCTAGTTATATATTTCTGTCTCCTCAGAGTCTTTGATCAGTTTGTATGTTTCATCTTTCCTGACGCTGCTCTCTCTCTCTCTCTTTCAAACTCAATGTCTCTCTCTTCTTCATTTTTTTTTTTTTTTGGCAAAGCATCTCTCCAACATCTCTTCTAGCAATTCTTCACTTTTTATCCACGAGTAAACATACAAGAAATACCCACAGACATACGCACTTGCGTTTTAAAAACACAAGTTAACAATGTAGCCCAGCTGTAGTCGTGAGAAATGGGAGTCCGGGGGATAAACTGACAGAAAACATGGGATGTGGATGGAGGAAGAGGGAAAGGCAGGAAGACGGATAAAGGTTGATTGGAGAAAGTTGTAAAAGGAAAAGGGACCGAGTCTAAATTATTTCCTCACAATTTTATTAAATATTTACGAGCATTTGAGAGTGTGTTTTTGTGCGTGCGTGCGCGCGCGCGCAAGGGGGGGGGGGCTCTCTGATGTACCAAGAGCAAACACATAGAAACACACTGTCGCACTAATAGACATCACAAATTCCACGCACTTCCACAAGCACACGCACACACACACACACACACGGATCCTTGGCAGGGGAATCAACTATTACAGTGTCTGTCGGTCATTACACCTCATTCCCCCCAGTGATGGATGTAACACATTGTGGCGCCGCAAAATGTGTTTTGGAAATGTGTTTGGGATTGCTTTGTGCCACTGCTGAATGCTTCTGGAATGAGATCATAACAGGCTGAGAGCTACTGTAATGCCATTGTGGGGCAAGTGGCAGGGCGCCCCATCAACGTAACTGACTGATTGGTGTGAATTTCACAGAGAGGCGGCATGGGAGAGAGAGAGAGAGCGACAGGGAGACAGAGGGGATTTTTCAGGTGCTTTTGTATTTGAACGCCGCCTGTGTGTTTGTGAAAGCTGGATTGATGACTAGCAGGTGTCGCGGCGAGAGTGCATTCAGATACGTATTTATGTGCGACATCAACAATTAAGTCTGTATTTCCGGCGTTTGACAAACCGGCTCCTTGCTAAGTGGGAGTGTTGTTTAAGTGTGTCACGTGCAGTATTCTGTTTGCCAGAGGCCTGGCGACAACAACATAAAAAAACTCTGATTTTCTCCGTATACGCAGCTCAGGAGGCGGAGATTTGAAATGGTTTACCGGCTGCAAAGAGGATTTTGGGGCTAGGTGACTGTATACTATCAATAAGAGAGAAAAATGCCCTTAATTGATGCTGATATTTTACAGATTACCCTCATGCATCTGACATGCAGGGATAACATGAATAACTAATGTTACAATTGAAATTTTGCAAAAATATCACTATCTTAATTTCTTCTAAAACATATGTGCCAGAATTATTGCTATCCTGCACAACTCCCCCCCCCCCAATGCAGTGTCTTAAACTTTTCATCAATTTCTAACTGTAGTGTTTGATGATCGGGCCAAATACTTGTATGACTCAAGCATGTATAACGTAAATATGCATGAATTCTCCACTTTTCAAAAGTTCGATTTTTTTTTTCTCGCATTTGGTAGCTCATTCATTCAATGAACAAGCTAAAAGCGTCAGCAGAAAAACTCTCAAAATGAATATTTAATTGAGCATATGTAAGTAAGGTTGGGAGTGAGTACTGAACTACAGAGAAGATAAATCCACGCTATAAATAACACTTAGGGTTGCCAGAAACGTAAGTGGAGTTAAGACGGCGAAACCTCCTCTAATGTTCGCCACACTAAGCACCTCATCAAGTATTGAGTTAAAGGACATAACGAAAGAGTTGTTTCAAAAATGTCTGCCACACGCATCTCAAACTCGGCTTATTGCTATGGGAAACCAGCGATCAAAGAGCTCCACGCTCTCGAGATTTTACTTTACTTTAAATACCAAAGTTTTCCTGGATATCAGATGCGGTTCCGTGTGTGGCCTGCATGCCTCGAGCTGCTGATGCAAGAAAAAACACACATGACAGCTTTATTCCATGTGAGCAAAAACGCCTGCGTCTCCAGCCCACCGACACTTACGTACGCTGCAATATCCAGGGTCACAGAAGCATTACATCTGGAAAGCGATGCCCTTGGGTGAGCCTGAGTGTAGCCAGACAAACCACCTTCGACGTGTCAGAGAGACAAATGTGGGCAAGTGCGTTTGTATTTCCCCAAAGATAACATCTCCCGGCAAAAGACCACAAATGTTCACTTGAAGGCAAAGAAAATCTGTTTCTCTGAAGCCTTTTCAAGGATCTGTGTGTGTGTGTGTGTGTGTGTGTGTGTGTGTGTGTGTGTGTGTGTGTGGTCGCCCTGTGGTGAACAGCCTGGCGTGACAAGCACATAACGCAGTGCTCTCCATGCAATTCATAGGCCGTCGTGCCATTTTTATTCAAAGTCAAAGGATTTCGCAGAAATCATAAATTAATTATATTTATCCAGTTATATAAAGGAAAGTAAAGGACAGTTATTCAGTCAATTTGTAAAAAATAAAGCATCAATGTAACCTGTTTCACTAGCCTTCTTCAGAATACTGGCCGTATATAAGTGAGAGTCAGAGCTTATCAAAGTATGGCTCTATTGTAGTGGCTGATCGGTGTATGGATTGAAAACATTGTATGTAGAAATTACGGTAAAGAACTATTCAAATCCAAAACAGTCACTATAGTGAAACATGGAATTTTACTGTTAATAAACATCCATATAGTAAAAACGGAAAAATACCATAAATTCAAAAGCAAGTCATTGCTGTAAAGATTATTATCCTGTATAAATGACATGTAGATTTTACTGGTATGACAATTTAAATAATCAGTTTTAGCCATTTAGCAAGAGCATGCCGTAATTTCTACAGGAATAAGATACTTAATCAAGGTATTTATTCATGAGACAGGTTAAAGAAAAAGCCTTACTTGTAATTTACTGTCTTTTAACGTAATTAGAATGTTCATGATGTACCTGTAAAAAAAGTTGGTAATATACCTGTTTTTATTTGAAGTTAAAGTGTTGTCTTGTGTCTTGTGAATTTTATCCATCATCATTCCGACATTGTAATGTTGGGATGCTTCTTTGCTTGGATGGATGTATTTTATCTCAGTAGAGAAGAAAACATCAATTCTGTTTTGGAAATTGTTGGTTGACAGCAATCAGCCACAACATTAGAACCGGCAACTGAGGAGTGGTAGAAGGGAAGATATATATATATATATATATATATATATATATATATATATATATATATTAAACAGTAGAATAAAATCGGACTTACAAATTTAGTTCATGATGAAATTTAATTTTCTTCATGGCAAAAAGTCCGTTTTAATAAGATTAGATCAACGTTTTGGTAAAAACTGTTATAGAAAAATATTTGACTATACTATCGTAGCTATTTCTATCTTTTTCTGACATTATCAGGTTACTTAATTCGGTTTATTCTGTCCTCACATGCTTTAAAAAGCCCCAAAAAAAAGAATACTAGTTGAATAGGACTTTCTTGATAGTCACAGTTAAAGCCTCCTCTTCAGTGACCTCTTTGACCTATGGTGTACCCCATAGCTCCATCCTTGGCCCCCTTATACTCTTTAGCATATACTGTACATGCTGACGCTGGGTCATTTTATGAAAGGGGTTTACAATTTTCAAGAAGAAATGGTGACATAAAACTGATCTCAGGTCATTAAAAGGAGTTCTCTTGGATACGGCAGATCTCCGTAACTTCAGTTTGTGTTCCAGGAGGTATTCCATTCATGTCAACAAGCACACGCACACACATTCAATGTGACCTCTAGATGTTGCTGTTAGCTGAAGAATGATGGCTTCAGCCATACGTTCTTAATGTTCTCTCGTGATTCCTGTCATTGTGTATTGGTGAGGTTGTGTGAATGCGTAGGTGTGTGCTCGGTCGACACGTACCTGGTTTTGAGGCCGACGTTGTGTGCGCATGTTTCTGTTCTCACGTTGTGAATACATGCTTGTCCCCGGATAATAAGAGCATCTGAACTTTGTCCCTGTTTGCAGACAAATGGTGAAGCATAGCAATGAAGAGGAATGTGAAACTGACCTTGTAGCACACGCACACATACACACACATAGATGTTCAGTATGTGTGCAGTATCCGCTTACTGCTTTTCTGAATACACAAACCATCTGTGAAGTATGAGTCTGTGTGTGTGTGTGTGTGTAACCCCTGCCCCCACCAGTACCCATCAAACTGGTTCACACCCAGTAGAGCTGGGCAGCTGGGCTCCTGTTGGCAATGAGAAACGTTCTTCTGTCTCCTACAGTACACCTGCATCTATTCATAAATATTTATCAGAACTCCTCAGCAAACATTGTGCCGACTCAGCAATCCCACCCGCCATCCTCTGCTTGGCAAAATGTTCATCTCACCAGCTTAGATCAGGGAGAATCCCACTCCTCTTTACTATCAATATGCATGAGCTCGTTAGTCAACGCACTATAGGAGTGAGTCATTTAAATGGAGT
Source organism: Lophius americanus (assembly GCA_037951165.1). NCBI lineage: Eukaryota > Metazoa > Chordata > Actinopteri > Lophiiformes > Lophiidae > Lophius > Lophius americanus. The sequence continues at coordinate 16,343,916 of JBBDHG010000037.1, read as the reverse complement.
GAGACCACAATTACAATGGGATCCACTCTGGAAAATGTTGCTTTCGAAAGATTCTAGCAGCCTTCCTTGGTCAGAGATTACCCACTACGATTTGAGTACATAATATAATAATAATAATATAAAAATATATTTACTAGTTCACTAATCCCCTGCATGTGCAAGCTGAACTGCTCAAATTAAATGTGACTCATTTAAAATCTCAAACAGCACATCTTGATTAAAACTAAATATTTCTGTGAAGTTTTTTTAGACATAATTGGACTTGACCGGGACTTTACTACCACAGCACACAAAAAGCCCCCCCGTGATAGGTAAAATATGAATTATTACAGTGAAATACAAGTAAGTTCTCCTTGAGGCGATTTGTATTAACAAGATAATTAACTTACATTCATATGCGCACAAGACGTGTTATTGTTAATCCATAAGCGTCCCTTGATGGACAAACCCACCAGAGAAAATATAATGGACTGAACAGGACTGACAAACTTTTATTTTCACTTCGAAATACCCTGCTATTGGTTCAAGAACCAAAACAGCGCGAAGGACGGAGCGTACGTTAATTTCATCAAGCCAGAAAACATACACAATGCCAACCAACATGAACATCCACTGTGATCCTTTCAAACAAGGATGATTAAAATACACTACAACAAGCAACAAGAAATATATACATGTGCTATAAGTAACAGAATCATATTCTAAGAGTTTTTGCTCTTAGATATTGGATCGTCATCAGCAGGAGTCATTGACTGGACTTACTGAAGAACAACAGGCAGTAGCTACACGAGTGGATTTTAAAAATACAGGCCTGCCTTTGTAACGCGGAAATTATTATCTTGTGCGCACAACTGTCTTTCAGAAAGAAACATGTGATTTTTGACTCATTTGCAGAATTCTTTCAACTGAATTGTGACAGTATCTGAGTTTCACTGTTGGGTTTTCTTAAGGGAGGGCAAAATCAGGCCCGAAGCATTTTTAAAACATTAAGTGGAGGAAGCATTATAGAAATCCTTCCTGACAGGTTACATAAAAAGTATGTTGCCCTTTCACGGGGTGAAACAGAATGCAACATACAGCAGAGGGTGAGAATGCCAGAGGGGGACAATACAACTCCTTAGAAGATTACACGGAGGCCAGGAAGACAAAGTTCCAGCTCCTCAACCCTGTTCCTGCAGCCGATAAGGTTCTGCGTGTTCCTCTGCAAACCTGTAAGATGCCTTCACCACATGTAAACATGGCTGCTCTTGCTGGCACAGATCGTGGAAATTCTCCGCATCACACAGCGACTATGCACCAAAGGGCTAGTTTTTAATAGATTCCACCAGGATTGCCGCATTTCCAGTCTTTTCCACAAAGCGGTGACTATTCTTTTGAAGCACTGTTCCCTCACACACAAGGCAGAGACAGAGGCTTGTGGGAATTCTGTATGATGTTCATCTCAGAGGCAGATGGTGGGGATATAAAATAACAGTGGAAAAGGGAATGGATGCAAAAAGTTGTTTGGTAATCCTCAATGCAAAAAAAGAAGAAAAAAAACAGTCAGAGTATAAATTCTGAGAAGTACATGCAAAAGGTATTTAGTCTAAAAAGTTGTCGGGACCTCCGGTTGATTCACTTATGAAGTGATAAAAACTTGAACTATTCACATTATCAGAGGTTTCATTCAAGGTCAAATATGATTAAAAACAAATGTAAATGTGATTTTCTTTTTTTTTTTTTTTTAAAAGGAGAAAAATACATTCAACAGTCAAAACAATAAACGACCTGGAGCGCAGGAGTCCAACAGGTGGGAAGGAAAAATGTAGAAATGGAGGGAAATAGTCAAAAAAGCAACAAACTTCTTTAAAAAAATGGTTATTTATACGCTTACAAAACAATTCTTCTGCATAGTCTGAGCTGTCGGTTGATATCAGCTGTACTTATTAGCCTGCTAAATGTATCCAACATCACGTCCTTCATCAGTACACTCAAAAAGAATACTGAAGCCTTATATTTAAAATGATGTATTCTAATTGGATGTAAAAATTTCAATGCATTTGGATTGTATAATTTTAATAAAAAGTAAGTAATAATCTAAAATAAAAGTTTTACATATATGTCATTAAAACATGAATGAAACAAGTAATACTACAAACTGATATTTGTAAAAGTTGTAATAAACTTTATGTGTTTTGTAATGACATTTCTCCTTCAAAATAAAGTAATTTTCTAAAAATTATGTTGATTTTATGAAATCTGAGTTTGAATTACATACACATTACATTACATTTTAATTACATTACATTAGTACATTTTCAAAATATGATTAATTAGATGATATCAAATAGGTGCAGGTAGTTAAACTTGAACTATGCAATGATTTATTCTTTTTCTTTTACGACTCTTTTACGTTCCATCTTGTTAATCTACACCTCCTAGAACACAAACTGAAGAAGCAGACATCCGCCATGTTCAAGAGAATTCACCCTTTCATGACCTTCATGCAGCTGGTTGACTCGTCTTCACAGATACATGGAATTCATCATTCACCAATCTCAGCAGTGTCATCAGCCACCACCAGCACCAGTGACCAGATTCCAAATTGGGATACATCTTCTGCTGCTCAGGTCATGACCTTCATATCCTATAGTAATAATGATAATAATCAACCGAAAGAGTCTTCAGTTACTTCAATCTGTGTATCTCCTGGCTGAAAAGATGATGCCGTCACATCGACAAATCTGTTTCCCATCTCCACCTTTTTTTTCCAGCAAAGGGGTAATTAATGTTTTTAACTTCTGTGCATTTTTGTTTGTTTGTTTGTTTGTTTGTTTGTTTGTTGTGAATATTATGGAAAAACTAATGGATGGATTTTAATTACATTTGATCCAGTTTGGACAGATCGGAGAAATTATTCCATTTTGCTGACGTTATACGACAGTGTTGCAGCATTTAAAATAAAGTAAAATAACGGTTCTCCAACATCTACATCGGTGTTGGAGATGGAGTTTACAGTATGCATGTATACTTCCTCATTCTTACCCGTCGTCATCAATCAGTGCAACCCCAGACTTGGTGGAGAAACATTCTTCAGCTCGAGGAAATCAATGCTGCCACTACCTCACGGCACATTTGCAAGAGGATAGACACAATGTTTAGTAAGTTTGTCAGGTTGGTACTAGAGGATCAATCACGCATGACACACTTGTCAATAAGATACCGCCACTTCCTGTAATGTCAATGTCGAGATGGAAAGACAATACGCTTTTTTGAGGGAGAGTATGGTTTACGTATCAAGCACGACTTTCTCATGGATTTGCTGCCAAAGTAGTAGAAATTTGAATAATATATGGGTACTTTTTGTTAAAGCCGATTATTATCAGAACTGTACGGAAGAGGATTCTGGCCACGTGTTGCTAGGGGAAGTTTTTTGTGGGGAATTCTGACTTCATACTCCGAATTCTGACAATTGTCTCTGAATATGACTTCATGTTTGTTAATTTTTTTATTGTTGTTTTAAAGTCAGGAATTCTGGATATAAAGGCAGAATTATGAGATTAAGTCAGAATTATGAGATTAAATCAGAATTATGAGAATAAAGTCAGAACTCTGGGGATAAAGTAAGAATTCAAAGTTTAAAGTCAGAATTCTGAGAAGTAAGTCAGAGTCCAGAAAATAAAATCAGGATTCTGAGAACAAAGTCATGTTCTGAGAATGGAGTCAGAATTGTGACAAGAAAGTCAGAACTCCACAATAATTCATATCATCATCCTTACATAGCGCTAATCCTCTTCCGTAGACATGAGTGCCTGTCAATCAAGAAAGTTTCTGTTTTAGATGAATTTGTTCTCAAGCTCTTAATGTAATGTGTATGTAATAACGAGTTAACTTACGAGACAAATGACCGTCCATAAATGTTTGGAAAGAAATGAATAAAAATGACCTTCTCCTCCTTTCATCCTTCCTGTCGACAGGAAGAATAAAGTATGAGACAGAGAGAATAAACGATTCAGGATGGCTGATGGACGGAGCGAACGTCGGAGCATGAATGCAACCAGACAACATCTTCTCTGTAGAATCACGTCTGGCTGATGTTACTCGGGATAAATCGGTAGGACTACTACGATGGAACATTACGGCCACATTGACAAAAAAAAATTAAAAAAAAGTATTTTTTTTAAACTTTGTACTTTTTGCAAGACCTCATTTTATGATAATGAATTCATAATTCACGAGAAAAAGAGTCTTAACTTTACAATTTTAGGACACTCACTGTAGGAACTTAGAATATCTCGCTATATAATGATGATAGGACTCAATCAATAAATATTTAATCTTTTGGAACATAAACACAGCATGATCATTAGTATTAGAACTTCGAGAACGTAACATTTAAAAAATTATTCCGACTTTATTTCCGGAAAAAAACGAGTTCATTCTTTTAAAATTACTTCTCTTTTTTGTATATTAACGACTTTATTCTTGTAAAATTACTAAATCTGTCAAGGTGGCCCTTATAGTCCTTGGTAGAGGACTTTGTTAAAATAAGGAAATAAAAAAGAATCTTTTAAAGGTGTTCCAGCCCTAAACAGTGGATTGATCAAAACGCAAAGACTATTTTGAGAATAATGGCTCAGGAGAATGTGAGACAAGGTTGGGCTGACACACCAGTCTGGTGATTGATGTGACAGGAAACAGACGCTTGTCTTGTGTCATGCACAAACAAACAGAATAAAACGCACACATACAGACAAACGTGCAGAAGAACGCGCCTCGGGTCAGGAGGCAGGTCAGAGGTCGCTGTGTCATCACAGTTGACTGTCAAACACGCTGAAAAGAAGGAATCTGCATACAGCAAGCTCAAAGAGCAGGGGGAGGAGGAGGAGGAGGAAAGGGAGGAGGGAGGGGGTGATGAAGGCAGCAACAGAGGAATAAAAATATCACATGAAGCAAAGGGATGAAGAAAGCGAGAGATTCCTCACTCAGCAGCGTCAACTGATTATGTTCTATTTTTATGGAACAGCTGCAAACGGAGTCAGAGGGATGACAAGACTGCAAGATAAATGGTCTTTACAAAAGTAGAACAGCGCTGTAAAACCCTCCAGATGTAGGCACAGAAGGGTGGAGCGGTTCCTTCGTCTCGCATGATGCAGCAAGATGCAAAATACTTCTAAGGATTTCAAGGACTGCAAATTTCTGCCGCACAAATCCTCTCTGCACGTCTCTTCTAACTAAGTGCCAATGCAACCGCTTTGTTTCTCATTACGTCTCCCCACAAAAAAAAAATATCCTACTGTCCTCCCTACGAGATCATTGTCTCCGTCGTTCATCCATCCCTTCATCGTTCTTTGGTTCTGGGAGCAACTTGACACCCGCCGCTGGTTGCATCCTGGATGCGCAACTTAACCACCTGATCGCCCTTCCATCTCCCCTTCACCCCGTTCTAAACCTTCTCCACCAAGCACAACTCCTCAGCCCCTTCACTCGCTGTCAGGAGACATGAGTCCAGCCTGGCTGGAACGCTAAAATACGATGTATTTAATATATATCTTCTCCAGTTGATTCATGTTTTGTTTTTTTAAAGATTTTACTTTATTTAGCCTGTGGGAAAGAATGTTGTGTTCAGGGTCTTGCACAAGGACCCCACGACTAGTAGACTCGCTGGGACTCAAACCAGCTACCTTCCAATCTTCCAATCGGGAGATGCCCGCTCTACCCGCCGAGCTACAGCACCAAACATGGACTCAATCAGAAGAACGGTTTAGCAGTTTTGTCTTAAAAAGAGAAGAAAAAAAAATTCCGCCTGGTGGTTCAAATATGAACATTTAAAGTAAAATTAGATACAACAAGATAGAGCTCGAATATGGACTCAATTTCGACACATGTTTGGGAGATGATGGTCCAAAAACGTTTGGAGTATGTAGTAGCGCTGTGTTGTGTTGGAAAGTGTTTCCCAAAATCAATCCAGTTTTTCTCACACTAAGGTCTATTGGGGTATAAAATTTGAAAACGATCCATGGAATAGTTTCAGGTTTTATGTCCGGAAAATATTTGGCAAAATCTGAACCAAATCTGACAAATGGCTGCGATTTTGAAGCCCAACGATTTTTAGATTTAAATCTCCCCGTAGTTTTTTCAAAAAGAAATCCAGTTCTTCCTCATATTAAGGTCTGTGTCGGTATAAAATTTGAAAAAGATCCATTAAATAGCATCGCTCACGCTAAATAAAAGAAGATGAAGGAGATTTATGAGCAAAATTTCTGCTTTGTATATCAAACCATAGGTTTTACAACTACAACAAATGAACACGTTCGCATCCATGTATCACCTAAGGCGTCACCATGAGACCTAAACCTCCTCGGCGGGGGGGGTTGAGATCCGAACACTGTATTGGACATACTTGAAAAAACATATTTTGCTCCGAGAGTCGGCATCCGTGGTCATTAGAGTGACCTACTAACAAAGGAAAAAATGTTCCATCCTGCGTGTGTGTGGGTTGTTTGGGTGAGTGTGTGTGTACTCGTGGTCATTAGTGTGGACAGACGGTTCTGGGAGGTTGCTGGGTTGTGGCTGAAAGTCCATAATGACATGACCCATTGATCCAGGGAGAATTGCAGGATGTTTCTGACCTCGGAAGTGTGATAGCATAGCATAAAGGTGGAGGAAAGCGGACTAGCGTGTGAACGAGTGTCTTTGCGACTGTTGTGTACTCATATATACACGAGTACAAATATTTAATTTACCACTTAGTTTATCTTCTTTGACCTTTACACAAACTCCCACAATCCTCCACAGCAGGTGAAAATGCAGTGGGTCGCAATATTCACTAGAAAATACTGGATATTGAGAATTTACCGACACACAGCAGGACTGACAATTGTGGCTGTTTTATTTTTAACAATTTTCTATGAGTTGTGTTTTTACAGTACGCTAAGAAGGCATTTACCCCTTTAATGCCCTCACCAATAAAGAAAAACATGGGGAAATGTTATTTTTTTCTTTTCTTTTTTTTTCTTTTTTGGGTACATTGATTAACTTACTATCTTAGACATTTGAATTTACCGGAAAAAGGCAAAATGTTCGGTCATTCAGGATGAAAATTTAAAAAAAAAAAGATTTATGGTTATTTAATGGTAAAAAAAAAAACTATTTTCTGATATTTAACATTTTTAAAAATCTTCAAGCGATTCTTAACCACGTCAGCGTTCCGTCTCAAACAGGTGAAGCTAAAAATATAAATAAGGAATGGTAATATGATTCCCTTAAAAATTATATGTAATAAAATGTAAGATTATTGTTAATAATTGGAATTAAAGATCATAAGTCGAGACAATAAAGACATTTTTTGAATCTCATTAAATGCATTTGTGAAGACTGCCCATAATTCTTGAGGGCAGTGTTTAATTTAAGCACATTTTCTAAAATAATGTGATATATTAAGTTGATTAAGAATGCAAATACAAGTCAAATAAACTTAATCTTGTATTCAGTACTTCAGCCACGTTGACTTTGGGAAGATTGGACATTGAATGATCATTCGTTCAATGATTATTCAGATCAAAATCAACAGAAAATCAACAGAAAATCCTGGTTTGCTGATAAAAGGATTCAGAAGAGTACATCTAAGTAACCACTGCTCCTGCATATTGGTACAAAATGTCATCATCCTCCAATTAAAGCTTTCATACACACAAGTCTGGACCAAAGCGGTGGCCAGGCTTCATAGGTATTTTAGTTCTCCAACTGTGAAAGAGTCCCTATAGCTGCTCCTTATTAACATATCATTTAAAGTTGTGTAAGAGTGTGCCATTAGTTGAGTCGTCCACTCTAACGCGGACTTCCAGTTGAATGACCTCTCAGGAGGAGGATGTCCGAGTGAAAACAGCCGGCGGACTCTGATCAATACGTGTGTTGTCTCGGCTAATTGAAGCTGACACTAATAATTGGGGGAGCCAATAGTAGCATGTCTGCTGGTACTATTATTGATGAAAAAGGCCGACAGCGACGTCACATACTCACTCTGATAAGAGGACGGTTGCAGCCAAACGCAGCCACCAAGGTCAATCCAGGTAGAAGCCATTATCCCTTATTGATTTCCCTCGTTATTGATAATCTATTCCAGCTACCGACTGGGAGACGTAGAGTCTCAGATGATCAACTCGGATGAGGGATTTTGCAAATATCTGGTAAGGGTGTTTTTGGAAAACGAGTGTTTTGCGGTTGTTTGGATGCGGTTATTGATCGCCAAAGGGGATAAGCTGTAGAAGCCGTGGAGATGGTCGGGAGAACAGAGGGCAAAGATGCATTCAGTGGAACGGAGACAGAAAATGGGAGATAATAGAGATGCATTTGGTGGCGAAGAGATGGAAGGAGGGATAAAGGGGAGGAGACGGAAGATAAACAGATGTGTCTGTTGAAAGTTAGGCCAAGCCGTCGGCGAGAACACGGCGCCATGATGGAGTATGAAATAACACCTCCTGTCCCCTGCATCCTTGTCTATGAGTGTACTGCTCTCTTTTGTCATCCATCTCTCTCTCTTCCTCCTTCTCGCCTGTCCTCTGACACCACCGCAACTCGCCTCAAGTTAGCTTACACTTTTTCCCCCTCCCTCCGATGGAACTCACATCTCATTACATCTTACAAAAACCCTGTTTTAATTGGCTTGACCTTAGCGGGGATACGGCTACACTGATTTATTGATCGTCACAGGAAAGTTTATGTTAAAAGTCTTTTTTGAGGGAATGGCTAAGATGAATAATGGAAATTAAATGAGTCAGGGAGGGTTTAGCGGGTGATGACAAGAGCAGCGTACAACTCAAAGCCCCGGATTAATATGCGCTGCCTTAAGGTGCTACTCATCTCCGAGACATCACCTCGCCTGTTTACAGTTTGATCTCGACATGCCAGGCGTAATCTAGCCACTGATGGAAAGGAGTCTGCCGATGGCACAGCATGTTATTAGCATTTGGTGATCCGAGCGCTAATGGGAACTGTAACCTTCAAGGCACGCTATCTTTGGATAATTCCACCCTTATTCTGGTGTTTCATCTTAAACTGCAGGGAGATAAGTTCCATAAAAATGTGGTGCTGATATTTCATATTAATCCTGCGAAGATAGACCTAAAGCAACCAATGGCATAGCACTTCCCGTTCTGCAAATCTCCAGCTTCTCTTCCTCTTGCTCTGAAGAAGGCGAACATCTGACACGTTAGCAGGAGTTGGAAATAAAGGCCTAAGATATTGGTGAAACTGAGATTAATCTGCTGGCACTGGTTGTCTTTGTTAGTGGCACCATTTTTTCATTCCATGTTCATTACATGTTTTGGTTGAGCACAACAAAGTAACATACGAGGGAAGACGCGCCCACCTCTACTACCCTACTCATAAACCCACAACTGTGTGAAAGGACGCAATAAAATAAGAACGTGAAACTTCTGCTACGTGGTTGGCTTTTTTAGCCAGGCAATGTACATTTGAAGAAAAAAAGCTAAATTTTAACTCTTTAATGTCCTCTTTCTTTTTTTTTCTTTTCTTTTGGGGAAGTTATTAATTTACTATCTCAGAAAACTTAAATTTACCAGAAAATGATCAAGCCCACTTTTTAACAGGAAAACAAAGCGATTTATAGTTATTTAATGGTAAGATTTGGTATTTTTTTTCATGGAAAATAGTCAATTTTAATTGGAACAGGTCTAACTTTTGGTGAAGTATGTTTTTAGAAATCTATTTGACCCTTATTATACTTTCATAGGTTGTATCATGTTATATAATTTTGTTTAGTAAGTCCTCGAATGCTTGGCAAAAAAAATCCTACTTACTCTAAAGCCATGGTTAATACATTGACAACAGGTTCGGGAATCATTTTCAATTAGAAAATAGTGACTCAAAATGAGTTCAACCAAACAGTTAAGAAGGACATTAAAAGGGTTGTGGATAACTTTGGATTTATCTTATAGAAACAAGCATAAAATAATCAATGAGGTCTAGGTTCAACTTGTAAACATGGAATAAAAAAAATCTAGCCCAACAACTTAACAAACTCGGTATGTGCTGATTTGGATAGATCATGACCTCAATCAAGGGTGATAAAGAGAACACACTGTCATGAAAATAACTTAATTCAAATAGTTTGGATATTGGGATTCATATTTTAGGGCTAAGCAAAGAAATGGAACTTTTTTCCAGCGGTGTTTGAAGGATGTAGGTCGACTCTACCCCATTATGGACGAACAGTCGAGAAGAGATGACTCCACCGCCAGCAGATATCCCTATTCAGATTGTTATGTACTGTAAATTACCATAGTTATAGGTTTATCCCACCTGTCACCTGTCACCAAGGGACAGCTGGGACAGGCCTCAGCCCACCCTGTAAACATGAGTGGGATAAGCGGCTACAAGAAACGGATGGATAGTTATTGATTATTGTAATGATTGCTGCAGATACTGGTTAATGTTACATTGATTTGATGGAGATCTAGCGAAAGCTCAATCAGGAAGACAATAAAGCTCACCACATCTATCCTCCTCCTCTCCTAGCTGTCATGCAGCCACATGCTCCCATTCTGTCTCACCCATTATCAATTGGGTCTGTATAATCCCCTCTCACCAGCTGCTCACTTGCACCCAAAAGCTACCACCTCTCTCCTCATGTCAACCAATCGCCAAGCTGCTGCCCGTTTTAAATATGTCTCTCTTCCCCGTCTCAGCTCTCTTGCTGCCAATCCGCACATCCTCCTCCTCCCATCCTCCGCCTCATACACTTCCTCGGATTCCTCATCCTTCCGGCTCCAGTCCCAGAGGAGTTCACCACCACCAGTGTCCAGGCTCGGGGGGGTCATCAGAACCCCCCACCGAGTGCCAAATACTTTATGTCATCATTTTGTACGTCGTTAAATAAACTATCCATCGATTCAATTTCTGATTGTTAAATAAAAAGCCTTTACCATCGATTCTCTCGTCTTCCCTGATTTAAATCACTTTAATTAAGGTCTGTGAGGTATAACATTTGAAGATGATCCTTGACTTAGTTCTTGAGTCATCAGGTGGCGGCAATGACAACTTCATCATTTCCCAGACTTTTTGGGGATCTATGACGTATAAGGGGAATAAAATAATGATCCATCATAATTTTCATACAACACAGGTGAAATTATTAAATGTGTATTACAAGAAAAAACAGGATTTAAGGATTTGGAGGCATTGAAAGGTATGAAAGGTAAAGCAGTGAATCCACAGTCTTCATTTTGTGCTCGTATCCACTCATTCACACCTTTTTTTCCTCCCTTCTTTCCCTGCGCTGTAGATTCATACACTTAAAAAGAGCTGCGAGTTTTACATAAGGTGCTGACACTGCACTTTTTTCATTTGTTCCGCTTTAGTAAGACTCAACTGTAAAAGTCTTCCCCTCTCTCTATAGCTTTTTTCTTTTCCTTTTAATCACCTCTTATCCCACTCCATTCATCTCTCATTACCTACCCTTCCACTTTCCATTTCCCACTTTCAAGACGCCGCCCTCCCTTCTTGAAGCAGTAAGTCGATACTCTCGACCTCCAAAATTTCCCCTCCAAGTCTTAAGCAGTCAGTCCACTCCATTTTCTCCCCCCACCCCTCCTATCTCTCTTCTCCTACTGATATCTCTTTCCTTTTCAATATATCGCAGCAGCATCTCTTTCTCCAGCAGCGCTTGTATCTTTCCATCACTCTTCTCTCAGCGCCACTGATGCCTGCCGCCACGCAGAGGGAAAAAACACATTTCCTATCATATTGCCGTGTCAGTGAAATTTAGGAGCGGTCTGTGTGTTTGTGTATGTGTGCCCGATTCAATGGTACTTTCATCATCAAATCGTATTTCCTTTGCAGACAAACACTTCTGTCGGCGGGCTGGCAGACAAGAGGGAATGAGAGTGCGAATGATCGTACGGATGTGTGTGTGTGTGTGTATGTGTGTTTTTAGGCGGGAGAGTGTGTGTGCGCTGCCCAGGTCAGGCTCCCCGATGCATCGGCTTATTCTCTTTTTTGTTTGTTCAAGCCTCCTACAGCTGAAGACGGCGTTATTGAGGACATTCAGATCTGACTTTTTTTCTTATTTAAGGTTGTGGTGAAGGGGTTGTACACGAGTGGAACACACAACACACACACACACACACACACACACAAACAGAAACAAACGGAGAGGGAGTTAGTGGAAAGACAATTGGAATACGCCGTGGTAAACTATAGTGGATTAAATTTTGGAGAAAAAAAACTTTCGCGTAAAATAAAAAAAAAAGATAGATTGATTCATATGGACTCAAATTTGGACTAAATCGGACCAAAGGTCAAGAAATGATGTCCCGAAAACGTTTGAAAATAAAGCTCACGCAAGTGTCGGAGATATAACACTAACGTTTCCCGAAATCAATCCACTTCTTTCTCACACTGAGCTCAATAGGAGTATAAAATTTGAAAATGATCCATGAAACGGTGTCACGTTAAGGATCTGCGGTGGTTGACGATGACAAATATAAGAGGACGGTGATCCCATGGCGAGAAAAGAGCTGACAGGTATCATCATTTGGTATGTAAATGAAGATAAGCCACCCCGCTCTCGGCCGTCCTCAGCACGCGAGGATGTTTCTGCAGCCGGATCATGCAGAGCGGCCCTGCGGAGCTCTCAGCAGCAGAGAAGCTGAACTTCACCAGACAGAGTCTTAATCACCTGGTAGAAAACTGGAGCCTGAGCGGCGATGGCTCCCCTGAGATGAGCAGCAGAGAGAATGAGGAAATTTAATGAAGGTGGGATGGTGAATGGGAAAAGGTCCAACGGTAAGTCAGAGCTCATGCCCTGTTGGCATTACTGGGATAACGAACACTATGGATGTACTAGATATAGTAGAAAGCAGGGCAGAAGGGAGATATTCGAGCAGGAAAGATGGTTGAGCTCAGACTGGATTCGGGGGTTGATCACCTGATACCTAGAAGAAGTATCGCCTGATGCCATCACCAATAAAGGTGTTTTTTTTTCACCTTAATTATCTAACTAGTTAACTAGTTATTTGTATTTATGGCATAATTTAAAAAATAATTGATTTTGATCTTTATAAGAAACTTCACACTTTGGATCGGCGTGATTCCCTAGCCTTAACCTTACAAGTTTTTGGGTTCAGTATATCAGAGTGGAAAAACTAACCGACGTGTCATAAAGGTGATGTTGTGCTACAAGTAATGATATCAAACATTGGCATGCTGAAGACTAGGCCTACGCTGTCATAGGGTATATCCCCAAGTCCTCCTGATTTAACTCCCCAAATTCAATGTAACTCATAAATTATCTCAAACAGTACATATTGACTTGACCTAACTATTTCTGTGAAGTTGGCAGTCTCCTCTAAGATCAGAATCCATAGTGACTCGATAATGGACGGGGGTTTTCTGACCAAAGTACTAAAAAACATTTCATTGTGTCAATTCATATGAACTTTTTAGACACAATTAGACTTATGGGTCATAAGTAGCGTTCAGAAAACTGCTTTTTGTTTTTGCAAAAAAACGAGCCTCCCCAATGAGTTAAATTTGAGTAATACAGTAAGATATGATAAATATAAGTTGGATCTTCTTGAGGTTGGTCATATGAGGTACGTTTGGACTAAATTGAACAAACACTTTAGTTTAGATACTTCCAAACAACAATCCCAGTTTTTATGTATCATTCAAAAATCTGTGTTTTTGTAAAAACAAATTCCACAAAAATCACAAAAATCAGAAAAAGAATAAAATTGTTCATAAGGCTGATGGAGAAGAGTTACAAAAGAGACGGTTTTTGGCAGCGTGGAGCTAGTTAGCAGTTGGTAGCAGTTGGCAGCAGTCGGCCTGAGCGCCTATAAACACATCTAATTGCACATTGGACGATGAAAAAGATAAACAGAAAATCGAGAACGAGTTTCATCGAGGGGGATTTACAGGCAGGAGCAACAAGGGGGGCTGCTACTGACGCTGGCAAACATTCCGGAGTGCTTTGTCTACTCGACACACAATGAAGCGCTTCTAATTGAATATTTTATGAATGAATCTAATAAAAGCCTAGAGAGCATTGCAAACACAAGTCCCTTGTCTCTGAAAATCTTGTGTGCGAAAGAGAATTTACTGTTAATCCATAAGTGTCTCTTTTATAATACATAGAAAGAGCTGACCAGGGTTTACAAAATTTCATACAATTGGTTGACCGCCCACCGATCACCAGTCACCCCGCCGGAAAGGAGACGCCGCAGGCGGTGCGAGCAGAAGCAGAAGAGAGGCAAGCACGGAGGTATCCGGGCTAGGTTAGTGGCTAAACCAAACTGTCCCGCTATCCCAACCATATTACTGGCTAACGTTCGTTCCCTGGACATCGAAATGAACCATATACGATTTCTGAGGTCCTGCCAGTGATACGTAAGGGACTGCTGTGTGTTTTTTTTTTTTTACTGAAAAATTGCTTATGGACACAATTCCGTGCACAATTCCGTTAGCCGTGCAACTGGAGCGGCTAACTTGCTATCGAGCGGACAGAGCCCTTGTCAGCAGAGGAAAGAAGCTCGGTGGGGGAGTCTGTGTTTACATCGGTGATGCTTGGTGTCGGGACGCTGTGGGGGTATGTAAAAACGGTTCAACGCTGGCTGAGTTCAAGTTGTTAGATGCCGCCGTTTCTATATGCTGAGGGAATTTACAGTGATTCTGCTGGTCTCTGTTTATATCCCACCTACCAACAACCACACGGGTAGAGAACGGGCTCAATGTCAACTGAATGAGGCCACCAGCAAACAACAGACAGTCCACTCAGACGGGTTTATCATCCTGGCTGGTGATTTTAATCATGCAAACCTCAAGACTGCACTTCCAAAAGTATACCAACACGTTGATTTCCCAACAAGAGGAAATAACTTCCTGGACTTGGTTTACACAACCCATAAGGGAGCATACAAGGCTTCTCCCCTCCCCCACATGGGACTCTCTGACCACATCACTGTTATGCTAAAATCAGCATATAGGATGAGGGCGTAAGTCATCGATTCAACCCAAAAGCAGGTTCCGGTGTGGCCGAAAGGCCTTCCTCTGCACTCCAAGCCTTTGACACTAAAAACTGGATAATGTTTAAGCAGGCAGCCACAAACAACAACAACACAGACATTGAGGAATACAGACACTGTGACTTCTTACATTGGTCAGTGCATTGATGATGTGACCCACAACAGAACCATCACCATCAGGGTAAACCAGAATCCAAGGCTGACAGGAGAGTTCCACAGGCTGCTGAGGGCCAGTAACACTGCCTTTAGAGCCGGGGGCTTAACTGCTTAAAGAACAGCGAGAGCCAACCTGTCCCGCGGCATCAGGGAAGTCAAACAGCGTATTACAAAGAAGGTAACATGCCATTTCAAGAATAGCAGAGACAAACAGAATCTGTGGTGGGTAATCCAGACCATCGCGGAATACAAACCCCGACCCCAGACCTGTGGAAGTAACATCTCTCTGCTCAACAACCTCAACAGCTTCTTTAGCTCGGTTTGAAGCACAGAACAGCAAGCTCCCACAGAAAACTCCCCCCCCTTGACCAGGCTCTGCGTCCGTCTGCAGCCAGCATGAAGAGAACACTCTCCTACATTAATATTTGCAAGGCTGCAGGTCCAGAAAACATTTCTGGCCGGGTATTGAAAGACTGTGCAGAGGAGCTAAATGATATCTTCATGGACATCTTCAACCCTTCTCTGAGCCAGGCTGTTGTTCCCTCCTGCTTCAAGGCCACCACTATCATCCTGGTGCCAAAGAAGTCCACACCATCCTGTTTTAAAGACCATCGCCCTGTTGCACCAACCCCCATCATCATGAAGTGTTTTGAACGGCTAGTTATGACCGATATCAAATCCACTCAGCCCTCACCCATCTGGACACAAAGAACTCATTATGTGAGGAATGCTGTTCATAGACTTCAGTTCAGCATTTAATACCATCACCCCACAACAGCTCATCTGGAACCTGGACCACTTGGGGCTCAACATCTCGCTTTGTAATTGGCTGCTGGACCTCCTCAAGGAGAGACCGCAAGCAGTACGTGTCGGCAACAAGACCTCGAGCACCATCACACTGAGCACAGGGGCCCCCAAGGCTGTGTGCTCAGTCCCCTGCTTTTCACACTGCTGACCCATGACTGCAAACCAACCTTCAGCACCAATCACATTAAGTTTGCGGACGATACAACTGTGGGGGGCTCTCATTTCCAAAAACGACGAGTCATACTACAGGAAGGAGATCAGCCATCTCACCACTTGGTGCGGAGATAACAACGTCCTTCTAAATGTGGATAAAACCAAGAAGATTGTTATGACTTCCAGAGAGGCCGCGCCCTACACCCTCTAGGTCTCTAGGTTTTCCTGTTATTTTAAAGTGCACAGATTGTGATAAAGCGCTGGATATACTATAACATGGGGTAACAGTATGTGCATATAAATCTCTAGAGAATAAAGACGGTACGTTGCAGCCAAAATCTCTCTCGGTCCAAAATCCCGTTTTTGGCACATTTTGGGTCCATTGGTTATCCATCTTTGCCAAATTGTGTGTCCTCCTGCTCCTCTCTCACTAAAAACTGCGTGGAATAACAAGTACTTTGTGGTATCTCTATCAACTCCGGTACAATTTTGTGTTGTGATTCAGTCGAGACTAAACTTTAACTAGCAAAAGTTTGAAAAATCCTGTAATAGTCCCGATCTGGATCCAGATGATGATGATCCAGATTGCAATCAACATATGAGGGTTTGTTCCTTGGACCGTACTCCACCTCTTTCAGTCATTAACTTTGATTAATCCTGCTACCAGAGAGCAAAGCCAACAACAGCAGAACCTCCTTTTTGGAGATATGATAAACAACCGCTTGTTGGGCACCGAGGAAAACATTTGAGATATTGTAGGCAAATGGGTTGAAAAGAGTTCATAAAGTTGTTTGTGGACATCAAATAAAGTGTTTCAATAAATTAAAGAGCATAAAGAGAGGAAGTATTTCATTTTTGAAAGCAGTGGGGTTTAACTCCCATCACAAAAAGCTTGTTTTTGGGTCAGCAGCCAGAACTGTGTGGCCGTCAGATCCGATTCCCACCAGCTTTTGGTCCCATTTGCACTAAGGTCTGCAAAATAATGCTCTCCGTTTTACATTTTACATAACATTACATTCATCTTAGAAATATCAGGCTTTATGTCAGGTTTACTGCCAGATTCAGACTTAATATTAAAAACACAATACAGGGGACCAATTGACACCCCCTAATAAAATTCATGTTATAGACAAAATCTTTCTTGGTTTCAAGCGTTGTTTTTGTAAGTTGAACTCACTTAATGTTGGTAATTACTGCAACTTAACATTGGGAGTGATTCATTTCAGTTATAGGTCCAGTCCAGAGCCATCTCCCTCTCTACATGAATTATTTTCCTAAGCCAACCCGGAGCACCGCCGCAAAAGAAATGTGATATAAAAGAACAGTCAAGGTCAAACTTAGAGAGTTGCTAATTGTCCCTCAAGACACGGAAAGAATTTATGGCATGAGTCTTGAAAGAAATCTTAATTAAAGAAATATCCCTTTTTACACTTTTGTCTTTCTGCTCTTAGCCTGATCGCTGAAAACCCCAGTTCTGATATAGAGTTAATAGAGGGTGAGGCTATGGAAGGAAGGTGGTTGGAAAGTTTCCAGCAGCTAGATCTCATCCTGGGAGGGATTCAAACAGTCAGAGTTTGACCCTCTGGATGGATTTTACATCTCTGTAATATTGCTGAGAGGGCGACTCTGATTTTGACCTGACATGGTAGCTGAGGGTCTGTTTATGGGCATGTCTCAAAAACGGCATTCATATTTGATGGAGACCAATAAAATATGAATGTGAGAAAGTGAGCATATCCTTGAAAGCTGGAAGTTCGGAGGTGGGAAAGGGAACCAAAAATAAATGCTTTGAGTTTATTTGACCTCACAGCTTTGCTAAAGAAAATAGTGATGTTTGGAGAAATGGAGGTCTTCCCCTGTCAGCTACTCAGCCAGCACCACTGGTCTTTCAACGAAAAATAGTCGGACTAACCCTATTAAATTTAGTTGGACCTATTTCAAATAACTACTAATTCAATCCTAATATCCTAAATAAATGATAAATTAAACTTCTAAGGATTGATTGTGAGTTAAAAAACAGAAGATTCACATTCTTAATCGCAGAAACGAGGTCTCCGCTACCGTCCCCAAAAGCAAAAATATATCCCCAAAAATATATCCTCCGCCTGTTTGATCTCTTTAAATAAGATGTGAAGTCTTGTCCGAAAAACTTTCTCGTAGTGAGTAAATGTGAACAAATACGGTAAAATATGAGATGTAAACATGATAGATTTCCTCGAGTTGATTCAAAAGCAACAAAAAGGACTAAATCGGACCAACGGTTAAGAAGTTATGCCTAAAAACTGTGTTTTACATACAAAAGTTCCCCATAGTGAGTAAAATATGACCTACAATGAGATATGCAGGATAGTTCTCCTCGAGTCGATTCATATGCAACAATTTAGGACCATTGACCTATTGTTACATTGTTTTTATTTTATTTCTTCAACACTGCCTATAAATTTAATTGTACAATTAATATTGTGATTATTATTATTGAATTGGACAAAAGGCTGAAAAATTATGACCTTTTGAAGAAAAGCTCAACCTAGTGTTGGAAATGTGCAACCGACATTTCCCAAAATGAATCATTGGGGTCATCAAACTTGAAAAATCGAAGAAATACTGGAGTTATTCCGTTACAATGGGGGATCTGCGTACGCGGCGGCGTACGTGGCGATGAGGATTCCATAATATCCCCAACTTTTCTGGGATATAACTTTTGCTCGTTACCGACTTCTGCAATGGCAATAGAATGATTCCTTAAAACCATTGTGTATCCGTGAATCAACCAAAACCCACCACATATCTTCTGTAAAGGTGAGAAATTTTCAAAATAATAGCCTGATGAAACAGTGAGACATAACCACGACTCTGCTTTCACCACATATGCTGTGAAAACTCTGTCTCAGAGGGTTCGGCTGTTTACTCCCGAATCACTCCTGTCGTCTCCACCAAACATCCCTCGCTGTCAAGAACGTCCTTGCTGGCTCTTTACAACGTGTTCGGCATTTATGACTTTGTCCCTGCACACTTGCTCTCAAATCTCAATTAACGTTTAAATATGAGGTGTGCCGGATCTCCAACCTGCCCTCCCCCCCAAAAAAAGAGTCCATCTATTGTAACGCAGATAGAATCTGCCCTTGACAGGGCGTCTGGGCTGGTTCTGACTCACCGCATCCTCTAAGAGAAATGTTACTTGCCTTTAAGGAGACGCTCCTCTGAGTCCTGTTCTCCATTACCAGTCTCTCAGCGCAGCGTGGGGGGAGTGGTTGGCGGGTGGTGTGGGGGGGATGATGCATTTTAAATTGGACGAGGATCCGATGTGACCCACAGATAATACATTGAATCCAACTAATCGCACATCCAAGTGTCCGAGTAGAATCCACTAAAATAAGAGCCTGTAATCATTCTGTTAAGGTGTTGCATCAGTGCATGTGTGTGTGTGTGTGTGTTTGTGTGTGTATGTGGGTTTACGTGTGTTTGTGTTTGTATGTTTGTGTATGTGTATGTGTGTAGGTGTGTGTGTGTATGTATGTATTTGTGTGTATGTGTCTGTGTATATGTGTGTGTGTGCATGTGTGCGTGTTTGTGTGTGTGTGCGTTTGTATGTGTGTGTCTGTGCGTGTGTCTGTCGGTGGGTGTGTCCAGCCTCGTGGAAGCACCTGCTAATATTTGTTAATTGTGCGATGCATCATTTCCTCATTTCTGCGGACACACATGCGTCGATCGGTGCATTGATTAAAACTACGTTAGG
This sequence comes from Lophius americanus, assembly GCA_037951165.1. NCBI lineage: Eukaryota > Metazoa > Chordata > Actinopteri > Lophiiformes > Lophiidae > Lophius > Lophius americanus. Next base: position 16,324,038 of record JBBDHG010000037.1, on the reverse strand, counting down.
AGGCGGGATCACCTATCATGACCCCACACAGGAAAGGAACCTAGAGGAGAAAGTAATCAGGGGCGCAGAGGCGACTGTGTGTGTGCCCTTCAGTTCACATGTCATTTGTTTGTCTATATGCAAATTCTGGAGGGGCCTCAGCAGGGATTAAAGCTGTGAGCACATCCTGCGTACTAAACCTGTGGGCCCCGGGGACTCCTCCACAGCCGGTCACCAGGTAAAGGTTCTCCTTAGAAGATATAGCATAAACCTCCCTGAACCGGGGATATACATACTTGAAAAGGCCTCAATCCACTGCGTTGTACACAAAATCCCCCTGAGATTAAATGTGATTTATTAATAATATCAAACAGTCCGTATTGACTCAAACGAGATATTTTTATGAAGTCAGCAGTCCGCTCCAAGATCAGATCCCATAGTGACTCAATCATGAAGATAAATACATTTAACAATGTTCTTGTGTCAATTCATAGGAATCTAAATTTAGACACAGGATGGCCTAAATCTATCTTACTATACGCAAGATAGATTTCCTCAAGTCGATTCATATGCACCAAACTTCGGACAGGGATGATTACTTTTGGCAATAAAAGCTCAACATTGTGACGGAAACTGTAAATGTTGGATATAGTTTTTGAAGAGTAGGGTTTTTTTTGTGTAGAAAAAAAAAAGTTTCCCCTCCTGAGTATTTGTCATATACAAAAAAGACCCAGAGTTGATTAATATGCACCAAGTGTGGACTAAATCAGACAGACAGTTGAGAAATTACGGGCGAAAGACTTTTGTCGGTCAAGCTCCCCCGCTTCTGACGGGAATATGCAATTGACCTTTCCCAAATTCAATGCAGTTCTTCCTCGCAATGTCCGTGGGGGAATGAGAATATGAAAATGATCGATGATATAGTTTCTGGGTTGCAGCGGACGCTTCCATGACGTTCGGGTAATATCCCCCGACCTCTCAGAGACACAATAGTAGCAACAAAGGGATCAGTGTGTATGTGTCACATTTCACTGGATTCCATCCAGTGGTTTTTGTGGACGCGTGGACATACGTACGGACGGAAGGACAGGGGTTACCCTATATATAAACCATCTGATGAAATTGACACTAAAGTAAACAGACACACAGCTGACCCTCAAACTCCGTCTCCCAGGGAAAACCGCAGAGAGACAGAAGAGAATGTTCTTCATCATTAGGAAAACAGTCTTTCTCAATCTACAGAGAGATGGTTCACACCAACCCCCTCCACTCATTGGTTCCCATCCCTTGTTCCCATCAGCAGAGCTCGCAACCCACTCGCTCGCACAGACGCACACAGGCATGCTTCCGGACCCTCACACAGAGATGCTTCCTATCCAGCGAGATTCTCCGGTTGTGTGTGTGTATGTGTGTGCGTGCGTTTGTGTGTGTTGTCCTGCTGTGCATGTTTCTACTGCCCCACCAAACAGGAAGGAGGAAGTTCCCTCCAGCAGCTTCCCTACCATGTCATCAGACAACAGAACAGCATCATGGATTCAATCCACTGAGAGAGTGGTGGGATAAAAATCTGGACCCGTAGCATTCTGCACGCCACAAGCTACTATAACGGCACGGGTGGGAGAGAAATGAAGATTTGTTCCATCCAAATGTGTCAAAACTCTCAGTGGTGGCATGACTTTCAAAATGGAGCAAAGACCTACTTGTGGCAATTTCCCACAGGAGGAGAAAAGCATCCAGCTGAGACTCTGTTCTGGGTCTGCACGCTAAATCTGACTTCCCTTGGGGATAAAAAAATAGAATAAACCCCATTATTTAAAAAGCAATAGTATATTATGCTGGTGTCAAGCTGCAATGAGGGCAGAGCGCCGGCCTGCCTATAAGTTCCCTTGAACACCTTCTAACTGTTCCATAACTACTTTGACTGATAAAAACTCAGAGCCCAGCATCTGTTCTTTCCGTTCATAGTAACTCTTCATCCATGATGTAATAGATTTAATGGCCGTCAGACAACCACACTAAGAAACGAAAATGGCTTGTTGTTCCAGCGTTACCCTAGCAGGATACAAAATAAAAGGTACCTTTGAACACTGGTACATTTTTGGACCTTTTTGACGCAAGCTTAATAGAAGGTTTCTGCCCACCTGAAGCAAAAATGCAACTTTATATGTTTATTTATAGCCCACAACACCACAGAGTTGGTGCCGGAAGAAGTTCAGCCGGGACAACATGGCAGTTTTCACCATTGTTTTAACTATAACATTTATAGTTTCTGTCTAGAAAGTCTTTAATCAACTTAATTAGTTTACATAATTGAAGAAGAAAAAAATTCCACTATATAGTAATGAAATTGTTTGGTTCAGTCTGGAAAATCTCATGTGATGTGAAAATTTTATCACCCAGGATCCATACAGAAAGCCTTTTAAACACTTTATTCACTTTGTGGGTTGGTTCCCGATACATACATAACATAATCATATTATAATCAACAATATAATCAATTTTATGATTATATGAAATATGCTTCCTCATATATATGCATCCACTAAAGTGCTCGAAGTTGAAAATTAACATTTGGAATAACCATACACATTAACTAATACAAGGTAGAAACAATTTAGAACAACATAGGTGATAAAGTTTGCTTTTGTTTTGTTCTCTGTGTTGTTTGGAGGGGAAAAAGGGAAGGTGAGGTCAAAGAGGAGGGATTATATAATCGATGGGTGGGGTTAAAAAGGGATTTTGCATTTGGGATTTTAACAATAACAATAATTAACAAACACTTAATACTCCCTTTTTTGAGCTCAACTCAACATATTATTCTCTTAGAACTGATTTATCTAGTGACAAAATTCAGTTTTTTTAAGTATTTTAGCATATTCCATCGAACAAAATTCTTACTTGGAATCAGGAATTTGAATCTATACTTTGTGGTACAAGGCACCATCAGACGGGGGCAAAACAAAAGTGTCGCCTAATGTCAATAAACTTTTAACCACGGGGCTGCAGGCACACAGTGCACACCAAAGACACTTAACGAGCCACCTGTCTGGGAGCATAAATGTAAGGGAGAAAAAAAGGTTTATTTCACTAGAGCTGTCGAGCAAATGTTTGGCATCCAATAAATACAGTTCCAAGAATTCAAAGCAGCGAGCCGTCCTGCAATCATTTGATTTTTGAGCACTGGAGGAGTTCATTGGAGCAGGAGTATGTCTTTCAGAAGAAAAATAAAAAGCCGAATATCAGAACCTGACTACGGGTGGTGTGATTCTGTCTGGAACCGACTTGATCCAAGTCACTCTCGTTTTCTAAGCAACATTAGGAAATAAAGGATAGAAAGCGAGATTGATTTTTCATACGCGTTTTGAAACAGTGGCCTTCGTCAGCAGTTTGCTCTAAGATTAGATTCAAGGGTGTCTCAATGATGAAGATAAATACAGTTAACTACATTATTTTTGAGCTCGGTAATCAAACAAGACAGATTTAAGGAGCCAAAGTCAATTTATAGGAGTTAAATTTAGACACTCTATATATACATATATACAATATATATGTTTCGGTTATAACTGTTAGGTTGTGCAGGTTTTCAGTCTCTATTTCTTATTGAAAAAAGCTGCTGAACCTCTTTACAATATGACCCAGTAGCATCATGAATAGAGCAAAGGGCCACGGATGGAACCCTGGGGGACACCAAAAGTCATATGGGCCGCTGAGGAGGAAGCATTAACAATGAGAAAGACCTATTCTAGAAGTCAGGTGGGGTTTTTTTTTGGTTAAGCATTTGCGGTATCACAAAACAGAATTATGTAACTTTTCCATGAAAGTCTTTTTTTTTGTATTATTGTTTCAAAAAAAGCTTGACCAAAGAATGTGTCGTTTTAGGGAAATTGCAGTGTCTAAGATATTAAACTACTAAATTAAATGAAAATATGAGAAGTAGTAACGTTTCCATAGTTTTTGTTTTTCTTTGTGAGAACATTAAGGGGTTTTAAGGATATTAACCTATGGTTTTAAAATCTCTTTATCACCATTCATGGTCCACAGAGATTCAACTCCTCCCTGTGGAGGAATAAGCTTAATGATCTTCTCAATTAGATGTTTACTTGTAATGTTTCTAGGCCAGTCAGGATTTTTAAATCCTTTTTCTAGAATGACATGCTCCTGTTACAAAAGTTCTAATGTGAAAACTCAAAAATTCAGGTTGAAAAGGTTCTGAAACCTTTGAAGGTTGAATGAGTCATATAGAGTCTGAGTGACCATGATTCAGTTTCAATTTCTTTCTGGCACACACACATACATGTAGAGAGAAACCCAGCCATGCAGTTGATATCTGGTCATCCGAAGAGCCATTACAATACAAACACCAAGTCATCCCGTCTTTTCAGGCTGCCAAATAATCAGGAGCTGAAATCAAATCTGGAGAAACTGAGAAAGCCAGACATGTCTGTGCACACAAACTCAGCGAATGTGTCTCGTTGGCCAAAACCCCACAAATCTGTGGTCCCTCCACACATCGCCATCTCCCTGTGGCCAGCAGCTATGGATTCCCGAACACTTCTCATCTCAGATGACCAGTTAATCAATGAGTTGTGTTCAATTAGCCGAGCCCACAGCATCCCTGGTGGCTCTCTTGCAGGACTGTGTGTGTGTGTGTGTGTGTGTGTGTGTGTGTGTGTGTGTGGGGCAGGATAATGGTTACTTTGGGGAATATGTGTTATGGGATATGTGCTGTCAAGACAGAGCTAATGGACTGGCTTCCTTAAACACACATACTTTTTTTTAACGAGTCAGACGTCTTTGTGGTCTCTACCCATCATCTTTGATTCATATTATTCACAAAGATCTTACCTCTAACTCAAGTAACATCATTTTAGTTTTTTTATTACATTCTTAGCAGGCCTCAGTCTCCTTCTGTAGTCTGTGATAAGGTTTGAGAACACATGGAGAAGATCTGAGAACATTCCTCCATACAGAAACTGAGCTTCAGATCATTGTCCTGCTGGAAGGTCCAACTACGGCCCACTTTAAGTTTCCTGTCAGGGTGTTTTTGGTTTCCATCCAGTATCATCTGGTGTTTGATGGGGTCCATGGAACCATTTCTTTTTGAACAAGACGTTCAGGCCCCTACTTGTGTTCCGGTAGCTTACTCTGCAACACGTCACCGCTCTTCAACCAGAGCTATTGGGAACACTTCTCAACGGATCCCAGGATGTTCCTGATGGCTCTTCACCTACACAGGCCGCATGTTCCCAGTGAGCCCAGGACCCGGTAAAGACACTGGCCTATGAAGCCACTACATGTAACTTCAAAAGGCTCACAACTGGCCTTCCACTGTCTTTGACAGTCTGCTACCAGCTCAGCGTACTTCGCCATTTCCGCTCACGAGTCTCCTCCGAGCGGCTTTCTGTACAGGATAAGTGGTTACAGAAAATGGATTGATGGATAATCAATACAGAATTCACAACTGCACCCAAACACATCCCAATCCCAGGCCTCAAGCAGCAGACCATAGGGTCCAGCCCCCTGACAGAAATGGATGAATACGTGAAAAAGCAACTACTTTTTCCAAAGCAACTTTTCCTGCATCCCTAAACACACCAATATTCCGTTATTTGAGATTTTAAAGAGGTAATCCTGACTTAACTGCTCACGGATATAAATAGATCTTGATCCAGAAATCCAGCAGTCAAATTAGGAAAAAAGGAGAGGAAGACAAAGATGAACATTGATCCGATTGGCACATTGTTGAGCTTATAACCGTCCTACAATCCTTAACAAGGGTTAGGGGTTTGAATCCGTCACTGCTCTACAGATTGATTAGGCGTTAACAGCCACTAATCATGCCGAAGTCGAGAAGACAATTTAACAAGGGACAGATTTTAAATGTTCAGCGCCAGAAGGATCAAATGATCACACTGAGTACGGACGACGAGGTGAGTTTACGCCAGCCGAGTCTTGAGGGGCTTCCAAAGTCATCCACTTTCCCTGCTTGATACCTATACAACAGTGGTTCTAAAACCGTGGTCTCGATTCCATCCATAGAGTAAGCAGTAATGAAAGAACTTATTAACTGTTTTTGGTTATTGTGTAACTTATTTGATGTAGTAAAACTGGTCCGACACTGTCGTCCATGACAGCAAGGGGTTTGTCCAAGAAAAGCCCCTAAGCCTCTGCACTGTACAAGCGATCCCCCTTTTTGAGCTCATCAAACTAAAGTTAAGTTATTTCCAAAGTAAAAAAGGACCCCAAAGTTAGTAAAATATTAACTATTAGATTACAATATGGGTAAAATATGATAGAAATAAGAAATTTGGACTAAATTGGATCAATGGTTTGGAAATTATGGCCCCAACCATTTGGAGATAAAGCTCCCCCTAGTGTTTGAAATATACAACCGACATTTCCCAAATTAGCTCCAGTTCTTCTTCAAACTAAGGTCTATTAGGGTATACAATTTGAAAGTGATCCATGAAACAGTTTGAGTTATCCTTTTAACACAAGGCTTTTGCGAGGGCGATGATGAGTCCATAATCGGGGATTTAAATACACGCAGTGTATAAAGTATAGAGTATAAAATTAGCATTTTTATTCTCCAACTTTCCTGACTGACTCAGTCAGCGCTCGAAACCAAATGCAGGATTCAAAACCACAAATCTACTTTATTTCCTGTGAGGATAAGCCAATTTCAGTCTTAGTTTATGGAAAGCAATAAAAATGCAAAAAAAAAACAGCAAAATTACATTTGGGACATGAGTGCATAGAGACGATCCAGGTGGGTATGAATCAGAAATGAAAAACAGGAAGCTGTCAAATAAAGTAGCGTCGCTCGTGAACACGCGGCCACCCGCAGAAAAGTTGATGAAAGTTTGTTTCAATGACAGCGAAGGTAAGAATCAGATCAGCAAGAACAGATGGATACCCGACAAATGCCGAGAAAACTGCTGAGTCAGAAACGGCAAAAATAGAGATTAATTCAAGGAAAAACGGCGTGCAGAGTAGGCAGTGTCTTGCAGAAAAATATGAAAACAAATTGATCAAAGGAAAATTATGTACAATATATTTGGAGGCGGCGGCAGACAGGAGGAATTTGCATTGATAGGGACTGCATTAATCAAAAGAAAAGTCCATTAACGTCCAGACAGAAATCACGGCCTGACAGTTGACAGATCCTCCTTTCAAAAACACACACACGGATTTAGCATCTTTTACCGCATCGTTCCACACCTGGATATCCTCAGATAGCCCAACGCTCTCGCAACATCTCACTTTTATTTTCAGGCTGTGATTCATTTCTCTTTTTTCTCCACACGTACTCATGTAACCGATCCAGTTAAAGTTGAAGTAGTTGTGAGGAGAATCAAAGACTGGAGATATTATTTATAGCTTCAAAGTGTTTTATGGCGATATGAGATCAGCTCCCTCTTCGTTCCCTCAGATATAGTGGCCATCTTTGAGCGCGTTCTACAGCAGACTGTGGGATGTTTCAACTGGACTGGAACTCACCACACACACACACAAAAGTATATCAATATAAAAGCGATGAAAGTATACATTTAGACGATTAGTGATGAAGGCCGATTAATCCTCGGTGTGTTCTTCAAACCTTTCAGAAAAGTTCACATTTACATTTACATTTAATATCTAAAGTTAAACATATATATTTAGATTTAAACATCAGATTAAACATTTGCATTTAGATCTAATATCTAGATTTAAAAATATATATATAGATTGAAATTTTGGATTCAACATATACAGTATATATAGATTTAAATCTTAGATTTACTATTTATATTCAGCATATACATTTAGATTTTAGATTTTTTTTTTTAGTGGATACCGGACAATATGTAATGTAAATTTATATTTATATTTAGTATTTAAATTTAACATTTACATTTAGACTTAATATTTAGATGAAACATTTAGATTTCATATTTAGATTTAACATACATTTCCTTTTAAAATTTAGATTCAACATTTAGATCCATAGATTTACATTTAAATTTAAAATGTATATTTAAGATACGTTTGGATTTGACATTTAGGTTTAACGTTAGTAATTTTATTTAACACTAATTTTGTTATATTTTTACCTGGTGAATATAAAAAATAATGCTGTAAAATGTTAATGTTAAAATATGAAAAAACACTTTTTAAAGGTTATTTGGAGCTAAATGAGCCAAAATGTTGCTGTTAGAATCAACATGTGCTGCTTTGCAAACGGCGCCCCCTACAGAAAGAATGAGGAAACATTAGAGGAAAAAGTGAACATATGAGGAAGACATCAGGAAGGATGAAGTACACCTGGAGTCGAAATTCATTTTGGCTTGTATCAACTCACGACTGGACACGACAAAAGAAACTATTGTAGGCAGGAACACAACAGCCTCTGGCTGGAGACCGCTCTGAAATATCAGCTTCTTTTGTTGCTTGTGCAGCGACGGTGTTTCCATCTTTCCTTCTCTTGGCTGATGGCCTCCCTTCAGTCCGCCGAGTTTGCAGCATCTAAGATAAATCTTTATTCCAGCCATGTGGAGCGTTCAAGAAGCAAACCATTCAGAAACTGCAGCGGGTTTGCACACATTTCTATAGCAGAGTGTTTTGTTTCCTACGGTTGAACCGCCATCGGTACAGTGACGGGTAGAAAGGAAGAAATACTTGATCCAGAAGGAGTTTTAAAGTTCCTCAATGCCAGAATAAATTGGAAGGCTCTAACAGACAAATCAGATTCAGTGGAATCAATTTCTGCTACGATCAGTTGGGTTTTTCTTTTTTCAATACTGGCATTAAGATGTTATTCATTTTCAGAAAAAAACATTTTCAACTTCACCGCACTACAGGACAAGGAAGCTAATTTCATCCCGGTTCATCTCTCCTGACATTTCGAGGAGAAATCTGGTCCAGTCGAGATAATCTTGTAGAGCGGGATCTGTTCTTAATATAATTATTTCATATAAAACATCCTTTATTTATCACACACAGGTCAACATACTGATTATTTCTCTTCATTACGACCACTCACACTCACGGGCGTGGGACAGCCGCCACTCGCGGACAATCTGAGCCGCTGTAATTATTCTCAAACAAGCTTTTTTGAGTGAAGTCCTGGATAATTGCGCCGGTACTGTCCAAACGAGATCAATACAGCTAATGGAGAAAACATCCAGGAGCATCTGATTGTGTTGCCAAGCTACAGTTAACATTTAAGCCTTTTGGGCTAACCTTGTCGTTAAGAGAGGGAGTCCAATGTTGTCATGGCAAAGCTATGACCCTTCATTATTATTATTATTACAATTTCTTTTGTTTTTTTTTTGTTGAGATGCTCCGAAGTTACGAAAACTGGAAAAAATGTCCGGGTTTAAGGAAAACTCATCAAAGCGAGACTGAGCGTTGTGAAATGGGCGGAGGTTAAATCTCTGCATGTTTGGACGTGACGGCGTTCATAAACGAGGGGAGAAAAATCTGTTTTTATAAATCCCTGTGTAATTGTGGACGTAGCCTTAGGTTGTTTTTTTTATTTGTCCTCCGAATGTCTCAAGCTGTCCTCTGGTTCAGATTTTTTTGCTGCTTAAGTCAATTTCACCCGGATTTTTTCTAGCTGCTAGTCAGCCGGCCCAAACCTCCACCGTTCTAATGCAGCCTGCCAGACTCACCCAGAACCCCCACCTTCAAGGTCAACAAGCTCATGTTTAAGCTTAGCTGCTGATCTCTGGTTCTGCTTTAGGGGCCAAAACTAACATCTCATATGTACCAGCAATCTCCTCTTCCTCATCCGGACTCGTTTCTTCTGTTTTTGTGTTGCACCGAATTTTTTGAGCCGTAATGAAATCTTGTAGTGAATGAGTTTTTAAATCTTCTGTTTAAATTTTGTCGTGACTACACGATGGAACTCAGTTTCATAATCAGTTAGCATTTTACAGCTCCTGTAGTGTTCATTCAGTAAATCATTATCCATAACCGCTTATCCTGTTCAGGGTCGAGGGGGCAGGAGCCTATCCCAGCTGACTCCTTGGACGGGTCGACGGTTCATCACAGGGCCGACGCAGAGAGACGGACCACATCTCGAACAAATCAGGCGCCAACTACTAAAATTCTGATTTTCATCAAGACTGTGTGATAAGGGAAGAAATCATCCGACCAAACAATCTGAAGTTCAGAAGTATTTCCTTCTGGAGAGAAATACTTCTGGTGTGAATATATACCAGGCAAATGTGCTGACAGGAAGTAATGTTTGATCTCCGGCCTCTCCTGGAGATCCAAGAGTTCTGCTCTGTCCATCAGTCAGTCAATACATCACACACACACACACACACACACACACAAGAGCTACATCCATCCAATAAGCCATTTAATGTGTGCCTGTGTGTCCGTGTGTGTGTGTGGCGTGCGTATTCCTGATTAATCCAGTACTAGTAGGAGGTGGTGGTGCCCCGAGGCTGTACTTTCCTCTGATGAGATCTTGACAGCTAACTTTTATTCCCCTGCATTCCCTCCTCTCAATTCCCCCCCCCCTCCTTTCCATTCCAACCCCCTCGTAACTCCACCTCTTCCCTTCCTTGATGTTAATTGTGCCGCCTATTTCTATAAAACCCTCCATATTTTCAGTCGCTTCACTCCGCTTCAACCCGTCTCCCCTCCAAACTCCTCTCTCCATCCCTCCCTCCCTAACTCCCTGTGGCTCCTCCTCAACCCAGAAACCCTAGACACCATCTTCCTCTCACCACTGCTTATCTACCTCAAGCCCTCTCATCCCTTTTGTCTCTACATCTATCTCTCTTTAAATCTCCCTCCTCCTCCTCCTCCTCCTCCTCTCTCCATGTCATCTCACGGCTTTCACTGTCTGCAGGTGATTAGCACCAAGGAGGTCAAACCATGTGACCCCTGTGAAATGAGCAGCTCTACTTACCCAGCGGTAGGTGGGCACATAGGCTTAGAAGAGCACTCTTCCACGCCTAGCATAAAGGAAAAAATAAGACTTTGCAGGTTTCCACTTGTCACTTTGACAGGAATCCTTTTCATAGAGTGTATAATCTTTACAGCACAGTCTAATGCTCTTGTGTTGTATTTATTAAAGAACAATCTCAAGAATGGAGACGGAGAAAGTTTGTCAAAAACAGCAGGTCCACCAGCTTCCTCCCATCAGGATTGGGATTCTAACCCGTCCTGATCCCGGCACATGAAATCGCAGTGACACGCCCCGGCGAAGGCCCAAGGAGCAACATCACGCTCCAAATATATATAAATCCATTATGACTCTCTTTGTGACATTTTAAAAAGGTCACTTCTAAGGTGTTAATAGATTCATAGAGCCTGGGAGCAGAATGAGACATGGATGGAGTTCAGGGCAGCAGCGGGGCGCTCAAGCGCAACCCACTCGTTTGTAGGGGTTCTGCGACGGCTGGGTGTATCGATCGGTATCAATATTGTTTTACACCCTTTGCCTTCCGACACATTCAGTACGAAAAGCTGTGCTGCTAAAACTGTTTTAATTTCTACGTCCTCCATATATTGTGTTCAGCAATATTTCTCTGTAAACTAACCATCGTTACTATGAATTAGATTCTCAGCACTTATTCTATATGATAGAGAGTGTTTACTGTTAAAGGGCCAGTGTGTGAATGTTGAGGGGAATCTCACAATCTCACATTGGAAGAAATGGAATATAATATTCATAATTATATTTTTTTTGTGTAATTTTAGCTTTAAGTAAAAATGTTCTTCTTGGAAATATCATATTTGACTCTCATAGTTCATACTTTACTCCATAGGGGGAGCTTTCTACTTGAAAAACACTTTTTACTGTACATAACTCAAAAAATATCATTTTTTAATGCCCACATAGAACTCAGTGTGAGGAGGAACTGGGGAAGTATCTAGATGATGCCTTTTTTCATTATTTGAGTGAGAAGTTGAGCTTCAGCCCTTCAAGAAAAAAAAGAAAATCCTTGAATAACAGACTTAACCGTTGCTTCATTTCCATTTTAGAACAATTTCATCTTATTCACTTATATGTATAATTTCTGCGTGGGTAGGAGCCTGTAAAGTACACACTCGATGAGAGATTTGTTAAAACACTCATTCACTCGGTCTCTGGGCTTCTCGCCTCTCACGCAAAAAACTAAGGACAAATTCATCATGCATAATTGATGGGATCGTTACTTTCTCTCTCTCTGTCGCTCACTCTCTCCAAAGTCTCTCTCTCTCTCTCTGAGTCTCTCTCTTTCTCTACCAGACAGACTTACTTACATCGTATATATGTGTGTGTGTTTAGGACGAAATAACAGTAGGAGTTTGTGTGTGTGTGTGTGTGTGTGTGTGTGTGTGTGTGTGTGTGTTTGTGTGCGGGAGAGCATATTTTGACGCCTCTGGTTACAGTCTGACACAGACAAGAGGATTAGTGACTTCTAACCTCTACGTTGTGTAGAGCCTAAACAGAGAGTGTACTTCCACAGAGTCCCCACTCAGATACTCAACCCCCCACCCAACCCCAACGAGACACACACACAAATAGATGCACTCTCTGAATCCACACACAAGACTTTTAGTGGCGTCCTCTGTATCTAACCCAAATTCCAAACATTTTCATATCATCAATCAGTCAGTCCACTTATCTGTTTATTTTATTCCAACTACACCCTCGATCTCGTCCCCGTCAGCAAGGGTTTATACCCAAAAAGTCCCCAATCCCCTGCATTGCACAAGCAATCCCCTTGATCGAGCTCCTCAAATTAAACGATAAGTTATGTCTGAAAAACAGTGTTTTAGGGGGAACAAAATTTCCCCCTAGTGAGTAAAATGTGAACTATTAGAATAAAATATAATGTATCCAAGTTAGATCACCTCGATTCAATTATGCGCTAAACCTTGACTAAAAAGATGTGTATGGAGGAAGATATTTATGCAGTAATATTCCTGCCAAAAGTTTGCATACAAATGAAACAGGTGATCCCCAAAGCAGGACGTTTGTGTGCACGTAGTTTGCATAAGGAAAGATTATTCGTTCATTAAGTTTGTGTGGGTAAAAACTTTGACAAATGTAACAGCATTAATACCATCATTTCCCAGACTTTTCAGGGATATAATCATCCAGAGTCAGTCAGGGCGGACGCAGACATAAGCAGCGCCTTCCATTCCATGTTCCTCTATCCAGCAACATTCTCAGGCTCATCTTGGGCGGATAATGAGGCATTCCCAGGCCGGATATGGGATTCCTCCGGTGAGTTCTGGGTTTCTTCCCTGTTGGACTTTCTAGGAAAAATTCCAGAGGCTGGCACGCCAGTAGCATCCTAATCAGACGCTTGAAACAACTCCACATCTCCTCATCAGATCTCCAAAGATAGCCCAGTCTCCGCCCAGAGGTCACGGCCATAGATAAAGGTTAGAATACGGATACATTTGAAGGGAGTTAGCTGTCACTTGACCATAACAAGTTTTTCTTTTATGAGATGAACGTAAAAGAAACTGGGAAAAACTATATAAATAAAACATATTTTATTTTATTAAATTAATTTTATAGACAGAAAATTAACCATTAAATGACAAATTGTTTGATCGAGCATGTTTAAAGCAGTAAAAAATAAAAAAAATAGATCTGACAACCATTTTTACCAACCATCAACCATGTTTTGGTATTATTCAACTTATTTGGTTGTATCCAGTTATATAAGTGTGTTTAGTATCTCCTTACGTGATTTCAAATGCCAAAAGAAAGCCCAATTATGGATTCAGACTTTCTCAATAGTCATGGATAATGCCTCCTCCACAGTGGCCCCTTTGACATGTGGTGTCCTCCAGGGCTCCACCCTCGGCTCCTTGTTGTTTAGCATATACTGGCTGCCACTGGATCAAATTATCCTCAGGTTCAGTCACATTATTCAGTATGAAATAGGGACTCCAAATGTGCCCAACCAAACAGTTGAGTAGGATTATAAAGGGTTTAAGACCCCACCCCAGGAAAAGTTACACTTTCATTTTCCACATTCAAATGAATGGGCTGGAAAATAATGCCAAAAAAATATTATATTAGTGAAACTATGAAAGATAATCTAGAGAAAAGTAAAAGACGACATGTCCTGAATTAGTGTGGTTGAGCATTTTTTTTTGTTTCAAGGACGTTTTGACTATTGAGTATGTGAAACTACTTAGGTCCTAAATAACTCGGCGGAAGACAAAATTAATACAAAAAAAAGAAAATGTTTTTTTGAAAATATCCAATGAATGCTGGATAAAGTTGTTTGAATGGAATTGAACTGAAACAAACCATTACGACTGGATTTAGAGCTGATGCCACGTCAAACCCGTTATCCATCTCACGGTCCAACGTTGTTACAGTATCAGCGCCCATCAATCCATCTCATCACTTACTCATGAATCCTTTCCCTCCCCTTCATGTTTGTCTATTGAATTTATTCGCTCTGACAAAAGCAGGGAAGCCAAAAAGCTGTCACATCCACACGCACAAACACACTGAGAGGAAAATTCTTCTATCACGGGGGGGGGGGTTAACTCTCATTTAACAAAGCCAGAAACGGATGACAAGCCAAGGCAGTGACACAGACAGAGAACAAGGTAGAGATTGTGACAGAAGTTGTGCAAATGACGGGCAAAGAAGAAAAAAGTTTGGGTTTTATTCTTCCTCTAAAAATGAATTTCAAGGCTCATCTCATCTGGCTGATGTTGGCGTTTATGGCCTAATGGCCTGGGATAAATACCGACTGAGCTCCGAAGGGCGGACAACCAGCCAAAATACTCTTTTATACGGGCATAGATGGTGGAATAGAAGTGCGGTGGGACAGATTAAAAGATTGAAATGGGAAGAAAAGGAGGGAATAGGGTAAAAGAGAAGGGAGGTGAGGGAGAGTGAGCAGAGACAGCGATGGGATCACGAGGAGATGGAAAAAGGTTGGGTGTTTCTTGATGATATGACTTCCTTTAAAACTTCAACTGGAGAATTTAGTGTGGATAAAGAACAGCTATTATTGAACTATATTGAACAAAACTGACTGACTTGTTTTATATTCTGTATTCTGGAATCTATCTGGTCTAGTACTTATTATTCATGACAGCTTCAGCTCCGCATCTCATTCAAGAGGGATTGATGATGGATCCGAATGATCAAATTACCAAATGCTTATTGGGAATACAAAAAAAAACACACAGGGAGGGACTTGTGTGACACTGTAGGTGGGTTTGCATGGGACACTTTTCTCCTATCCGAATAAAACCTTTACAAATTGCAAGGTCAGTCGTCTGTTTACGTGACCTGTGATCTTTTCAGAACCGGTGTTTATATGCATCGTCTCATATAATCGGAAACAGCTTTCTGACACGCGCAGATGATCCACACTCCAGTTCATAAGGTGCCGATAATGCTACGATGATCTGGGTGCCGACTGCCAAAAAGCGTCCAGAAGAAGAAAACCACAAAGAGGAAATGCGCACAACTGACTTTTCGTCCATCTAAGCGTCCAACTATGTTAAACTCTTTCAAAGTTTATATATACACGTATATACAATATATACACATATATATACAACCCAAACAGAGAGCTTTGAAAAACAGTGTTTACATGCAGCGACTGGCTATAGGAAAGGCTTTCCCAAATGACTTAGACTACCTCCTTGCAAAAGAATGAAATCTCATTCGAAAAGCGCCTTTACTTTTGGATGTTGTTGTCTTAAGTGAAAAAAAACAATGAATTATTGCGACTGACTTAAACACATTCACAGTCCAAGACACTAGGTGGTAGTAAAAACAACTTGTTACGTTTGTTCAAAAAAACAGAGGAAAGAAGAAGAACCTATAAAAACCATAAAAACAGTAAAACAGTAAAAGCGCTCCAGTGCCAAACAAAAATGTTAAAAATTGTAATAAATACCTATAAAAACAACTAAACTTCAAGAACCAAACCCCTAAAATAGTAAACAATCTAAAAACACTATGAATAAATCTCTAAAAACCAGCTCCTGTGGAATCTTGTATTTTTTCTATAGTTTGTTAACCAGTGTGATGACAGCTGGAAAGAAACTGTTTTTATAGCACAACATGATGTTTTTGGACTCTTGGTGTCGAACTGCTGCAACGGGGCAGAGGCTCATGGTAGATGATCATGATTTCAGGAACAGGGTTAAGACAAGCTCCACCTTACATGGGTACTTCTAATGAACACGAGTAAGAAAAATGGGTCGATATCCGGGCATTTGAGGAGGGAAAATCTTTAACTGTGTCATTCGATGATGTTAGGGAAGGAGAAAGTCCGACTCCCCGAGACTCACTGCAGCTCCTCTGGCTGAAACATTCATGCTGTCATCTCTGTCCCTGCTATTGTGTTTATAAATGCATCAAGTTCAGTTTGTGGGTCAGAAGAGCTTTTCATGGTTGTTACACTGTATTACATTAGTATACTGAATACGGTTGTTATACTGTATATGATTGTTAAACTGTTTATTGTTAAACTTAAATTGTTATACTGTATGTGGTTGTTATACTGTATATTGTTATACTGTATATGGCTGTCATACTGTATATTATTATACTGTATATGGCTGTAATAATGTAT